>VHKM01000147.1:0-307500 GCA_007210695.1 Neogobius melanostomus
TGCATTTAATGGGCTTCTAACCAAAAATAGTATTAACAAAAATGTTAAAAGAAAGAAAGGGCTATTATTTACTTTTTTTGACTTTTGTCTGATAAATAGCACCTTGTCTATGGGAGATTAGTCGCAGTCTGTCCAGGGCTTAGCGTCAAAGGCGGGACAGTCGCTCCTCCTGGTGGTGAACCGCAGCGAGTACGAGCCGTTTCAGCCTAAGTCACACAAACAATAAAGGCAAGATGGTTTACACCGCCACAGTTTCAGCAATATGAATGACGCGTGTCACTGAACGGGGCAGCACTTTGCACCAGAATGGACATCTTTGTCAACTGCACACTTCAAGGAGACTTAGATTTATTAGGGTTCGTAACAAAGCAAGGGACGCTGCTATAGACGGGGAACAGTGCTTGTATAAGCTAAAGAGACTTGTTCAGTACATTTTGTTTAGCAGCATCTTCCTGTTAGGCATTTCATAATGTAAAATAGATGATTTATTATATACATATTATTAATCAAGTCCCTAGATTAAACTGAAAGCTTAATCAAGGATTTTACAGACATCAGGGAATACATCAGAAGTGAAGTCCGTGCAGTTTACTGGGCGCAGACCCTTGAGGCCCCAAGAGCATATCACATAAGATGACACTGTAACATTTTTATATGTCTTCATGCTAAAAAGTACTCACTGCTCTAGATGAAAATATATTTAGCAGAAACAAGCGTGTCAAAAGGAAAGGGTTGAAACACCAAAAAAGACCCTCCAGTCTCTGCTTTTTAGATGGCTGTTGGCGCGTTACCTGCTGCGAAGGTGACTTGGATAAGAGCCAGCTGGTTCCCGTGACACTTCTTCTGTGAACTTGTTTAGAGCAGAGGTCACCGCCTTGTCCCACCGTGGGGTTCATCGCAGAAGATCAACAGTCTGCATGCTGAGACAAACATGGAAGCACAAGGGAAGAGAAAAAAGAAAAAAGTTTAAAATGTTCAAATTAAGTGAAAAGTTTTGCAATGATGTGTCCCTGGGTAAAATACACCAAAACTACCAACCACGAGTATTCTTAGGGGCTAAAGACAGGGAGGTGTAAAGACCATTTGAATTACGGTACACCATTGTCATATGTCTACGGACGCTATGAATACGTTTATATTAACTTTTTAAAACCAAGAACCAGATCTAATGAGGTATGGATTTTTATGTACATAAAATTACGGTGAACTCCTGTAGCATACAGCTGTTTGATTTGTTCTACGGGACATTTATTTTAGCCTAATAAATCAACTGATGCAGATAAAATATTTGGGACATCTCGCTGTTCTGTATTTAGTCAAATGAACCCCTAATTGGTTGTATTGTTTAAAGATTGCATTATGTGAAAGAAAAAAAAAAAGATCCAATTTTTTTGTAGATTTTCTGGTGAGGAGGGTCAGCAGTGAAAACCTACCAGAAACTCTAAAAAAACAATTTACCCTATGTCTCTTCCATATAAACACTTGAGGTTTCCTTTATGTAAGTGAATTATAAATAACATTTAATTATTATTATCTATCTAATTTAAAAGTTACATAAAGCACGTTAAATTTGCAAAACCGCAGCATAGTGTACTACTACTGTTATCTTATAAGATTAACTCTTAACCCCCGCCTGAACGAGCACATTTTCTCAGTTTGGCCTTTACCCATCTTAAAAGCTTCTTGAAAAAAAAGTTATTAAAATTAGCACAAAAATGAGACGAAAACAAGGATGAAAATGCAACAAAAAGTTACAATTAAAAGCCAACAAATTGTAGCCAAAAAGTGACTAAAAGTGATGAAAACGCAAAAAAAATCCAACAAAAGAGCAACAAACAAAAAACTTGCGAACAATGTGGCAACACGTTTAAAGGAAAAAGATCCATTTAGATGAGTATTGTAGGTTAGCTTTCAAATGAGGCGTTACACTATATAGGCTTGTAAACCTTTTAGATTTGGCGTTAAAGCTGACTAGAGAAATGCACTCGGTTTTAAAAATAATAAATTAAGATATGATATTTTCAATATATTCGGGCAGTGGCACCACTGAGCTTACATTTACTCTGGATAACCCGTGGCAGCGCCGGCCTCCAGAGCAACCTGACTCAGGGTGCATTGAGTTTCCAAAGGGAAATAGAGAGCCTTCTCATTAAAATACATTGTGATGCGATTCAAATTGAAGCCAAGGTTGTTAATGCATGTTTAACCCCCCGTAGTAGAACCAGGCCTGGAGCATCGTTATCATTCTATTAGGGTTATTTATATATTCTATCTATTCTTTTCTTATGGGATGAGAAGTAGCACAGTATGCTTTTTTTCCCATTTCTATTAGTCTTTACCAATAGTAGGATCCCTCCCGGTTGTCTTCTCATGTAAAGTATAACATTCATACATAATGACATACAACACGATTAATAACAGTAGGTTCATGTCACACTCCCACAGACATTAGTTCTGGAGTCTGTCACAGCCCGACAGGTGAAGGAGAAGTCATGGAGCTTCTGCATTAGACAGAACTTTACACATGTTTTATGCTGTGAATTTCGAACTAAAGTAATTACGTGAATAAATTAAACATGAAATGAAAATGATTAAACACATAAAAACAACATCACAAAGTTGATGCAGATAAAGGTTTTAAAAAAAAATATCCATATGTATCTGATGTAGGGTCATTTTTGTCCCGTTCTTCTGAGTCCATGGTGGTCATGGTGGACCATACAGATTGTGGACAGGACTGTCTAGATCTACTTCTACTGTGCATTCAAACAGTTACTAAGTAACTGGTGTCAAAGAACTGAACCTCATAAGCTTCTGTAAACATGAGCCTGTCCACGTCTTGTTCTTGGCTTGCACCATAATAATCCCCATTTTACTTTTGATTTATTCACTTACTTTTACTTCAGTTCAGAATTGTACAGCACATGTGTAAATTCTGTCTAAAGCAGAAGTGCCATGACTTCCTTCTTCACCTGTCGGTCTGTGACAGACTGAAGAACAATACAGCCTCAGCCTTTTTTCTGAATATTAATGCGCCACAATGTATTTAGCATCATGTTACTGTCATCATGGTTTCTGACAGAAGTCTAACTCTGAAAAAAAGCCCGGCGCATTTACAGCAGGGCTCAGGTATTTTACTACTGATTTAGAGTTAAACTTACTCCAGTCATTAATGAAACCTTACTCTTGTCAAAGCAAACTTTACTTTGTAAGAGTAAGGTTTCATTAATCATTTGAGTACATTAATTGTTCTAATGACACAGAACAGATCAATTAAATTGTGGCAATTTGTGTCTTGCAATTTTTTTGAGAAACCTTTACTAATCACAATTTACAGTGTAGTGCAACCGACTATAAATGTTCGCTTGTTTAGCTCTGATTGAGCTAGATTTTTATTATTTAGTGACATTAACATATGACCTAAAAGGATATTGGACTTTGAACGAGTTTGTTTTATATTGATTCACCGCCTACAGTGTGATTCAGTTGCCATTGCAAACATGCACATTCAGATGTATTTAACAGCACTGCCAACACAAACATGTTATTTACTACTTTTCAGGTTTGTGCCAGAACAGATATTATCATTTCAATCCAACTTGAAAACCATGTATGAGAACTTTGCTTAATAGAACAGTTCACTTTGCCAGATCTGCTAACCTGGCGCCAGTACTTCCCTGTCACATTATTTCCTATGAGATTAGTTTAGACCCGCTTGAATATCATATTTTCTTTAAATATTTCTGTTTGGACAGTTGAGCTCCTGGTAGACGATCACTGCGTGGTAAACAACTTGATTGTGGAGTGTAAATACGGTCAGCGGAGGAGACGTCTGTGTTTAGAAAGGTTTTTTTTAGAGTTTGTCTGGAAGCTAACGGCTAACATGCAACAAAGATGCAATTAAAAAAAAAAATGACTACATAAAATTCTTACCTGTTTCATGCTAATCAGTTTCATGCAGTACTATTTTAATGTTATATTTCAGCAAATAATGTGCAGCCTTTTAGCTTTAAAGCAGTACTAATTTAACTTTGCCCCTAGAGGCTATAAGCGCAACTGCAGGTTTGTCTTAGCAGTTACGATTTATTTTAACTTATTAATGTCTTGAGAGAGTAAATACTACGCTGACAGAAAAGTGAAGGGGAGAGGGGTGTTGTTACATCCAATTATACAATGGAATATTTTTTTTCACTTAAACATGGCTGTAAATACTGTTTAAAGTGGCGCTATCTCACAGTTAGCTTTGCCCGTTAACCTTCTTCTCCGTGATTCTATTAGTGTGTATTGGTTGCTCCGCCCCGGTGGCAGGCAAGTTGCAAGCATGGTTTTCTGGCCAGAGACACCAGGGGGAGATGAAAGACCCCCCAATCATCCCATTAACACTTGTATTACCCCCACAGGGACTACGGAAAGGATTTATTAAGGTAAACACGTTACTTAGTACTGCTTTAAGAACAGGAAGTAGCTACTGGCTCTCGCTACTTCAGGTTAGCGGAACTAGCATAGCCACATTGCCAAGCCCATTACACTTAGGCTGTGTCCGAATGTCCACACTATTCCTATAGCAGTGGTTCCCAAAGTGGGGAACCATTCTGTAGGGTGTCGGAATGTCCAGGGAGGAAAAAAAATTTCCCACAATGCATTCTGAAAGTAGTGAGCAGCGGTGATCACTAAACGGGTCAATATAGACCACAATGCATTGCGAGAGTCGGAGAAGAATGCCTGACAGCAACAGGTCTTTGAACTAAACAACACGACTGAATGAAATCAGCTGTTTCAATCGTGTGTTGCGTATTTATCATGAATGAATGACTTAAATATAAACGGTTACGGTGAAAAATGCTAACGTTGGCTGCTTACCTTTAGCTCGAGCTGTTAAATGACCGATAGCTTCCTCTCGAATAATCCAAGCCATTCATGTAAAATCCATGTTAAATATAATGTATCTGACTCGTATTTATCCATAATTAGTCCCCTGTCTCATGAGTTTGGTCGGTCTTTATCGCAGAAATACATTTTTCTCTGAGTTTAGCGAACCTTTAGCAGATGTAGTGCACTCATTCTGCTGGCGCTTTGGACACCGGGCTGACCTACTTTCTGCAGATCTGCACGTCCTTGAGCTAACGCTGGAGTGATTTTTATTTTTTTTGGATGATAGTTTTAATTTAAATTTAAATGTCAAATAAAAGGCTTGTAAAAGTGCCAAAACTGTTGTTCTGTTTCATAAAATAAACGTTTGTAACAATAAATAAATTCAGAAAAAATAATCTGCATGCCGCAGCGCGCGTGACGACACGCAGCTCGGAGAAAGTAGTGGGCTTCTGTCCGAATAGCCAACAGAATCACTGGACTATATTGTACTATATAGGCGGGCCTATGTAGTGAATGAGGGGTTAGGGACTAGGGTGGACATTCGGACACAGCCGTACAATTGGACTTACACACTTCTCTCCATTCAGACAATGTCATGTGTTACAACTTACACTTGGTTTTAAACTGGGGAGTCCATATCCTTTGTTGATGTTACTGGTTAGAAGTTAGAAATGCCCCAAAGCATCTTGAAAATAATTTGAGAATGAACTTTTTGTGTGTGTGTCTTACCTCTATGATTGAACCTTACGGAGTTGGACGTGAACCTACTGTTTCTTACACACCATGATATGTTTTATATACAATCGTGATACTGTATATTTCTTTTATTGAGAATGGACCCCCAGGAAGAACAGTCTCTGATTTGGAAAAGACTAATGCCATCTTAGGGTTAGAGTTAGGGTTAGCAATTACACATACTGTATCAGAATCTCAAAGCATATTGACAGGAAAGCTTACAGCCTATATGCCAGTGTGATGCCTCATTTGAAAGCCGAGACCGTTTCTAAAATGATGTGTAAGATCATCGTGAGTGAAACACAGCTTCAACCCTAACCCTAACTCCTGATCAGGAGGAACGGCAAGTAATCAGCCTGCATTGTTAGGCTACTTTTCTCCCATACAAAAATAAAAAACAAAGCAAATATGAACACAAGGCTACAGCCTCTCAAAACAAAAGTAATTCGGTCTAGAAAATTATTTCTATTTTAGTGACTCGATCGCTTGCACAGCCCTACAGTTAATTCTAAAATTTTAATCCAGCAAATTCTGCAAGCCACAAAATACCCTGTTCCCATGGGATCTGCTTGCATATAAAACTAACCTATGAAAGAAACAAATTCTCTAACCTAATAAATAATAAATAAATAAATAAATCTCCTCCTCAAAACTCACCTGGGTAAATGTTGTGTGTAGGCTCAGCAGGGCCAGTAGACACAGCCCCAGTGCTCTCCCCATCGTCAACTACAGAGGCAAAATGATCAAAAAATATATAAAAACATCCAACAAATCTCACAATGAATGTAATGAACAACAACAAATAAAGCCCTCTTACATTTCCTAGTGCAGGACCTGCTGGTATCACAGAGCAGCAGACGACAAAGTGGCACTGACCCCACACTGAAAACTGAGCGAGGTGTAAAAGTCGGCTGCTCTGTTTGCGCTGACGCTGCTCGATCAATACTGTATTTCATATACAAAACGGCAAAGCTAAAAAACGGGTTTATTTAAGACTAAAAGTGTTAAATCTGCCACCAAAATGTATTCACTTTTATGGCTGGCAGTAAAGTACTTTTGACACTTTTGTTATTGTTATTATATGGCAGTTCTTAAGGTATGTATGTGCGTGTGTGTGTGTGTGTGTTTTGAAGGTACTTTGGCCCCGTTGACTGTTGACTTTTGACTAGAGCTGGTAAAGATTTTTTTTTTAATAGTTAACTTTTGAAAATTAACGATTAATTAATAGTTAATTTTTGTTAATTTTGTTGCAAGTCCAAAGAGTGTAAACTTTGGTTCAGGTTCAATAAACCTGCCAACGTTAACATCTCTGATCAGCTGGAACCACAGAACCGCTCATATCTGTGAGCACCCAATGACCACACGGTCCACCTGGAGATCAGCCCTCTCCCCAATGACCACACGGTCCACCTGGAGATCAGCCCTCTCCCAATGACCACACGTCCACCTGGAGATCAGCCCTCTCCCCAATTACCACACGGTCCACCTGGAGATCAGCCCTCTCCCCAATGACCACACGGTCCACCTGGAGATCAGCCCTCTCCCCAATGACCACACGGTCCACCTGGAGATCAGCCCTCTCCCCAATGACCACACGGTCCACCTGAGATCAGCCCTCTCCCCAATGACCACACGGTCCACCTGGAGATCAGCCCTCTCCCCAATGACCACCGGTCCACCTGGAGATCAACTGAGCGCAGAGTGCACACTGAGCCATGGGCACTTGCCCGGTCAATTTAGCCATAGGATTTAGCCTCACAGTAAATGATAGCTATCTGTTAGCTTTGTAGGTTTTAGCTTGTAGATGCTCTCACATTTCACGCGGCTATTGTCAAATATGAAAGCTACAGTCGTCAGAAAACTTGGATTAGTTTGGTGCACAGTGTCATGCACAGCTGCGCGCTGTAACTTTGTTGTTGTTGTGCAGACTGAGGCATGAACCGCTACCGCTAGCTACTAAGTAAAAAGCCGTAAAAGTTCACATGTACAGCGGTATAACTTTCACCTCACCGTGCGATGTCTCATACGGTTCACCGCCCTCAGTGGTGCGTCTGTTGGAGTGGGGTTAGCGAGTCGACGAGGCTACAGTCAGTTGGTGGATGCGGGCGACTGTTGCCCTGCCCAGGTGAAGTGAGCGAGTGCGGGGCAGTGGAGCTCACTCGGCCTGGAGCTGGAGGCTTCTACGGCTGCAGCCACGGGGAAAGTGGCATATTTGACGGAACCAGTGAACTTTTTAGCCTGTGCATAGTTTACGCGTTACACAGATCTAAAAAAAGATTAATCGTTAAAAAATATTTTAATAGTTAAAATTCATTAATCGTTAACGATTAAATTAATAGTTAACTTCCGCAGCCCTACTTTTGACCATTTGTTCCTGTGAACTGAGGTGACATGAGCCCAGGCGGGGGTGGGGGTGGGTGTCTGGGTCTGTGCAATAGTAATCTAAATAAGTTTGCAATTTTGTATGATATACAAAAAAAAATGTAAGTATTGCTAAAAATGTAAGTGGCCTCCAGTTTATTTTCTATTGTCACAAATAGGTTTTGATTTTAAAGTAGATTTGAGAAATTGCTTGAATGGAAGAACTTCACAACAGTCACTATCTCTAAATATGGTTAAATTCAGTCACTGAAATTCAAGGCCAAACAAGTTAAAAAGTTTTTCAATGTTTGAAAAGCCAAGTATCAAATTCACAGACATTTAAAATGGACAAATGATTACTGTGCTGTATCGCAGTGGTTAGTGCTTGTGCTTCAACAGCTACTAGAAGGTCCGGTTTTGATCCCCAGCCTTTCTGTGTTGAGTTTTCACATTCTCCCCGTGTAAGAGTGTGAGTAAGTGAAAGGTTGGTGGTGGTCGTGGGGCTGATGGCACAGATTGGTAGCCTCACTTTCATCAGTCTATCCCAATGGGTGGCTGAGGATGGTGAGAATGACTAATGACTACAGTGTGGCGCTTTGACAAAACTTGGTAATACAGGCAAGTGTAAGCCATTATTATTACCCAAAGACTGTAAAATTAAGCTGAATTTTGCTCAAGCTGCAATTTGACTGCGTTTTTGGAGCCAGCTCCATTATCTAGAATAAGGCGAAAATAAGAATAAAAGCTGTAAAAGGAAAGAATTTAGACGATGTTGCCCATGTTCAGACAATCATGTCATGGAGGTCAGAATGACAATCCTGTGTACAATAACGACTTAAAGAGGGGCAAAAATGTTTAAATGGAAAGTCCCTAGGAGCCAGGAACTTTCTTAGCCATTCGCTATTTCCTCAGGAAGTAGTAGCCCATAACAAGTCCATTCTTCATTTTAAAGTCTTTGTTATTACCAAAAAGCCTTCCATATTTCGCCTTATCACACCATAATCATTCTACCTGAGTACAAAGCAATGGAGGAGAAGGCGTAAAACAGTCATCAAACTTGTGCAGGCGTTGACACCTCGGCCTGAAGCACTGATGTGTGAGAACAGCTGAATCTGTCGCATCATTTCCTCCCCACAAACTGTTGAGCGTTTCTCACCGAGACCCTAGACCACAGGGCTGTGTGCTGCACCCTCCATTGTTCCCCTCCTGTCACGCTTGCCCTGACGTCTCCTGTCCCAGCACCCACCATGACTGAGCGGGCCCCGGCTCCAGGCCCCTGCCTGCTTCTGCTGCTGGCTACACTCGTCTCAGGTGAGCTGGTTAAAAAGACTTAAATCTAAATCTAACCTACTTTTAAGGGCTCAACAAGTAATCGCAATCAAATCAAAAAAGGCTGCCGTTATATAATTTCATTGCTTCTATGAACATATAAATAAATGATAAAGAATGCTTTGAACATGTTTTATACATAAATAGGTAAGCATTTACTGAACAAATGCTTTAAAAATGCGTTGCTAGTAGTTATGAAGTGTTTGCTAAATGCTTAACTTGCAAATGTACAACAAAATGTTATTAAATCAAAAAGAAAGAACACAAGATTAATAGTGGCTAACAACAACATTTACAAACTGATTTTCTGGCTGTTTGTTTTCTTATATATATATATATATATATATATATATATATATATATATATATATATATATATATATATATATATATATATATTATATATATATATACAGTATATATATATATATATATATATATATATATATATATATATATATATTGTTAGGTCATGAGAACATACTTAACTAAATGAAACACAAAATATTCTTGTTATTTGGAGGTGATGACACACCAACCTGCGCAGCCTCTCTGTGGTTTTCCTGAACACGCTCGTGAGCTCCACTGTGTTATACCTTAACCTTAAATAGAGGTGCACCAGAGTGTGAAAGGACCGGTATGATCGGTTAATTGATCACTTCAACATGTTTTCAAAAGCCACCATGATGGTCACATCATGTTCACAGAGATAACGCCGGGGTCCCAGATTTCGCGTGTTTGTAAAGACATGGAAAAGCCAGGCTAATATCCTCCAAACAGATGATTTGAGAAATGATAACACAGAACAGTGAAACATTATGTTTTTGCAGTTATTTGGTGATCATTTCAAGCACATTTTGATCACTATCACTTTATTGTTGGTTAGAACAGGGGTTTTCAACAGTTTCAGGCAGTGAACCCAAAAATGACCAAGCAAACAGTTTGGGAGAAGTTTTTGGTGCAGAACTTTAAAAATCCCAGTTAATAATATAGATTTCCGTACTTTACTTTGCAATTTATCCTTTATTTACAAATGCATTCTGTTTTCAATTGGGCATTTTATAAATATAGCTTTGATTTTTTTGTGTCTTGAAAGCCAGCCTTCCTTCCTAGTTTTGACACTGTGGGAAACACAATCGTTCGGCCACCGGGCAAACTGATGTGTGACTGATAATGATGACTATAAATCCACAAAAAAAAGAGGCAGTGAGGAAAACAGAATTAGTAACATATACGTACCTTGTGTTTCCACCCCAGGAGTGCATCTGCAGGCGAACAACAGCTCAGAGAGAGCCCTCGTCTACAGGCCGGTGCTGCAGCCGTCCGAGTCCGTCCCTCCAACTGGTATGGCAGACACAAGTCACTAGTCCGGTCAAATACTGTACTTCAGCCATTCCCAAAGTCCGGGACATTGCGGCCCCCCAGAAAACCTCTCGGGGCCCCCCAAATCATAATCATTTACTCCATTCAAAGAATGTGTTATAATTTTACAGCTAAAATGACATTAAAAGTAACATCTAGCTATGACAGTAGGCTAAATACTGGTTTAAACTGGTGCATTTGTCCAGATAAATGTATTTTTCCTTTCAAAATGGACTTTTTTCATTGTACTTGTTTTGCAGACAAGCTTTGGGGGCCCCCTTGTAGTGCCTCTGAGAACCCCAGGGGGCCCCGGACCCCACTTTGGGAACCACTGCTGTACTTGATCAAATAAATCAAATAAAAGCGGAGGAGAAAAATATGGATATGAATATGGACGGGTAGTAAAGAACATACTGCCCATCTGAATAATGCTTATCGAAACAATTAAGCCATTTTTGACCAGCCAGTGTTAACCTCTTAACCTCCACCTGAACTGAGCACATTTACTCCAGTTTGGCTTTACCCAAATCTAAAAGCTTTCTGAAAAAAGCGTCAATATGGCAACAAAAACGCTTTGTTGCCAGAGCGAAAAGCAACAATAACGCCACAAAAAAGGTGACCAAAAAGTTACAAAAAATGTGGCGAAACACGACAAAAAAACGGTGAAAAAAACAACAAAAACCCTACAAAAAAACCCAGACAAAAACACAAAAATGTGGTGACAACGCAACAAAAAAAGTTAGGATCTATTTTGTAGGTCTTAGCTTTCAAATGAGGTGTTACACTGTACAAGCTTTTAGATTTGGGTAAAGCCGAACTGGAAAATGTTCAGCCTTATTTCAGCATCTTCATCTGACCTGATTCGCATGTCCGTAAACAAGGGCTGAATTACTTTGACCTGTTTTGCATCTTCATTGTTTTAAAGCCATATCCATTAAATAGAATTAAATGGAATTGTTTACGTATATTTTTGTTGGTGAAAACTGAGTGAACTTGTCACTTTGGTGGGAGCGGGTCATCACCAGCCTCCATGGAGATGTGGCAGCTTTGTTTTGACTACAGGTAGTAGCGAAATGTAGCCGTCTGAGTATTTTTTTAATCTTAGCTTTTACCAGGAAATATGGACATGGGTTTGTTGGTTGACAAATGAGGACAATGTTCCATAAGTTTATAAGTCATTTATTTGTAGAAAAAAAAAAAGTTTCTTATATATATATATATATATATATATATATATACAGTATATATATATATATATATATATATATATATATATATATATTGTTAGGTCATGAGAACATACTTAACTAATGAAACACAAAATATTCTTGTTATTTGGAGGTGATGACACACCAACCTGCGCAGCCTCTCTGTGGTTTTCCTGAACAACGCTCGTGAGCTCCACTGTGTTATACCTTAACCTTAAACAGAGGTGCACCAGAGTGTGAAAGGACCGGTATGATCGGTTAATTGATCACTTCAACATGTTTTCAAAAGCCACCATGATGGTCACATCATGTTCACAGAGATAACGCCGGGTCCCAGATTTCGCATGTTTGTAAAGACATGGAAAAGCCAGGCTAATATCCTCCAAACAGATGATTTTGAGAAATGATAACACAGAACAGTGAAACATTATGTTTTTTGCAGTTATTTGGTGATCATTTCAAGCACATTTTGATCACTATCACTTTATTGTTGGTTAGAACAGGGGTTTTCAACAGTTTCAGGCAGTGAACCCAAAATGACCAAGCAAACAGTTTGGGAGAAGTTTTTGGTGCAGAACTTTAAAAATCCCAGTTAATAATATAGATTTCCGTACTTTACTTTGCAATTTATCCTTTATTTACAAATGCATTCTGTTTTCAATTGGGCATTTTATAAAATATAGCTTTGATTTTTTTGTGTCTTGAAAGCCAGCCTTCCTTCCTAGTTTTGACACTGTGGGAAAACACAATCGTTCGGCCACGGGCAAACTGATGTGTGACTGATAATGATGACTATAAATCCACAAAAAAAAGAGGCAGTGAGGAAAACAGAATTAGTAACATATACGTACCTTGTGTTTCCACCCCAGGAGTGCATCTGCAGGCGAACAACAGCTCAGAGAGAGCCCTCGTCTACAGGCCGGTGCTGCAGCCGTCCGAGTCCGTCCCTCCAACTGGTATGGCAGACACAAGTCACTAGTCGGTCAAATACTGTACTTCAGCCATTCCCAAAGTCCGGGACATTGCGGCCCCCCAGAAAACCTCTCGGGGCCCCCCAAATCATAATCATTTACTCCATTCAAAAGAATGTGTTATAATTTTACAGCTAAAATGACATTAAAAGTAACATCTAGCTATGACAGTAGGCTAAATACTGGTTTAAACTGGTGCATTTGTCCAGATAAATGTATTTTCCTTTCAAAATGGACTTTTTTCATTGTACTTGTTTTGCAGACAAGCTTTGGGGGCCCCCTTGTAGTGCCTCTGAGAACCCCAGGGGCCCCGGACCCCACTTTGGGAACCACTGCTGTACTTGATCAAATAAATCAAATAAAAGCGGAGGAGAAAAATATGGATATGAATATGGACGGGTAGTAAAGAACATACTGCCCATCTGAATAATGCTTATCGAAACAATTAAGCCATTTTTGACCAGCCAGTGTTAACCTCTTAACCTCCACCTGAACTGAGCACATTTACTCCAGTTTGGCTTTACCCAAATCTAAAAGCTTTCTGAAAAAAGCGTCAATATGGCAACAAAAACGCTTTGTTGCCAGAGCGAAAAGCAACAATAACGCCACAAAAAAAGGTGACCAAAAAGTTACAAAAAATGTGGCGAAACACGACAAAAAAACGGTGAAAAAAAACAACAAAACCCAACAAAAAAACCCAGACAAAAACACAAAAATGTGGTGACAACGCAACAAAAAAAGTTAGGATCTATTTTGTAGGTCTTAGCTTTCAAATGAGGTGTTACACTGTACAAGCTTTTAGATTTGGGTAAAGCCGAACTGGAAAATGTTCAGCCTTATTTCAGCATCTTCATCTGACCTGATTCGCATGTCCGTAAACAAGGGCTGAATTACTTTGACCTGTTTTGCATCTTCATTGTTTTAAAGCCATATCCATTAAATAGAATTAAATGGAATTGTTTACGTATATTTTTGTTGGTGAAAACTGAGTGAACTTGTCACTTTGGTGGGAGCGGGTCATCACCAGCCTCCATGGAGATGTGGCAGCTTTGTTTTGACTACAGGTAGTAGCGAAATGTAGCCGTCTGAGTATTTTTTTAATCTTAGCTTTTACCAGGAAATATGGACATGGGTTTGTTGGTTGACAAATGAGGACAATGTTCCATAAGTTTATAAGTCATTTATTTGTAGAAAAAAAAAAAGTTTCTTATATATATATATATATATATATATATATATATATATATACAGTATATATATATATATATATATATATATATTGTTAGGTCATGAGAACATACTTAACTAAATGAAACACAAAATATTCTTGTTATTTGGAGGTGATGACACACCAACCTGCGCAGCCTCTCTGTGGTTTTCCTGAACACGCTCGTGAGCTCCACTGTGTTATACCTTAACCTTAAACAGAGGTGCACCAGAGTGTGAAAGGACCGGTATGATCGGTTAATTGATCACTTCAACATGTTTTCAAAAGCCACCATGATGGTCACATCATGTTCACAGAGATAACGCCGGGTCCCAGATTTCGCATGTTTGTAAAGACATGGAAAAGCCAGGCTAATATCCTCCAAACAGATGATTTTGAGAAATGATAACACAGAACAGTGAAACATTATGTTTTTTGCAGTTATTTGGTGATCATTTCAAGCACATTTTGATCACTATCACTTTATTGTTGGTTAGAACAGGGGTTTTCAACAGTTTCAGGCAGTGAACCCAAAAATGACCAAGCAAACAGTTTGGGAGAAGTTTTTGGTGCAGAACTTTAAAATCCCAGTTAATAATATAGATTTCCGTACTTTACTTTGCAATTTATCCTTTATTTACAAATGCATTCTGTTTTCAATTGGGCATTTTATAAAATATAGCTTTGATTTTTTGTGTCTTGAAAGCCAGCCTTCCTTCTAGTTTTGACACTGTGGGAAAACACAATCGTTCGGCCACCGGGCAAACTGATGTGTGACTGATAATGATGACTATAAATCCACAAAAAAAGAGGCAGTGAGGAAAACAGAATTAGTAACATATACGTACCTTGTGTTTCCACCCCAGGAGTGCATCTGCAGGCGAACAACAGCTCAGAGAGAGCCCTCGTCTACAGGCCGGTGCTGCAGCCGTCCGAGTCCGTCCCTCCAACTGGTATGGCAGACACAAGTCACTAGTCCGGTCAAATACTGTACTTCAGCCATTCCCAAAGTCCGGGACATTGCGGCCCCCCAGAAAACCTCTCGGGGCCCCCAAATCATAATCATTTACTCCATTCAAAAGAATGTGTTATAATTTTACAGCTAAAATGACATTAAAAGTAACATCTAGCTATGACAGTAGGCTAAATACTGGTTTAAACTGGTGCATTTGTCCAGATAAATGTATTTTTCCTTTCAAAATGGACTTTTTTCATTGTACTTGTTTTGCAGACAAGCTTTGGGGGCCCCCTTGTAGTGCCTCTGAGAACCCCCAGGGGGCCCCGGACCCCACTTTGGGAACCACTGCTGTACTTGATCAAATAAATCAAATAAAAGCGGAGGAGAAAAATATGGATATGAATATGGACGGGTAGTAAAGAACATACTGCCCATCTGAATAATGCTTATCGAAACAATTAAGCCATTTTTGACCAGCCAGTGTTAACCTCTTAACCTCCACCTGAACTGAGCACATTTACTCCAGTTTGGCTTTACCCAAATCTAAAAGCTTTCTGAAAAAAGCGTCAATATGGCAACAAAAACGCTTTGTTGCCAGAGCGAAAAGCAACAATAACGCCACAAAAAAGGTGACCAAAAGTTACAAAAATGTGGCGAAACACGACAAAAAAACGGTGAAAAAAAACAACAAAAACCCAACAAAAAAACCCAGACAAAAACACAAAAATGTGGTGACAACGCAACAAAAAAAGTTAGGATCTATTTTGTAGGTCTTAGCTTTCAAATGAGGTGTTACACTGTACAAGCTTTTAGATTTGGGTAAAGCCGAACTGGAAAATGTTCAGCCTTATTTCAGCATCTTCATCTGACCTGATTCGCATGTCCGTAAACAAGGGCTGAATTACTTTGACCTGTTTTGCATCTTCATTGTTTTAAAGCCATATCCATTAAATAGAATTAAATGGAATTGTTTACGTATATTTTTGTTGGTGAAAACTGAGTGAACTTGTCACTTTGGTGGGAGCGGGTCATCACCAGCCTCCATGGAGATGTGGCAGCTTTGTTTTGACTACAGGTAGTAGCGAAATGTAGCCGTCTGAGTATTTTTTTAATCTTAGCTTTTACCAGGAAATATGGACATGGGTTTGTTGGTTGACAAATGAGGACAATGTTCCATAAGTTTATAAGTCATTTATTTGTAGAAAAAAAAAAAAGTTTCTTATATATATATATATATATATATATATATATATATACAGTATATATATATATATATATATATATATTGTTAGGTCATGAGAACATACTTAACTAAATGAAACACAAAATATTCTTGTTATTTGGAGGTGATGACACACCAACCTGCGCAGCCTCTCTGTGGTTTTCCTGAACACGCTCGTGAGCTCCACTGTGTTATACCTTAACCTTAAACAGAGGTGCACCAGAGTGTGAAAGGACCAGTATGATCGGTTAATTGATCACTTCAACATGTTTTCAAAAGCCACCATGATGGTCACATCATGTTCACAGAGATAACGCCGGGTCCCAGATTTCGCGTGTTTGTAAAGACATGGAAAAGCCAGGCTAATATCCTCCAAACAGATGATTTTGAGAAATGATAACACAGAACAGTGAAACATTATGTTTTTTGCAGTTATTTGGTGATCATTTCAAGCACATTTTGATCACTATCACTTTATTGTTGGTTAGAACAGGGGTTTTCAACAGTTTCAGGCAGTGAACCCAAAAATGACCAAGCAAACAGTTTGGGAGAAGTTTTTGGTGCAGAACTTTAAAAATCCCAGTTAATAATATAGATTTCCGTACTTTACTTTGCAATTTATCCTTTATTTACAAATGCATTCTGTTTTCAATTGGGCATTTTATAAAATATAGCTTTGATTTTTTTGTGTCTTGAAAGCCAGCCTTCCTTCCTAGTTTTGACACTGTGGGAAAACACAATCGTTCGGCCACCGGGCAAACTGATGTGTGACTGATAATGATGACTATAAATCCACACAAAAAAGAGGCAGTGAGGAAAACAGAATTAGTAACATATACGTACCTTGTGTTTCCACCCCAGGAGTGCATCTGCAGGCGAACAACAGCTCAGAGAGAGCCCTCGTCTACAGGCCGGTGCTGCAGCCGTCCGAGTCCGTCCTCCAACTGGTATGGCAGACACAAGTCACTAGTCCGGTCAAATACTGTACTTCAGCCATTCCCAAGTCCGGGACATTGCGGCCCCCAGAAAACCTCTCGGGGCCCCCCAAATCATAATCATTTACTCCATTCAAAAGAATGTGTTATAATTTTACAGCTAAAATGACATTAAAAGTAACATCTAGCTATGACAGTAGGCTAAATACTGGTTTAAACTGGTGCATTTGTCCAGATAAATGTATTTTTCCTTTCAAATTGACTTTTTTCATTGTACTTGTTTTGCAGACAAGCTTTGGGGGCCCCCTTGTAGTGCCTCTGAGAACCCCCAGGGGGCCCCGGACCCCACTTTGGGAACCACTGCTGTACTTGATCAAATAAATCAAATAAAAGCGGAGGAGAAAATATGGATATGAATATGGACGGGTAGTAAAGAACATACTGCCCATCTGAATAATGCTTATCGAAACAATTAAGCCATTTTTGACCAGCCAGTGTTAACCTCTTAACCTCCACCTGAACTGAGCACATTTACTCCAGTTTGGCTTTACCCAATCTAAAAGCTTTCTGAAAAAAGCGTCAATATGGCAACAAAAACGCTTTGTTGCCAGAGCGAAAAGCAACAATAACGCCACAAAAAAGGTGACCAAAAAGTTACAAAAAATGTGGCGAAACACGACAAAAAAACGGTGAAAAAAAACAACAAAAACCCAACAAAAAACCCAGACAAAAACACAAAAATGTGGTGACAACGCAACAAAAAAAGTTAGGATCTATTTTGTAGGTCTTAGCTTTCAAATGAGGTGTTACACTGTACAAGCTTTTAGATTTGGGTAAAGCCGAACTGGAAAATGTTCAGCCTTATTTCAGCATCTTCATCTGACCTGATTCGCATGTCCGTAAACAAGGGCTGAATTACTTTGACCTGTTTTGCATCTTCATTGTTTTAAAGCCATATCCATTAAATAGAATTAAATGGAATTGTTTACGTATATTTTTGTTGGTGAAAACTGAGTGAACTTGTCACTTTGGTGGGAGCGGGTCATCACCAGCCTCCATGGAGATGTGGCAGCTTTGTTTTGACTACAGGTAGTAGCGAAATGTAGCCGTCTGAGTATTTTTTTAATCTTAGCTTTTACCAGGAAATATGGACATGGGTTTGTTGGTTGACAAATGAGGACAATGTTCCATAAGTTTATAAGTCATTTATTTGTAGAAAAAAAAAAAAGTTGTATTAAGTTGTTGGTTTTAATGGAACATTCAAAAGTGGGAATACAAAAGAAAGCGTGAGCACTTCACTGGGGCAGAGACATGCAGACTGGTGCTCTCCCAAGACAATCAAAAGATGACAAGAACATAAAATGATGCCCTGATGAAAACAATTATTGAAGATAGGCAAAGTAGTCCCTTGAAAGTCCCTTATTCTGGGCAGGACGGCAACGCATTTCGA
This sequence comes from Neogobius melanostomus, assembly GCA_007210695.1. NCBI lineage: Eukaryota > Metazoa > Chordata > Actinopteri > Gobiiformes > Gobiidae > Neogobius > Neogobius melanostomus. Next base: position 18,611 of record VHKM01000147.1, read on the forward strand.
CCAGTGCGGAAGTAAAGCTGCTCGGTTGCAAAATATTCAGTTCTGGAGCCAAACGTGTCCTGCAACTACCTTTGACCATAGACTGTACAAATAATAGACAACTCCTCCTCACTCCTCCCCGTTTACCACAATGACCATGTTCGAGGGGGAAATCATGGCGGATTTACAGACTCCTCCTCCCCAGCTCTGACGAAGCATGTTCCTAATAAGGGCATAAGGCGGGATCTTCACTGTAAACTCGGCCCTTGCGTGACGTGTAGCTCGTGCAGCTCCAATGCTAACAGTCCAAGATTTCTAAAATTTATCCTACGATAACCAGCCCGGTGCCTCTGATTGTGTCTAACCCAGCGTAATCACAGGAGGAATATCGAGCTGTAGACAGTTCCAAAAAATTAGGCACCGGGCATTAAAGTTGTGTTTAACGTGTCTAAAGTGCAATGCTTTCCAATGGGGGTCTACCGGCTATATGGCGGTGTCGTCGTCGCAAAGCAGAGCAGCCAGTGGCCATTGCCTTTGACCGTGTGCTTTGTGTTCCCCCGCAGCGACGTACACGCTGCGGACCCGGGCGGCACGCCGTGTATCAGAGCCACACTGGGGGCGGAGTTCATGGTGCTGGATCAGAAGGTGAGACGTGGTCAGCAGTGTGGACGCTCTTAACACTTCTGCCGTCTGCACTTTTTAGAAGTCAAAGTGCCTCTGCCTCAGCAGCGCGGCCTCAGCAAGTGTCAACCACACGCGGGCAGGCAGTTATACCAGAGTCTGGACATGACCGGGTCTGAGAAGGGAACACAACACTCTGTCGTTTTGAGGTCAAATCCTCCTAGTTGTTGTACCCCACTGAATACAAAGCGGAGCATATGAAACACTCTTTGATTCTGTTCTCTTCTCGTCTATAACCTGGCCAAACGAAAAACATTGGCATGAGTGTGTGCACTTTCCCATCAGCAGCAGATTGTATGCAAAGCCAAATCTGTGGCATGAATGTACAGAATTGAACTTGGACCTTTTGTTGTACTGCCACCTGTCTGTTTCCTGCTCTCAGAAGGTTTTTTCCAAATGTGCCAAACCTGTTATATCATGTATCGTGTAACCAATCCTGATTTTATAAAACGATGGTTCAGAGAACCAATACTCTTTCAGTAAAATGCGTTAGCCGCCCAAAAATGCAATACGATGAAAAAATAGAAACTGACTGAACAATGCTCCGTTCTTGTACCAAATTTTCAAATCCTGAGTTAAGTTATGAGTGTGTATGAACTGATCAGGGTCCTTTGAACGTTATAGGTCCCAAAAAATAGTTTTTTGGATCCTGGGACCAAACGAGGCCGAGTTTACTAACCTGTCATAGACTGAGGTGAACTCTGAAGGAAAGAAAAATTGCAGTTAAAGCAGTACTAAGCAACTTGTTTACCTTAATAAATCCTTTTCGTAGTCCCTCTGCGGGTAATTCAAGTGTTAATGGGATGATTGAGGTGTCCTTCATCTCCCCCGGTGTCTCTGGCCAGAAAACCACCCATGCAACTTTCCCTTCACCAGGTAGAATCACGAAGAAGGAGCTAAAAGGCTAACGGGCAAAGCTAACTGCGGGCTAGCGCCACTTAAACAGTATTTACAGCCAAGCTTGCATGAAAAAAATTATCTCCATATCCCTCTCTCCTTTTGTCTTTTCTGTCAGCGTAGTATTTACTCTCACGGACAATTGAGTAAAAAACCGCAACATGCTACAACACCTGCAGTGCCGCTTATGGCCTCTAGGGCATGAGTTACTTAGTACTGCTTTAAAAAGAGAAACAAAAATATCATTAGTCAGGATCTGACGCTTGAATTTTTGTGCGTATTTAAAAAAAAAAAAAAAAAACACCTAGGCGACATGTATGTGAATTATGAACGATTTGGCCAAAGATGGATACAGACGGCAATGTGTCATACAAGGGGTCGGCACAGCCGAGGGGAAGAAAACCTTTCATGGGAATCACAATTTTTCACAATTTCTAGCCGTTTTCTGAAAGACTATAAACATATTTATCACGCACCAATTAAGTCAGGCCAAAATTCGGGTTCTAATGGATGTTTTTCATTTACAGCAAATTGTTCGGGAGAAGCGAAAAACGGTACTCGTTAGCATCGCTTCGCTAACGTTAGCATTATGTAGCATGAAGCTAGCATAACTTCTTGGTTAGCATAGTCCGTTTTGAGCCACTTTGCTCCTCTCGGTGTCTGTGTGTTTATTTAGTAGAAAAAATATACTGTATATTCAGAATTCAGCACTCGTAATGGTGGTGAAATGGGAGAAAGTTAAGTTTTTTGTTTTCCCCCTCTGGCTGCTTCGAACATGACCATTTGCAAAGATGCCGTCTGTATCTATGGGCTTGCTCTTCTACTATTAGGAATACAGCCTCTCACAAGGCTTGCAAATAAAAAGAGCATAAGTGCCAATATCTGCTATAATATTACTGACAAAGACCTGTCTCATCCAGATTTTTCAGCGCAAAGTATCATGAGTGCACACGTAACTGTTAAAAGTGTTCTTCGAAATGCATTTTTGTCCTTGCTAAAAAAAATCATCCTTAAACATTTTCTCTTCCATTTCAATGACCTAAGTGTATTTTAATGTGATCGCCTTCAAATCATATTTCAAATAGAATCCATCTTCAAAATGCAAAATACCCCTTTGATCCAAGACATGTTACTGTATGCATCAGTGGGGTTTCCCTGTTTATGACCATGCCCCTGTTCTTCCATGATATCTGCACTAGTGGCAAATCCTCATTGGCAGGCCCCAATGACGAGCCACCCTTTGTTTGAAATTGGTTTCTTCCAAATGTGTTGTGTCAAAGCGGACCGTTTTTGAAAGTTTTCATTGTAAAATGCTCAACTTGAAATGTCCAGATCGCAAACCACACATTTTAGTTGCCGACAATGAGAATATATTGTGAAATCCTCCAAGCCATGTACAAGATCCCTTAAAAAAAGAGCCGTCTTACTCTTCTATTACCGCCTGTGTGCTCAAAAGAGTTGCCCACAATAATGCCTGATAAGTCCACTTTGAAAATATTTACAAATAGGCAGAAAACACTGTATGTAATTTTTAATTTTCCAAATTTGTGCGGCTACAAATCTGTGGTTTCTTGTCTGTATGCAGTGCACACATACATGCACCCTGTAGTATGTCTGTATCGACTGTTTCTTTCAAAAAAAGTTGCCCAATTGTCCTTTCTAATGTCTGCTACCATGAATGTAAGGGCCAACGTATTACCTGCATGAGATTTTGCAACTTTTGTGTTTTTGATGCTGCCATACCGAAGTTCGTGTACAATGCCTTACGTTTGCGTCCATCCTTCGGTTTTATTTATACAGTGTCTCTCTGTGTTACTGTCGGGTCCGCGGTCACAGAAGAGTTTGTAGCAGCTGAGCAAATGATGATTGAAAGTTTCTGTGGAGATGTTAAGAATAAATTTGTTTAACACTAGTTTGCTGTTAGTTGTTGTTTTTTTGTTTTTTTTTCTATCTACGGGTCAAATGAAACCTCGTGATCAATGAAAGTCGACATTGCGGCTGCCAGTCCAAGGGAGTCGTATGTCTCCTTCAGTGTGGTTTCTCTTGTCTCCCACGGAGTTTAGGAGTTTTTTCCTTGCCATGAAGCACACCAGTACCTAGGAAACTATCCAACTTGGTTATTCATCTCACTGCTGACTGTTCTTTTGGCCGTTACATTGTCTGTTTCACAGTTTGACGTCGTCATTGCTGGTTTCCAAACCGTTTCTGTTTGTCCGTCAGTGAGGCACCTGCTGTTGTGATTTGGGGCTATACAAAATTCGCTGGTAAGCTTTATATGCACGCCAAAAATCTGATCTTTACCCAACTTCTGGAGACTTCGATTATTGAACTTTATAAAAACAGAGTACTTTTTTAGTCCTTCTCTAGTATATTGCAAACCCAGACAGTTGAGGGGTGGGGAATACTGTGCATCTACTTTTAAAGACATTTCTAGTACTTCTGTGAAAGGGACCCTGCAAACTCATTCTGGGATGTTAGAAATGTGTTGAATATGTTTGGACCATTGAATCAGTTCCACCTCGTGCGGCTGGTGAATCAGTTGCACTGGCCCTGACTGATTGAGGGGAGGGGCGAACTGCAGTTCCATTAAACAAGTTGATCAAAAAAATCTCCAAATGAACTGAAAATGTATCAGATCGGATTATTGGACCGTCTACTGTAAGTACTCCAGTTATCTGCTTTCTCTGTCCATGTTCCCGTAGCCAGTGTTACATGCGTTCTATGCAGGGGTTAAAGTGGGCGGGAACGGTCGGGAACGGCGTTCCCCCACCTTCGCATGGCAAAAAAGAAAAAGAAAAAAAAGTTCATGATTGCAACTTTGTCATTTTCACGCACATACGAAATTCTGCCTGTGAGATAAATCAATGCAATAAAAGTACTAGGTTGGGCCTACTCAATATGCGTCCCGGGGGCCAAAAAATATAATCTGACCTCATTTTCCATAAAAAATATATTTTTTTCCGGCATTATCCGCGCCTCATTCGCGTAGCTCCACAGCAAGTTCGCGCCACTTTGTGTAGCAGTGTGCCTCCGGCTCCGGACCATCATCTCCTAGCGCGGGCTCAAATGAAAACATGGCTCTGTTAAACGGTGTAACGCTAAACTGAGAAAACAGGAGGCTTATCGTTGGAAGGACCGATAGATTTTATCAAACCGCAGCACAAGGACAGCATGAATCGTGTTTGCTCGGATTATCCCATGCAGAAGCAGGACTCCTCGCGGTCCGCGTCAGGTGCAGCGTGTGTTCCTGCCTTCACCGGTGCAAAGGGCTTAACCAGCGACTTTAAGGTAAGGACAACAGTTCAGCTGTGGATGTTTGTAAAGCGAACCATAAAGCTGATGGTGCGTGAGTTTTGGAAAACTGCTCTGCACCACCAGCACTCGTGTTTAACCGGTCAATACGCTAAACCTCGCTCCCAGGGCTCTAACTTTACTAAATAACATCTGAATCATTAATCTGACAGGTGCATTTTTCTTCCTTTCTGTTCTGACTTCATTCAATACGTGTTTGTGGGAAATGTACAAGCGCAGAGATGCTCTTTGCAAAGTTAACATGGTAAACGAGGCTGAAGCTGAATATGTGGATGAGCGCGCCATCTCCAAGGAGCGCTTCATTTACTGAGTTTTTTCGTAAAGTGCGAGGTCTGGACAGAACAGCGTTTGGTCCACCCTTATTTATTATTTTCTATGGTCAGCCCTCTGTCTGCACTGAGGAGGAGTTAGTCATGTTGTTTGAGATGTACTGGTCTCACATGTAGCTCTCTCATTTTGTATTAGGCCTTTGATTTAGTGATTTAGTCCTGCCTTAGTCCTGATATTGCATGTTTTTGCCCTGGCTTAATCCTGGTTTAGTTCTGAGTAGTCCTAGTTTATTATTAGGCTCTTTATTATTCTGTATTAATCTATTGCTGTGTTTTTGTTAGTTTTTCCTCCAAAGCCTTAAAATACTGGAATATAATATAACTTTTATGTTTAGGCCCAATTCTATTCTGTTCAAGCAGTGATGATAATTACATTTTCATTTATTTATCCCAAAAATATGAATACGTTTGGTGGTGGGAGGCTCACCCCTGACCAGCCTGTAAGAGCCCTGCAGTAAGCATTACTGACTGCCAAAGAGGATTTTCTTAAATAAAGAACGTAATAACAAGCCAAAATTGTTAATAAGTAATGTTTCAGCACACATGTTCATTTCTTTGGTTGGGCCTTCTTTGAATAAGTGGATCCTGACATTTTATTTGTTTCTATAATCTATTAAGCTCCTCTCTGGGCAGGCATGGTGCTCTGCAGTCCTATCTAAGAAGAACCCAAAAGAGTGGATCTGGCAAAAGCAGAATTAGTTCATTTAGTAAATCACATAGACCTCCAATCATTTATGATTGTTTAAACCTACTTAAGGATATCTAAAAATAATTCAAGGTATTAAAAAATATTGGAAAATAAAATAATTACAGTATCAAATACCTTGTATTGTGCAGTATCTGTTCAGAACCCATGACTACATGTCAGTACCTAAGTACATAAAAAAATATAAAATGTAGCGCGATTCCTACTGCTTGTTAAAGGTTAGAGTTCCCCCACCTCCCAAATCCCACTTTAACCCCTGGTTCTATGCAGGCTTGCTCTGGTCTACGGCCGCTCAAGTCTTACAAACGTAAACCACTGAGCAGGAAACCAATTTTCAAAGAACCGTTAATGTATCCGTTTTATTTATTTCCAAAACAAGGAAAAAAGCATATTTCATTTGGTTCACTGATTTAAATAACAAATGATGAGGACCCAATATTGTTTGAGTTACGCTGTAGGAACAGACCAAAACAATTACACTGTTAACTTTGATACTGGCAGGTCCGATTGTCGAACCTCGCATTGTGCTATTGTAACATATATAAAAGCCAAAATCATCATTACATTTTTTATTTTAGACCATGCATTCGCTTCGTTACCCCACCACGTCTAAGTTGAACACCGGAGCGTCAGTGGCTGCGCTCCCAACAAGCACCGGGACGAAGGGTTTCCAGGGCTTGGAGGGGCAGTGGAAGGGCGAGGCGTCCGGGGAGACAGAGGGCTTGGCCAGGTCTTCCTCTGACGACTCCTCTTTGCCGGAGCTCTTGGACGCTTTGGGGGGCTTGGTATGGTGGGAGATGGCATCTGTGGTGAGGGGGCGGAGCCCTGAGGCAGCTGCTTCCTCAAAGGAGACCAGCCGGGGGGGCGGCGTCTGGTCAGGATCTGGGGAAGGGGGAGTCACAAGGGTTTAAAAAAGGCGAGGCAAGTTCAACGTTCCTCTTTAGTTACACTAAAAGGTGTATTATTAAACTTTTTATGCAACATTTTTGTGACCTGTATGAGTGGTCAGCATGGCGCCTTTTTTACTTTCGATCATGGTGACCTCTACTGCACTCCAGGATCAATTGTTTGGTGGGTTTTCTGGTGAGACGGTCCGTCAGCAGAGAAAACCTTCCAAACAATTGATCACGGAGCGTCCTAGAGACCACTGTGAAGAAAAGTAAAGGCGCCATGCTGACCACTCATACAGCCACTCGGTCACTACAAGGTCAAATATGCACTCATTTCAACTTGTTTTGCATAAAAAGTTACATAACGCACCTTTAAAAAGCAAATATAATCAATTTAACATACAATAAATGTCAATGTTAACTTTAGCAACTTGGGTCAAACGCCAACGCAAACAAATGCGTTTTTTTGAGAGCTATTTTAAAAGTTTCTAAAGTTGGAGAGGCTCTAAAGTCTAAACTTATCTCCTCTCGTCTTTAAACGGGATCTGGGCACCTCCATGATCTGACTGGGGCATAAGCAGACAAGAGCTCGGGGCAAGTCCATTATGGCATTTGAATGCAAGCATCAAAATCTTGAAATCAATCCTATAGCTGACAGGGAGCTAATGGAGGGAGGCCAGTGCAGGGGTGATATGCTCCCACTTCTATGTTACATGTTCTGTTAGTGAGTACGCAGGAGCATTAAGGACTTGTTATAGGAGGATGAGGGAGGATTTGTCCAAACCACCATAGTCACGAGTTACAATAATCAACGCAAGAGAATGTGATCATATGAAACAAATTATAAATGATCAGTATAGAATTAAATGAATTACGAAGTGTGGGTTTAAAATACTTTCTAGGTCCAGGTCTTGAAATTATTTCTTTTGAGGGATAAGCTCTGCTAAGGACCTAGAGGTAAGAAAAAGTCTCCACAGAAGATTCAGACTTTTCCAACATGCTTGAATGCCTCAAAACACAAATCCAGATATTTTCGGCCACTCTCCCCGACATTGCTATCAATAATAGTGTCAATATTTAACTCACCGTATTAGACATGGGTCCAGACTCACACTCAATGTTAACATTAGGCATTTCCTGCCTCCACGGGGCAGTGTCCACTGTCGCGTTACAGTTGGCGAGCTCCTGAAGTAGAAAAGTCAGATTTATTAGCAAACGTTATTTGTTTTTTTACACTGTATTGATGGATCGCTCAAGTTTCTGTATGTTTACCACGTTGTCCTGGTCCGCCACACATTTCTCGAGCAGGTCCTTGTGCTCAGCTTTGGCGCAGTTGGTCCTCCTCATGTCAAAGGTGAACTTGAAGCGGAAACCGGCCACCACCTAGAGACAAGAGATATGGCTGTATAAGGAATGAGAGAGCGGTTGTTCGGTCCGTTGTGTCGGGAGAGTCAAGCCGACGATGTGAGGGTGGAGAGACAGTAACATGATACTTCCAAGCCCGATAGTGCCTTATAGCTGAATGTGTCTGGGATCTGCGGGCTCATAGGGAACTACCCTGATGCGTGCTTGAACAATTCAAACTGCAGCGCTCCTCTGTATTTGATCTGAATGTAATTGAATGTAATTCTTAAGGTCTTGACAGCATCACCATGCCTTCCCTTTATGTCGATGCTACGTCTGCGTTCCTTTGACACAGTTGCTAAATCTGCTGCTGCTAGACTCAATATATGGATCAAAGGCGTGGTCAGTAACAACGTAAATATTAAGTACTGTAACTAGTAGAGTTTTTGAGGATCTGTACCATGTATTTCTTTATTTTATTTTTTATTTATTGGACCTTTATTTAACCAGGATAACACTCACATACAAGTTACATTCGTTCATAAATAATCCAACATTGAATAATGAAATCAAGATATTACACTCAGATAAAACATCGACATTGTCAATAGTGATTTGAAAGTATCAAGTGACACAAGTTCTTTCAACTGGAACGCCTTCTGTAGTTCATTTCAAGAGTGCGGGTGGTGTTGTATTTTTGTTGAGAACTTTCTACTTTTACTCCACTGCGTTTCAAAGAAAATATAATACTTTCTACACCACTACATTTTTATAAAGGCTCGAACGTAACATTTACATTTCTCCATGTGTTTTGTTCATTTTCAGAGCCTTAAAATACACACTCCAGAACAATAGGCGGCGCTGTGCAGACGTACTGTCAATGTCACTGACTCGCACCCACACTTCACGACCAATGGCCGCTCGTAGCAGAGATTCACGACGACGAGGCAGAACAAGCTAGTTCTACTTTGTAAAAGGTTCATACTGTCTTCTTGGTTAGACTGTTGCTGTTTTGTTCTTTTAGTAAGACAGAAGGTTTGTTTACCTGCTTTACTAGTTTCAATCACTTCCTGTGATCTTCCTCAGAAGCATCACCTGGTGGTGGAGGTGACGTGTCGTAGGCAGCTTATATGGATTTTCCAGTCAGTAGGGAGAGCTTACAGACCCTACTCACTGCCGCTTAAAGTAACAAGTACCACCGCTGAATCAGAGAAGCCATCGAGATCAGGAAACGAGCACCAACATCTATGAACCGGGACGACGGAGCGTACACCTTATCCCACACCTGGGATGCCGTCCTGGAGAAGGCCCCAGTCATTAGGGTCTGTAAGCTCTCTCTACTGACTGGGAAATCCATATAAGCTTCCACATCACCTCCACCACCAGGTGGCGCTTCTGAGGAAGATCACAGGAAGTGATTGAAACTAGTAAAAGCAGGTAAACAACCCTTCTGTCTTACTAAAAGAACAAAACAGTAAAGCTAGTTCTACGTTGCATTGCATTGGACTTTAGACACGCTCTAAACAACTGCCTGGTCCCTATTTTTTAAAAACTTTCTACAGCTAGATATGCTCCTGTGATAACGCTGGGTGAGGCAGAATTAAAGAAACCAGGCTGGTTTTCGTAAGAAAATGTTTAGAAATCTCGTATACTAATGAGTGCCGGACTGTTAGCATTGGAGCTGCGCAGCTATGACCAAACTACACGTCACGCAAGGGCCGAGTCTACAGTGAAGATCCCGCCCTTATGCCCTTTTTGGGAACATGGTTCGTCAGAGCTGGGGAGGAGGAGTCTGTAAATCCGCCATGATTTCCCCCTTGAACGTGATCATTGTGGTAAACGTGGAGGAGTGAGGAATAGGAACGGTCTATTGATAATATGTCTATGCTCACAACAAGAAAGAAAGTTTGTCCCCATCGTGTTGCCATCACAAAGTTATTCTTCAAACCACTGATTTAAAATATGAATCTGTACTTTTACTCAAGTAATGGAATCAGGTACTGATTTGCACCATCAACACTGGTCTGGATTCTGTTGCCCTTTGAATGTTGAAACCTATGCAAAAAGAACTCCTAGAACTTAAGAACTGAAAGAAACTTATTCTGAAAACAAACAGCATCATCCTTGTGTAACGGTGGGGTTGTTGAGCTTGATTCATAAACTTAACGTATTTAAGTTGTGATTCACCATGTCACAATTCCACTTGTCATTATGCAGCTCAGTAGGAGGTACCTGTCTGGTGGCCGGGCCCACTTCGTTAAGGGTAAACAAGTGTGTGTGGTCAGACTCTGTGTTGTATTTGGAGATGGACAATGATAGAGGAGCTTTCAGATCCTCAGAGTTCTCATCGATGTCCTCTGGACAACCCAGACATGGAGCCTTCAAGTGGGGCGCCAAGTCCTCTGCACACAAGTAATCCTCATTTTAGATGAGTCGTGATGTCACACATGCACACACACAGGGCAAAAGCCAGTATTCCAGTATTTAAGGGTGTGTATTTTAAATATATACAGTATAAAAGAAGATCACACAATGAACCTTGTGGCTTATGTGCAAGATAGGTACAGTAGTACACATTGTCAAACTGGGCTAAAATATCACTACTTATTTTTCACTATATATTTATTATGATTTTTATGATCTTACACCTTACATAAATATGTTGCTTTCAAAGTACTGCACCATTCAAGCTATCATTCAGGGTTTAAATCCATAATAAAGCTGGCCTAAATAAGTTCCAAGTTTCATTTCGTATGACGCTTAACTTATTATACTGTGTACTACTTATGGCTGTCTCTTCCTCTCAGTAATAATAAGTAAAGTTTGTTCTACTCACCAATAAGACATTCGATATGTTCAGTGTCTGTGTCCGTCTCATTTATGTGCACTGTGGCGTTGCATTTAATGGGCTTCTAACAAAAAATAGTATTAACAAAAATGTAAAAGAAAGAAAGGGCTATTATACTTTTTGACTTTTGGTCTGATAAAGTAGGCACCTTGTCTATGGGGAGATAGTCGCAGTCTGTCCAGGGCTTAGCGTCAAAGACGGGACAGTTGCTCCTCCTGGTGGTGAACCGCAGCGAGTACGAGCCGTTTTCAGCCTAAAGTCACACAAACAATAAAGGCAGATGGTTACACCGCCACAGTTTCAGCAATATGAATGACGCGTGTCACTGAACGGCAGCACTTTGCACCAGATGGACATCTTTGTCAACTGCACAACTTCAAGGAGACTTAGATTCATGTGAGGGTCGTACAAAGCAAGGGAACGCTGCATAGACGGGGAACAGTGCTTGTATAAGCTAAAGAGACTTGTTCAGTACATTTTATAGCAGCATCTTCCTGTTAGGCATTTCATAATGTAAAATAGATGATTTATTATATACATTATTATAAATCAAGTCCCTTAGATTAAACTGAAAGCTTAATCTAAGGGATTTTACAGACATCAGGAAATATCAGGAAGTGAAGTCCGTGCAGTTACTGGGCGCAGGACCCTGAGGGGCCCCAAGAGGCATATCACACTAAGTGCCATCTTAGTAACATTTTTATATGTCTTCATGCTAAAAGTAGCTCACTGCTCTAGATGAAAATATATTTAGCAGGAAACAAGCGTGGTCAAAGGAAATGGGTTGAACCACCAAAAAAGACCCTCCAGTCTCTGCTGGGCTGTTGGCGCGTACCTTGCTGGCGAAGGTGACTTGGTACAGAGCCAGCTTGGTTCCCGTGACCACTTCTTCATTGAACTTGTTTAGAGCAGAGGTCACCGCCTTGTCCACCGTGGGGTCATCGCAGAAGATCAACACGTCTGCATGCTGAGACAACATGGAACACAAGGGAAGGTGTAAAGACCATTTGAATTACGGCTACACCATGTCATATGTCTACAGACGCTCATGAATACGTTTATATTAACTTTAAAACCAAGAACAGATCTAAATGAGTATGATTTTTATGTACATAAATTACAGTGAACTCTGTAGCATACAGCCTGTTTGATTTGTTCTACGGGACATTTATTTTAGCTATAAATCACTGAAATGCAGATAAATATTTGGGACATCTCGCTGTACTGTATTTTAGTCAAATGAACCCCTAATTGATTTGTATTGTTTAAAGATGCATTATGTGAAAGAAAAAAAAAGATCAATTGTTTTGTAGATTTTCTGGTGAGAGGGTCGGCAGTGAAAACCTACCAGAAACTCTTAAAAACAATTTACCCTACTGTATGTTTCTTCCATATAAAAGCACTTTGAGGTTTCCTTGAAATGTAAAGTGCAATATAAATAACATTTATTATTATTATTATTATTATTATTATTATTATAAAAGGTTACATAAAGCACCGTTAAATTTGCAAAACCGCCCAGCATAGTGTACTACTACTGTTATCTTATAGATTTAACCTCTTAACCCCCGCCTGAACCGAGCACATTTTCTCCAGTTTGGCTTTACCCAAATCTAAAAGCTTCTTGAAAAAAGTATTAAAATAGCAACAAAAATGAGACAAAAACAAGGATGAAAATGCAACATAAAAGTTACAATAAAAGCCACAAAATTGTAGCCAAAAAGTGTCTAAAAAGTGATGAAAACGCAAACAAAAAGCCACAAAAGAGCAACAAACAAAAAACTGACGACAATGTGGCAACAACGTAAGGAAAAAGATCCATTTAGATGAGTTATGTAGGTGTTAGCTTTCAAATGAGGCGTTACACTATATAGGCTGTAACCTTTTAAATTAAGATATTGATATTTTCAATATATTTGGCAGAGCATAACTTCAGCTCACAACCCAAAATGAGTTTGGCAGTGGCACCACTGAGTTACATTTAACTCTGCTAACCCGTGGCAGTGCCGGCTCCAGAGCAACCTGACTCAGGGTGCATTTGAGTTTCAAAGGGAAATAGAGAGCCTTCTCATTAAAATACATTGTGATGCGATTCAAATTGAAGCCAAGGTTGCAATGCGCTGTTTAACCCCCCGTAGAACCGAGCCTGGAGGCATCGTTATCATTATCATATTAGGTTTATTTATATATTCTATCTATTCTTTTCTGTATGGGAGAGAAGTAGCACAGTAATGCTTTTTTTCCCATTTCTATTAGTCTTTACCAAAGTAGAGATCCCTCCCGGGGTCCATTCTCATGTAAAGTATAACAATTCATACATACTGTACATACAACACGATTAATAACAGTAGGTTCATGTCACACTCCCCACAGACATTAGTTCTGCACAGGTGAAGAAGGAAGTCATGGAGCTTCTGCATTAGACAGAACTTTACACATGTGCTGTGAATTCTGAAACTAAAGTAATTAGTGAATAAATTAAACATGAAATGAAAATGATTAAACACATAAAAACAAAAATCACAAAGTTGATGCAGATGAAGGTTTAAAAAAAAATATCCATATGTATCTGATGTACAGTAGGGTCATTTTTGTCCCAGTTCCTCTAAGTCATGGTGGGTCATGGTGGACCATGACAGATGTGGACAGGACTGTGATAGATCTACTTCTACTGTGCAGTCAACAGTTACTAAAGTAACTGGTGTCAAAGAACTGAACCTCATAAGCTTCTGTAACATGAGCCTGTCCACGTCTGTTCTGCTGCACCATAATAATCCCCATTTTACTTTTGATTTATTCACTACTTACTTTAGTTTCAGAATTTACAGCACATGTGTAAAGTTCTGTCTAAAGCAAAAGTTCCATGACTTCCTTCTTCACCTGTCGGTCTGTGACAGACTGAAGAACAGTAAGGCCGCAGCCTTTTTTCTGATTATAATGGCCACAATGTATTTAGCATCATGTTACTGTCACTCATGGTTTCTGACAGAAGTCTAACTCTGAAAAAAGCCCGGCCCATAACAGCAGGGCTCAGGTATTTTACGGGCTACTGATTTAGAGTAAACTTTACTCTACGTCATTAATGAAACCTTACTCTTTTCAAAGCAAACTTTACTTTGTAAAGAGTAAGGTTTCATTAATCATTTAGAGTACACTTTAATTGTTCTAATGACAGAACTGTTACTCAATTAAATTGTGGCAATTTGTGTCTGCAATTTTTTTGAGAAACCTTTACTAATCACAATTTACAGTGTAGTGCAACCGACTATAAATGTTCGCCTGTAGCTCTGATTGAGCTAGATTTATTTATTTAGTGCCATTAACATATGACCTAAAAGGATATGGACTTTGAACGAGTTTGTTGTATTGAGACATTCACCGCCTACAGTGTGATTCAGTGCCATGTCAAACATGCACTTCAGATGTTTTAACAGCACTGACCGACACAAACATGGTATTTACTCTTTTCAGGTTTGCTGCCAGAACAGTATTTCATTTCATCCAAACTTGAAAACCATGTATGAGAACTTTGCTTGAATAGAAAACAGTTCACTTTGCCAGATCTGCTAATCATGGAGATTAGCTTAGACCCGCTTGAATAATCATATTTTCTAAATATTCTGTTTTGGACAGTGAGCTCCTGGTAGACGATCACTGCGGTAACAACTTGATGTGGGATGTAAATACGTCAGCGGAGGAGACGTCTGCGTTTAGAAAGGTTTTAGAGTTTGTCTGGAAGCTAACGGCTAACATGCAACAAAGATGCAATGAAAATAAATGACTAGATACAATTCGACCTGTTTCATGCTAATCAGTTCATGCAGCACTATTTTAAATGTTATATTTCAGCAAATAATGTGAGCCTTTAGCTTTAAAGCAGTACTAAGTAACTTTTGCCCCTAGAGGCCATAAGCGCAACTGCAGGTGTCTTAGCAAGTTACGATTTTTTAACTTATTAAATGTCTTGGAAAGTAAATAATACGCTGACAGAAAAGGTGAAGGGAGAGAGGGGTGTTGTACATCCAATTATACAATGGGAATATTTTTTCACTCAAACTTGGCTGTAAATACTGTTTAAAGTGGCGCTATCTCACAGTTAGCTTTGCCCGTTAGCCTGTTAGCTTCTTCTCCGTGATTCTATTAGTGTGTATTGCTGCTCCGCCCCGGTGGCAGGCAAGTTGCAAGCATGGTTTTCTGGCCAGAGACACCAGGGGAGGTGAAAGACCCTCCAATCATCCCATTAACACTTGTATTACCCCCACAGGGACTACGGAAAGGATTATTAAGGTAAACACGTTACTTAGTACTGCTTTAAGAACAGGAAGTAGCTACTGGCTCTCGCTACTTCAGGTTAGCGGAACTAGCGTAGCCACATTGCCAAGCCCATTAGACTTAGGCTGTGTCCGAATGTCCACACTATTCCCTATAGTGTGGTTGCCCGTGATGTCACTTTTCCGAAGTCAGACATGATGGCGATACTCACCAATGTACTCGCCTATCAAGACAAACAGTACCGTGAAGTTTGAAACAGCAAAATTATTGTCGTGTTCATGGCTGTCACAATACATCAGACAGAGAAACTACTTTGCAGTACTACCATTTACCCAGGGTTGTGCAGAATAAGGGAGAGCAGACAGAACAATTATCTAAAAAAGGAGACGATAGATTGCAAGCCTATCAGAATTTGGACGGGAAAAATCTGGATAACATCCGAATTTGCGCAGCTCATTTTGTAGCCGGTACGTGGATTTTACATTTAATGAACAGGGTTAAGCCTATGTGTAAAAAAGTTTATTTAACATTTTCAATTAGCAAGGTTAATTCCAACATGACCTCTAGTTAGAGGTGGGAAATATACCAAAACAAAATATTACACACATTTCTAAGAGTGTTATGTCAACTTCGTATAAAGAGCATGATATCAAATATTGATGAGAACATTGATTCACTTACGGGAGGCAAGATTGCGAGATCGCCACTAAACAAACTGGCATTCGCTTTAATTTCATATGGAACTTCATCCAATTAACTTTGTAAATAAAACGTTTTTTTGTTTTGCATTCAGTTTTTCATTCAACTGTGAGAAGTTTTGGGGTCCGATCTCAAGGGTTTATCGCGAAACCTTGCGTTTTTGTCCAAAATTGATAATCCGTCTCGTTAATAGGGCGGCACGGTAGTACAACGGTTAGCGCTCGTGCTTCACAGCTAGAAGGTGTCTGGGTAGGTTTCCTCCGGTTTCCCCTACCACTAAAAACATGTACAATAGGCCAGGATAAATGAGAGTGCGTTTGAGAGTGTGCATGGGGACAACAGATGAAAATTAGCCCAAGGCTACAATCTGGAGTGGCTTGTTTACATGCATGAGACCCATGTATGTTCATTAACAGGCACTGTCCCTACCAAATAAATAAATAAATAAATTGAAATGAGCTATATCTCCAGCATGGCGGCACATCCGGGTCTGAACCAGATTTGTGACATCTGTGAAAACACCCTATATAGTGCACTATATAGTGGTCACGCCATTCTGTAGGGTGTCGGAATGTCCAGGGAGGAAAAAAAATTTCCCACAATGCATTCTGAAAAGTAGTGAGCAGCGGTGATCACTAAACGGGTCAATATAGACCACAATGCATTGCGAGAGTCGGAGAAGAATGCCTGACCGCAACAGGTCTTTGAACTAAACAACACGACTGAATGAAATCAGCTGTTTCAATCGTGTGTTGTGTATTTATCATGAATGAATGACTTAAATATAAACGGTTACGGTGAAAAATGCTAGCGTTAGCTGCTTACCTTTAGCTCGAGCTGTTAAATGACCGATAGCTTCCTCTCGAATAATCCAAGCCATTCATGTAAAATCCATGTTAAATATAATGTATCTGACTCGTATTTATCCATAATTAGTCCCCTGTCTCATGAGTTTGGTCGGTCTTTATCGCAGAAATACATTTTTCTCTGAGTTTAGCGAACCTTTAGCAGATGTAGTGCACTCATTCTGCTGGCGCTTTGGACACCGGGCTGACCTACTTTCTGCAGATCTGCACGTCCTTGAGCTAACGCTGGAGTGATTTTTATTTTTTTGGATGATAGTTTTAATTTAAATTTAAATGTCAAATAAAAGGCTTGTAAAAGTGCCAAAACTGTTGTTCTGTTTCATAAAATAAACGTTTGTAACAATAAATAAATTCAGAAAAAATAATCTGCATGCCGCAGCGCGCGTGACGACACGCAGCTCGGAGAAAGTAGTGGGCTTCTGTCCGAATAGCCAACAGAATCACTGGACTATATTGTACTATATAGGCGGGCCTATGTAGTGAATGAGGGGTTAGGGACTAGGGTGGACATTCGGACACAGCCGTACAATTGGACTTACACACTTCTCTCCATTCAGACAATGTCATGTGTTACAACTTACACTTGGTTTTAAACTGGGGAGTCCATATCCTTTGTTGATGTTACTGGTTAGAAGTTAGAAATGCCCCAAAAGCATCTTGAAAATAATTTGAGAATGAACTTTTTGTGTGTGTGTCTTACCTCTATGATTGAACCTTACGGAGTTGGACGTGAACCTACTGTTTCTTACACACCGTGATATGTTTTATATACAATCGTGATACTGTATATTTCTTTTATTGAGAATGGACCCCCAGGAAGAACAGTCTCTGATTTGGAAAAGACTAATGGGGATCTGCCATCTTAGGGTTACAGTTAGGGTTAGCAATTACACATACTGTATCAGAATCTCAAAGCATATTGACAGGAAAGCTTACAGCCTATATGCCAGTGTGATGCCTCATTTGAAAGCCGAGACCGTCTAGTTTCTAAAATGATGTGTAAGATCATCGGGAGTGAAACACAGCTTCAACCCTAACCCTAACTCCCTGATCAGCAGGAACGGCAAGTAACAGGTTTTATCAAGAAATACAGAAACTTAAGAGAGGCATAAAAGGGCATAATCAGCCTGCATTGTTAGGTTACTTTTCTCCCATACAAAAAAAAAAAACAAGCAAATATGAACACAAGGCTATAGCCTCTCAAAACAAAAGTAATTCGGTCTAGAAAATTATTTCTATTTTAGTGACTCGATCGCTTGCACAGCCCTACAATTAATTCTAAATTTTAATCCAGCAAATTCTGCAAGCCACAAAATACCCTGTTCCCATGGGATCTGCTTGCATATAAAACTAACCTATGAAAGAAACAAATTCTCTAACCTAATAAATAATAAATAAATAAATAAATCTCCTCCTCAAAACTCACCTGGGTAAATGTTGTGTGTAGGCTCAGCAGGGCCAGTAGACACAGCCCCAGTGCTCTCCCCATCGTCAACTACAGAGGCAAAATGATCAAAAAATATATAAAAACATCCAACAAATCTCACAATGAATGTAATGAACAACAACAAATAAAACCCTCTTACATTTCCTAGTGCAGGACCTGCTGGTATCACAGAGCAGCAGACGACAAAGTGGCACTGACCCCACACTGAAAACTGAGCGAGGGGTAAAAGTCGGCTGCTCTGTTTGCTCTGACGCTGCTCGATCAATACTGTATTTCAGATACAAAACGGCAAAGCTAAAAAATATTTATTATTTTTATTTAAGACTAAAAGTGTTAAATCTGCCACCAAAATGTATTCACTTTTATGGCTGGCAGTGAAGTACTTTTGACACTTTTGTTATTGTTATTATATGGCAGTTCTTAAGGTATGTATGTGCGTGTGTGTGTGTGTTTTGAAGGTACTTTGGCCCCGTTGACTGTTGACTTTTGACCATTTGTTCCTGTGAACTGAGGTGACATGAGCCCAGGCGGGGGTGGGGTGGGTGTCTGGGTCTGTGCAATAGTAATCTAAATAAGTTTGCAAATTTTGTATGATATACAAAAAAAAAATTTAAGTATTGCTAAAAATGTAAGTGGCCTCCAGTTTATTTTCTATTGTCACAAAATAGGTTTTGATTTTAAAGTAGATTTGAGAAAATTGCTTGAATGGAAGGAACTTCACAACAGTCACTATCTCTAAATATGGTTAAATTCAGTCACTGAAATTCAAGGCCAAACAAGTTAAAAAGTTATTCAATGTTTGAAAAGCCAAGTATCAAATTCACAGACATTTAAAATGGACAAATGATTACTGTGCTGTATCGCAGTGGTTAGTGCTTGTGCTTCACAGCTACTAGAAGGTCCGGTTTTGATCCCCAGCCTTTCTGTGTTGAGTTTTCACGTTCTCCCCGTGTAAGAGTGTGAGTAAGTGAAAGGATGGTGGTGGTCGGTGGGGCTGATGGTGCAGATTGGTAGCCTCACTTTCATCAGTCTATCCCAATGGGTGGCTGAGGATGGTGAGAATGACTAATGACTACAGTGTGGCGCTTTGACAAAACTTGGTAATACAGGCAAGTGTAAGCCATTATTATTACCCAAAGACTGTAAAATTAAGCTGAATTTTGCTCAAGCTGCAATTTGACTGCGTTTTTGGAGCCAGCTCCATTATCTAGAATAAGGCGAAAATAAGAATAAAAGCTGTAAAAGGAAAGAATTTAGACGATGTTGCCCATGTTCAGACAATCATGTCATGGAGGTCAGAATGACAATCCTGTGTACAATAACGACTTAAAGAGGGGCAAAAAATGTTTAAATGGAAAGTCCCTAGGAGCCAGGAACTTTCTTAGCCATTCGCTATTTCCTCAGGAAGTAGTAGCCCATAACAAGTCCATTCTTCATTTTAAAGTCTTTGTTATTACCAAAAAGCCTTCCATATTTCGCCTTATCACCACCATAATCATTCTACCTGAGTACAAAGCAATGGAGGAGAAGGCGTAAAACAGTCATCAAACTTGTGCAGGCGTTGACACCTCGGCCTGAAGCGCTGATGTGTGAGAACAGCTGAATCTGTCGCATCATTTCCTCCCCACAAACTGTTGAGTGTTTCTCACCGAGACCCTAGACCACAGGGCTGTGTGCTGCACCCTCCATTGTTCCCCTCCTGTCACGCTTGCCCTGACGTCTCCTGTCCCAGCACCCACCATGACTGAGCGGGCCCCGGCTCCAGGCCCCTGCCTGCTTCTGCTGCTTTCTACACTCGTCTCAGGTGAGCTGGTTAAAAAGACTTAAATCTAAATCTAACCTACTTTTAAGGCTCAACAAGTAAATGATGAAGAATGCTTTGAACATGTTTTATACATAAATAGGTAAGCATTTACTGAACAAATGCTTTAAAAATGCGTTGCTAGTAGTTATGAAGTGTTGCTAAATGCTTAACTTGCAAATGTACAACAAAATGTTATTAAATCAAAAAGAAAGAACACAAGATTAATAGTGGCTAACAACAACATTTACAAATTAACTGATTTTCTGGCTGTTTGTTTTCTTATATATATATATATATATATATATATATATATATATATATATTTTGTTAGGTCATGAGAACATACTTAACTAAATGAAACACAAAATATTCTTGTTATTTGGAGGTGATGACCAGGGTTAAAGTGGGATTTGGGAGGTGGGGGAACTCTAACCTTTAACAAGCAGTAGGAATCGCGCTACATTTTATATTTTTTTATGTACTTAGGTACTGACATGTAGTCATGGGTTCTGAACAGATACTGCACAATACAAGGTATTTGATACTGTAATTATTTTATTTTCCAATATTTTTTAATACCTTGAATTATTTTTAGATATCCTTAAGTAGGTTTAAACAATCATAAATGATTGGAGGTCTATGTGATTTACTAAATGAACTAATTCTGCTTTTGCCAGATCCACTCTTTTGGGTTCTTCTTAGATAGGACTGCAGAGCACCATGCCTGCCCAGAGAGGAGCTTAATAGATTATAGAAACAAATAAAATGTCAGGATCCACTTATTCAAAGAAGGCCCAACCAAAGAAATGAACATGTGTGCTGAAACATTACTTATTAACAATTTTGGCTTGTTATTACGTTCTTTATTTAAGAAAATCCTCTTTGGCAGTCAGTAATGCTTACTGCAGGGCTCTTACAGGCTGGTCAGGGGTGAGCCTCCCACCACCAAACGTATTCATATTTTTGGGATAAATAAATGAAAATGTAATTATCATCACTGCTTGAACAGAATAGAATTGGGCCTAAACATAAAAGTTATATTATATTCCAGTATTTTAAGGCTTTGGAGGAAAAACTAACAAAAACACAGCAATAGATTAATACAGAATA
Organism: Neogobius melanostomus; assembly: GCA_007210695.1. Taxonomy (NCBI): domain Eukaryota; kingdom Metazoa; phylum Chordata; class Actinopteri; order Gobiiformes; family Gobiidae; genus Neogobius; species Neogobius melanostomus. The sequence continues at coordinate 39,795 of VHKM01000147.1, forward strand.
ATAAAGAGCCTAATAATAAACTAGGACTACTCAGAACTAAACCAGGATTAAGCCAGGGCAAAAACATGCAATATCAGGACTAAGGCAGGACTAAATCACTAAATCAAAGGCCTAATACAAAATGAGAGAGCTACATGTGAGACCAGTACATCTCAAACAACATGACTAACTCCTCCTCAGTGCAGACAGAGGGCTGACCATAGAAAATAATAAATAAGGGTGGACCAAACGCTGTTCTGTCCAGACCTCGCACTTTACGAAAAAACTCAGTAAATGAAGCGCTCCTTGGAGATGGCGCGCTCATCCACATATTCAGCTTCAGCCTCGTTTACCATGTTAACTTTGCAAAGAGCATCTCTGCGCTTGTACATTTCCCACAAACACGTATTGAATGAAGTCAGAACAGAAAGGAAGAAAAATGCACCTGTCAGATTAATGATTCAGATGTTATTTAGTAAAGTTAGAGCCCTGGGAGCGAGGTTTAGCGTATTGACCGGTTAAACACGAGTGCTGGTGGTGCAGAGCAGTTTTCCAAAACTCACGCACCATCAGCTTTATGGTTCGCTTTACAAACATCCACAGCTGAACTGTTGTCCTTACCTTAAAGTCGCTGGTTAAGCCCTTTGCACCGGTGAAGGCAGGAACACACGCTGCACCTGACGCGGACCGCGAGGAGTCCTGCTTCTGCATGGGATAATCCGAGCAAACACGATTCATGCTGTCCTTGTGCTGCGGTTTGATAAAATCTATCGGTCCTTCCAACGATAAGCCTCCTGTTTTCTCAGTTTAGCGTTACACCGTTTAACAGAGCCATGTTTTCATTTGAGCCCGCGCTAGGAGATGATGGTCCGGAGCCGGAGGCACACTGCTACACAAAGTGGCGCGAACTTGCTGTGGAGCTACGCGAATGAGGCGCGGATAATGCCGGAAAAAAATATATTTTTATGGAAAATGAGGTCAGATTATATTTTTGGCCCCCGGGACGCATATTGAGTAGGCCCAACCTAGTACTTTTATTGCATTGATTTATCTCACAGGCAGAATTTCGTATGTGCGTGAAAATGACAAAGTTGCAATCATGAACTTTTTTTGTTTTTCTTTTTGCCATGCCAAGGTGGGGGAACGCCGTTCCCGACCGTTCCCGCCCACTTTAACCCCTGGTGATGACACACCAACCTGCGCAGCCTCTCTGTGGTTTCCTGAACACGCTCGTGAGCTCCACTGTGTTATACCTTAACCTTAAACAGAGGTGCACCAGAGTGTGAAAGGACCGGTATGATCGGTTAATTGATCACTTCAACATGTTTTCAAAAGCCACCATGATGGTCACATCATGTTCACAGAGATAACGCCGGGTCCCAGATTTCGCGTGTTTGTAAAGACATGGAAAAGCCAGGCTAATATCCTCCAAACAGATGATTTTGAGAAATGATAACACAGAACAGTGAAACATTATGTTTTTTGCAGTTATTTGGTGATCATTTCAAGCACATTTTGATCACTATCACTTTATTGTTGGTTAGAACAGGGGTTTTCAACAGTTTCAGGCAGTGAACCCAAAAATGACCAAGCAAACAGTTTGGGAGAAGTTTTTGGTGCAGAACTTTAAAAATCCCAGTTAATAATATAGATTTCCGTACTTTACTTTGCAATTTATCCTTTATTTACAAATGCATTCTGTTTTCAATTGGGCATTTTATAAAATATAGCTTTGATTTTTTTGTGTCTTGAAAGCCAGCCTTCCTTCCTAGTTTCGACACTGTGGGAAAACACAATCGTTCGGCCACCGGGCAAACTGATGTGTGACTGATAATGATGACTATAAATCCACACAAAAAGAGGCAGTGAGGAAAACAGAATTAGTAACATATACGTACCTTGTGTTTCCCCCCAGGAGTGCATCTGCAGGCGAACAACAGCTCAGAGAGAGCCCTCGTCTACAGGCCGGTGCTGCAGCCGTCCGAGTCCGTCCCTCCAACTGGTATGGCAGACACAAGTCACTAGTCCGGTCAAATACTGTACTTCAGCCATTCCCAAAGTCCGGGACATTGCGGCCCCCAGAAAACCTCTCGGGCCCCCCAAATCATAATCATTTACTCCATTCAAAAGAATGTGTTATAATTTTACAGCTAAAATGACCTTAAAAGTAACATCTAGCTATGACAGTAGGCTAAATACTGGTTTAAACTGGTGCATTTGTCCAGATAAATGTATTTTTCCTTTCAAAATGAACTTTTTTCATTGTACTTGTTTTGCAGACAAGCTTTGGGGGCCCCCTTGTAGTGCCTCTGAGGACCCCCAGGGGGCCCCGGACCCCACTTTGGGAACCACTGCTGTACTTGATCAAATAAATCAAATAAAAGCAGAGGAGAAAAATATGGATATGAATATGGACGGGTAGTAAAGAACATACTGCCCATCTGAATAATGCTTATCGAAACAATTAAGCCATTTTTGACCAGCCAGTGTTAACCTCTTAACCTCCACCTGAACTGAGCACATTTACTCCAGTTTGGCTTTACCCAAATCTAAAAGCTTTCTGAAAAAAGCGTCAATATGGCAACAAAAACGCTTTGTTGCCAGAGCGAAAAGCAACAATAACGCCACAAAAAAGGTGACCAAAAAGTTACAAAAAATGTGGCGAAACACGACAAAAAACGGTGAAAAAAACAACAAAAACCCAACAAAAAACCCAGACAAAAACACAAAAATGTGGTGACGACGCAACAAAAAAGTTAGGATCTATTTGTAGGTCTTAGCTTTCAAATGAGGTGTTACACTGTACAAGCTTTTAGATTTGGGTAAAGCCGAACTGGAAAATGTTCAGCCTTATTTCAGCATCTTCACCTGACCTGATTCGCATGTCCGTAAACAAGGGCTGAATTACTTTGACCTGTTTTGCATCTTCATTGTTTTAAAGCCATATCCATTAAATAGAATTAAATGGAATTGTTTACGTATATTTTGTTGGTGAAAACTGAGTGAACTTGTCACTTTGGTGGGAGCGGGTCATCACCAGCCTCCATGGAGATGTGGCAGCTTTGTTTTGACTACAGGTAGTAGCGAAATGTAGCCGTCTGAGTATTTTTTTAATCTTAGCTTTTACCAGGAAATATGGACATGGGTTTGTTGGTTGACAAATGAGGACAATGTTCCATAAGTTTATAAGTCATTTATTTGTAGAAAAAAAAAAAGTTGTATTAAGTTGTTGGTTTTAATGGAACATTCAAAAGTGGGAATACAAAAGAAAGCGTGGGCACTTCACTGGGGCAGAGACATGCAGACGGGTGCTCTCCCAAGACAATCAAAAGATGACAAGAACATAAAATGATGCCCTGATGAAAAAAAATATTGAAGATAGGCAAAGTAGTCCCTTGAAAGTCCCTTATTCTGGGCAGGACGGCAACGCGTTTCGACCAGTGCGGAAGTAAAGCTGCTCGGTTGCAAAATATTCAGTTCTGGAGCCAAACGTGTCCTGCAACTACCTTTGACCATAGACTGTACAAATAATAGACAACTCCTCCTCACTCCTCCTGTTTACCATAATGACCACGTTCGAGGGGGAAATCATGGCGGATTACAGACTCCTCCTCCCCAGCTCTGACGAAGCATGTTCCTAATAAGGGCATAATGGCGGGATCTTCACTGTAGACTCGGCCCTTGCGTGACGTGTAGCTCGTGCAGCTCCAATGCTAACAGTCCGAGATTTCTAAAATGTATCCTACGATAACCAGCCCGGTGCCTCTGATTGTGTCTAACCCAGCGTAATCACAGGAGGAATATCTAGCTGTAGACAGTTCCAAAAAATTAGGCACCGGGCATTAAAGTTGTTTTAACGTGTCTACAGTGCAATGCATTCCAATGGGGACTAGCGGCTATATGGCGGTACTACAGCAATGGTGGCCTCCAGTGTCGTCGTCGCAAAGCAGAGCAGCTAGTGGCCATTGCCTTTGACCGTGTGCTTTGTGTTCCCCCGCAGCGACGTACACGCTGCGGACCCCGGGCGGCACGGCGTGTATCAGAGCCACACTGGGGGCGGAGTTCATGGTGCTGGATCAGAAGGTGAGACGTGGTCAGCAGTGTGGACGCTCTTAACACTTCTGCCGTCTGCACTTTTTAGAAGTCAAAGTGCCTCTGCCTCAGCAGCGCGGCCTCAGCAAGTGTCAACCACACGCGGGCAGGCAGTTATACCAGAGTCTGGACATGACCGGGTCTGAGAAGGGAACACAACACTTTACTGTTGGCCAAAGTGCCGCACACACATCATAAAACAATGGAAAAACACAAGATGCAAAGTGTGGTAAATACACCATAATACAGCCATAAAATAAAAAAAAGATAAATTCAATTATGAAAAACATAGAAAATCTGAAACACATCAGTGACAAAGTCTGCAAGAAAAGACTTTTCAGAAGAGATTTAAACACAGGCAGAGAGACTGAGCCTGTAGGCAACGTGTTCCACAGCTTTGGGGCAGCAACAGAAAAAGCACGGTCCCCGCGAAGCTTACTTTTAGTTAGTGGGACCACAAGCTGCAGCTGATCTGCTGACCTGAGAGCACGAGATAGGGACAGATTAGGTCAGAGAGGTAGGAGGGGCCAGGCCATTTAAACATTTAAAAGTAAATCAAATCATTTTAAAATCAACTCTAAAACGCACAGGCAGCCAATGAAGTGAGGCTCAAATCGGTAAGATGTGTTCCATGTCCCGTGACTTTGTAACACTGTTTCAAAATGATGCCTCCACGAAAGAAGTTTGACTCTTGCAAGTTTTCTTAAAAGGACTAGACGCAAGTTGGTCATTTTTATACTCACTACTGCCACCTCAGGTCTTACATGTAACTGCAGCTTCTATATTAAAGTGATAATTCGGGATTTTTGACATAGGGCCAGTGTTGTTGATGTCTGGAGATATTTTTTCTTAAATTCATGCAGTTCTTATATTTGAAGAGCTTAGTGCCACGAAGCTGATGCTGCTCAAATATAAGTTATTTAAATGCAAAATGGTTATTACTGGGATGACAGCCATTCGGACCCGAATTAACACCTTTTTGAGTGACAGTGCAGGATTTTAGAGGCAGTTGTGGTGAATAGGTCTGGGCTCATTCTACACATTAGGACATTGCTGGAACATGTAAGGGGAGGAAAATACATAATTTTTAAACATTTTTAAAGTGCGTATAGTCCCTTTAAGTGAAAGAAACTAGACTTGACAATACCAGTAATATGTTGGTCAAATTTAAGATCGGGGTCCATTTTAACACCCAAATTTGACGTGAGCGCGTCTTCTCAAATTGTGACAAAGAGCCCAAGTCAACAGCTGAAATTGCAACTTGAATGAAAAGTTGCAGTTGTTTAGTTGTTATGTGATATTATGTCTTCTGTGGAAAAAATATCCCTGCATGGAGTACTAGAAAACCTGAAGTTTAAACCACTGCAAACATGTTCTAGAAAAACATGGAATTCTCATGTTAGTTTAGCAGTTCAATCTTGGATGTGCACCACGGTGGGGTAAACGAGGCTGGGTGTGAGAATAATATTGTGTGAAACACTAATATATATGCTTATACTTACATCATATACATTTTTCATTGAAGTGTGGAGGGAAGGAATAAAGATTACAATATATAGAGAGAAAGTAGACACAGAAGTCAATACCGTAAAGGTGTTGATTTTTGGGGAAGGTGCTCTTTGGTGTTTGGGGAACAGAAACTTAAGTAAAAAACGAACTGTCGTTGTGTCCTTAGGCAAGACACTTCACCCACCTTGCCTCCTACTTTTAAAATTGTTTATTGTGGTCCAAACTCACTGTCTGCGCGTGAGCAAGCGTCAGTAATGATGTAATTCAATTTGGGAAGATGTGATTTTTTTCTTTCTTCTTTTTTTGTAGACTTGGTACTTCAACCTGGACCAGTCCCGCGTGAGGCTGTCCGGTTACTGCGGTAAAAGCGCTGCCCTCCTGTCTCTGACTTTGCCCGACAACGCCGCCAGTCTGCTCTTCTACTTTACCAAGGTACGACACGACGCAAACATCTGCCTGGACGCGCATTTAATGCAGCCATACTATCCGTTAAAGCCACACTGCGGAAGTTTCCAGGTTATATTTTGCTACAGGAGCCTGAGAACTCAAATTGTAAACAAATAGGCCATTGATACCACATATATACTACCGTTGATCGGCTAGACACAGGCAATGCTATTTTTGCTGTGGATTATTGTTGGTTGCCGTTTTTTGGAGCAGTTTACATTCTTAATTTCACAATAAAACAGTTATGGAGGCTCAGAGGTAGTAGACTGACGCAAGAAAGGCACATTGGACATTATATTCTGACATCTTGCTGCTTCCTTGTTGTCATTACGATCTCCACTATTTTTTATATTTTTTATTTCAAGTTATATGCCCTATCTAGTGTGGGGCGTTATCAAATTAAGCATCTGTCTATCAATAAAACACAATTATTATGTAATAAATGCTTGTACTGTATTTGGGTAAAATGTTACACAGTGAGGCTTTAAACCGCTCTGCGCTCACCTGACGGCACATGGTGAAGTGGTCACAGAGGATGGGTCTTTCTGTGTGGAGTCTGCATGTCTCTCCGAAACCAGCGGGTTTCTCCCATCAACCTAAAACATGCACAATAGGGTGAGGTACTTTTGATCAAGACCCGGACTGGATCTAGAGAAGGGGCCCCTGGTTTCGGACAGGTACCTTGTGATGTTAGAGAAATGTGCACTGAAGTAATGACGCTTTTCTACAGTATAAAGTAGCCTGTGTACAGCGTCGACTTAAATGTCCTCACAAAATATCTCAGCACACAGCAGCAAGTAAGAGTTGTACATCCCTCCGTGAAAATGTCCAAATTAAATGTCCAAATTGTAGAGCCCTTGTGCTCCTCCAACCTGTGTTTGATAGGGATGGCCAGTCCATCATCTTTTCTCCACAGCTTCTTTATCAGGGCAGTTGTCGTCTTGGAGATGCATTTGGGGTCGGTATCATGCTATGTGTATCTTTCAGGAGAAGAAGGTTTTCTATGTTACGAAGATCACCGCTCACCTGTCTCCTCTACCCATCTGCAAAAACTGCACAAGTAAGAAGCACGTTTGTTTTGGCATAATCGACGTCTGAAAAACCCAAACATATTCCTCCCTCTCCAGAACGGACGTACACGGGGCTGGTGGACCATGAGAAGCTGTTTGTCACCAAAGGCGTCCACAGCTTCAGGTGCAACTCCGAGAGCCTGCTGCACTTGTCCTCCGAGCTGCGCCTCAAGCTGGTGCCTCTAAAGATGCAGGCCTTCACTCTGGTCAAGGGCCAGTACGGCAAAGGTAACGCACAGTGACCCCATGTGATTTCTTCCTGGACAATAAGATCGCCGCTGTACTTCCTGTCCCCTATCGTTTACATTCACAATTAGCAGGGTCCCAAACAAATGAAGAGATAGCTCAGGATTTGGCAAAGGAAAACGAGTTACTGATGGACAGACACTGCTACGTGTTACAAACATTATGTTCACTGTGAATCCTCGCAGAGCCGGGTTCACTACCAACACCTACTGACAATAACTATTCCTAGAGAATAGCAGAGTGTTGTTGATGTCTGGAGATATTTTTTTCTTAAATTCATGCAGTTCTTATATTTGAAGAGCTTAGTGGCGCTAGGCTAGGGCAAGGCTAAAGCATTTCTATGGTATCAGTTAGCCTGCATTAAAAACAGTCTGACCCACTCCACAGTGCACCTGAGGTAAATCACGTATAACGCCATATAAATGTCTGTGTCGATAGAATAATTTTTGAAATATAACTGACCTTGTATCACATGAATTACCACATTTTGAGGGACTATTTTCTCGCAGATCACTCCGCCGCTGCGTTAGCTTACAGCCACGAAGCTGATGCTGCTCAAATATAAGTTATTTTAAATGCAAAATGGTTAAAATTATTCTATTAACAAAGACATTTATATCGTTAGTCTGGCGTTATAAGTGATTTACCTCAGGTGCACTGTGGAGTGGGTCAGACTGTTTTTAATGCAGGCTAGCTGTTACCGTAGAAATGCTTTAGCCTTGCCCTAGCCTAGCGCCACGAGACTCTTCAAATATAAGAACTGCATGAATTTAAGAAAAATAGATCTCCAGACATCAACAACACTCTGGATAACTAGGAAATGAGGCCCTATGTCAAAAATCCTGAAATATCCCTTTAAGGCAGCTTTAAGTTCTCCCTAAATAAGTCACTATATTTGCCTAAAGGTTTGCAGAGTGTGCCCTGTAGACCTGTAGGTTGCACAAACACATAACAAACGAAAAGGCATCTAAAGTTTGACTCATCTGGTGTGTATAGGAGTGTACAGTAGAAAGCGCTGTGGAGCAACTTGGAAAGAGCTGGAGGAGGTGTTTTTGTGTCACCATTTTAGGTAAAGGCCAGAGGTCAATGGAAATAATCACATCTGTCAAACTGTTTTAAACACAAAAGGACCTCATGGATATTTTGTTGCGTGAACATTTTTTGATTACGGTTCAATTAAGAGCGAAGCCTCAGTTCACTTGTTAGTTTTGTACAAAGTTGTGTTGACCTTTTGTCTCTTTGCTCTCGTATCCTGCAGAGGTGGAATGCTGGGCTGACTACAACAAGCGCGTCATCCCCATCATCATCGGGGCGGCCGTGGTGGGGCTGCTCCTCATCGCGCTGATAACTTACCTCGTCATAAGAGACCGACGCAGGACCGAGTATGAGAGTCTGTGAAGGAAAGGAAATGTGTAGTTAGGTAGAGGGATGTCGCTGGAGAAGTAGAAAGTGCTATTGTGTTGCAGCGCTGAAAAAGGCTATGGTCTTGTTATCTCGCTCTTTTTTTAAATTCCACTTTGCTATTGCAGACTGTGTAGAGTAGACGAGTGGTTCTCAAACTTTTCACACCAAGTGCCACCCTCCTTTTATTTTACCCTCCAAGTACCACCCGGCCTCTGTCAACATCAAATCAGGACTAAAGTGAATAAAATAGACCTGATTAATCAACAAACTTAAATGCATTACAACAGCATATGAAATGATCTGTAATGAAAGTAAATAAACTCGAGTATAAAACTGCAGATGACCCTGAGTACTTGCATTACAGAGTCAAATACTTGTTTCTTTGAATTTCTGTTATCACATGTAGAATCAAAATTTGTAATTGAGAAATTAATATTTTTTTTTAACGAAATGTGGTATTCCAAAGTTTAGTAAACATTTTTTTATTAAATTCTTCAAGCCTACTTGGGAAATGTCATTTATTGATCTGTTAGTCTACTCTAACCTGATTTTGATAGCTTTGTCCACTCTTGGAGCTGTACTTGAAACAATGAAAGAGGGAGTGCATACATTTTAAATTGTTAGTTGTGGTTCAACTCTTTCTTAACTTTCCTTTCACCGGAATGAGTTTACAAGCACTTGATAATCAAATGATATATGACAACTTTCAAGGCGCAAAACTGACATAGAAATGTAAACAACACCCAGCCTGTTACATTTACATTTCTACAATGTACTGAAGGACAAAACTTCCAAAACTAAAATCCAATTACATGGTAATAAATTATATTGCTCAGTGCATAAGGCATCACAAAGCAAAAACTCTAATATTTACCTTCATGCTTTCACAAGACTGGAGCTAGTTTTTATTCAATGCACAATTATAGAAGAACATCGCCCTCTAGTGAGCACGTTGCATAATTGCAGCTTTACCCACCTCCGTGATTCTGCTCTCCCATTGGCTACATACACTACGGGTCCCCAGGAAGATCATATGGGATAACTTATAACCTTTTCTGCCTTCCCTTTATTAAAGTAATAATAATAATAATAATAAAAATTGTGATTACTTCTACACGTGCAACCATTTGGAAACATTAATTTCTTAGATTTAGCGTGAAATAAAACCGACCCTTAGCTGTTGCTTCTGTTTTGGTTGTTAGTGTGGCTGGCAGCACTTAGCCACGAAGCTAACTAGCTGCTCACAATGGCAGCAGTTATCCTTAGCTTCCCAACGATGCAAGGCTTCAGGATATTTACACAGTGAGTATATGGCATTATTTTCTACAACCATATTATTAGTTTCGTGTATAATAACTTCTTTTTTCCTGTTTCCTTCACGAGTGAACAAACGCCTCCTCCATGTTAGCACGCTGCTAAGCTTCCAATATTTATGCTAAGTTGAGCTCTAAATGGCCTTAAAAAATGGGTCTTCATTAAACTGATATTGCAGAAAATGTTTATAGCTATGTAGTACTGAAGTGTTTCCGAGGTTGAAAGGCTCTGTGACTAACAATAACATGGCAAGGTTAAGCTAGTAAAGATGTTTCTTGTTTCTAGTTGCAACAAGGACCTATTTAAAATGTGAATTAGCAAAATACGTACAGAATGGGAGCATACGCCAGTCTTTGTCCTACATGTTATGGATTATGCTGATTATTTTCTGCAACATTATTATGGTAGTCTTCTATTAAAGCTAGCAGTAGCATTAGCTCTGCCCTTCATGACCATGACCAAAACAAACATGTGCAGTAGTTTGATCTCTGAAGTGTTGTCCTCAGGAACCTGTCATGGACCAAAAGAGGCGTGAGGATGGCTTCAGGTGAGTGCATGACAGTCAGTGTCAGTTTGATTGTTTAGTTTTTCACATGTTCTGCAATGTGTAAACAACAGAGAGCCTATGTGTACACAATTGAACATAATAATAAAATAAGTTAGGTACAATTAAGAATCAGTCTCTATTCTCTACACAGCATTTAATGAGACAACAAATTGTATTTATTTTATCATTTGTTTTTAGGATCACATTATTTTGCTGTGCCTTTGCATACTACACATATCCTGTCAGTCACCCTGGAAACAAAAGTAGTCGGGGCTGTTCAACATTAGTACAATACCCTACTGTAATTTCATTTATTTATTTGATTATCAGGACAAAGTACAATTACAGTAAGCTTGGAAAGCAGTAGTACTATTTTGTACTAGACTGTAGCTATTCCCAAGATCATTTCCGATTGTAGTCCTTAAGAGAAAAGGGTAAAGTTTAAAATCAAGATGGAGTTCACATTGCACAATAAAAACACAGAAGCATTAGCAATTGAGAAAAGACTTATGTATGAGCTGGTATTCTGATACAATAGTCACATATCATTCAAAACATGTTTGTATAGGTCTAATTTGCAAGGTTATAACAGTGCAAGTAGTTTTCATTGATCAATAAGCATTTAAAATATGCATAGGAAATCGACATCCTTGTGTTTTAGCTTGGCCTTTTGCAGAATTTCCAAACAATTCTATGCACATTTTTCTTATTATTCTCTTGCCCCAATAAAATATATTCAACCACAAACTTGGCTTAAATATAAGAAAGATGTGGGTCAGGTATACCATTAACATTCTGACCCACCACATGTTTCCATTCGCAGGTGTGGCGAGGATAGAGAAGGTCCTGATCGCCAACAGAGGAGAGATTGCGTGTCGCGTGATGAGAACGGCTAAAAAGATGGGGGTGCGCTCAGTGGCGGTTTACAGCGACGCAGACAGGCACTCCATGCATGTGGCTATGGTGAGGGGAATAGCTTTCCTGCCATGTTCACCCAATGTATTAAGACGACTAATCGCGTTGTTTTGGGATTGTAGGCCGATGAAGCATATCACATTGGCCCGGCAGCGTCTCAGCAGAGTTACCTTTCAATGGAGAAGGTTTTGGAGGTGGCAAAGAAGTCTGGGTCACATGTGAGTCCTAATCGAATTCATATACATCAACCTGGAGGAGCATTTGGGGTTATTCACATATGAGCACTAACACGAAAACTGTCTGCATGAGCTGTTAAAACCAGGAAGTGCACCACAGTCTGATTATGTCAAAGCTTAATTACTATTGTTAGGGTGCTGATAATTAAACGCAAGTGCTCATAGAGGTTTAGGAAAGATGGCACAGCTGAACTTTGGTTACCTTAAGCTGCAGATGAGGACACAAGCATAGGTTTCATGATTTTGCCATTCCTCATTTGAAAGCCAAGAACATCTAGAATTCAGTCACTGGGCTTTAACTGGCCTCCACCAGCACTGACTCGGTCGTGATTGGGGACTGGTTCTGGGATTGTAGAAGTAGGAGAAACTCCTTTTATGTTAACTTTCCAAACTTGTTTCAGCAATAAGATCTGGAAACCCTAAGTGTGGTCTCCTTTAGCTCTCAGGTCATATAATTGCCTTGAAAATGCAAAAACAAAAAGAAAGAATCACACTGTAAACTGTTTTTGTAATTATGAATAAATCCATTATGATTTGAACATGTTCATCTCATAGCCATAGATGTACTGCAGATGAATCATGTTTATAAAATATACATAACAAATACATACTTTACTTTTAATGTGAATATAGGATGAACTGCTGTATTTGATCTCTTTCTTTGTTTTGTAGGCTGTGCACCCCGGTTATGGCTTCCTGTCTGAAAACACAGAGTTTGCAGAAGCGTGTAAAGAGGCCGGCATCATCTTTATTGGGCCACCATCTTCTGCCATTAGAGACATGGGCATTAAGAGGTACATTATGTTTGTTCAGGTTGCATTTGAGATTTGAGATTACACGCTAACAGAGATTCCGCACAACAATTAAAGTTACCAAAGTTGTATTTTTACTTATTCACTATATGTGACCCTTTGTATGTTTTCCCATTTGACTGATACAAGAGGGGGAAAAAAGCCACCAGTTTTTAAAGTGTTGTATTTTTGGGGGGCTCTCCAGCACATCCAAGCACATCATGTCGGCCGCCGGTGTGCCAATCATTGGTGGTTACCATGGGGACGACCAATCAAACAAGAGACTACAGGCGGAGGCGGCTAAGATTGGATATCCTGTCATGATCAAAGCTGTCAGAGGAGGAGGGGGAAGGTGAGTTTTTGATATTTAGTTATTTCTTTTTGCTTCAAACCATATTGGAAAAAGGTTTAAAGGATCTGTATCATGCTATTTTAGCCATTCCAAAGTAAAGTATAGGCATTTATATGATGTATTGTACCTCTACCACTATGGAGTACTCATTTTTGTGATAAATATTTAATATTTTGTGATAAGTATTTTCTGGAGGTATTTTTCCTACCCGGAAGACAAAACACTTGGATTCAGTTAACTCCGCCCCCTCTCTCAGCTCATACAACTTTAGCAGTAGTAGAAATATATATATATATATCACAGCAAAAAGTGAAGTTACTTCATGATGCAGTTGTAAGGAGTTGACATGTGCAACACAGCTTCATGAATGGCTAACACACACGCTAACACACATGCTAACACGGGTTTTGATTGACTCACCACTCTGATGTTTCCATTATGGGACTGCGTTGGTTATAAAAGTTAATCCACTTTGATTCTGGCCAAGGTTCACCAAGCATCCATCAGTGACGGTCACAGACAAACACTATTTTGGCTGATAGTCGCTGAATCCCGGAGGGAAATTCCAACTTCTGGCGAGTGGCCTCTTCTTTAGAAAGGTTGAATAAAGTCCTGCACCTCTCGCAGCCAAACGCGCTTTTCTCCGTGACATTATCGTGAGGTAAGAAAACAGAACAGATGTCCAGACTCCAGAGTAGGTTAGAAAACTTTCGGTGCAAACATGACATGACATCTGTTCAGACGCTCAGAGGGTGCGTTTGCTTTCACTGCAGGGGCAGCGCGGACGTCAGGCACTTCCTCTTTTTTTTTTTCTTCATTATTTCTTTCTTACGACAGAAATAAAGAAAAAAGCTGTTTTACAATTTAAAATCAGCACGTAAGGCATTACATTACATTACAGACGTAGAGCACTTCCGTTCCGCTGTGACGACACAACTGAACAACCTGAACAGCTCAGTCGTTTACCAGGAGAGGGCGGAGCAGCTGCTCAGAGAGCAGGATTCAGGAGGATTACTTAGAACTGCGTGAATGAAGCCAAAAACCGCTCTGGGGGTGTTTTTGATAAGGAAATGGCATAATAACATGGCTAAAAACTCCAAAAAGTCTATTTTGCATGATATAGCTCCTTTAAGCTAGTTTATTTATTTATTTGAATTAGAACAGTGCACATTTATCAACATGTCAGCAGCAAGCCTCAATGTAAATAAAGGTGCATTATGGAAATTTTCATGAGAAAAAAGAAACTTAATATTTGTGCGTAACTGACCTTTTTGTGGCTCAATCACTGTATGAGAGGTTAATATGGCACCTTTACTTTCCATCCCGGTCTCTACAACGCTCCGGGATCAATTGTTTTGTAGGTTTTCTGGTGAGACGGTCCGTCCACAGTGAAAACCTTCCAGAAACTGTAAAAACAATTGATCCTGGAGCATCATAGAGGACAATGTAATGGAAAGTAAAGGGGCCATGCTGACCACTGGGTCACTAAAAGGACAAAAATGCACTAATACAAATTTAAAAAGTTCCAAATGCATCTTTAAAGGAGACATATCACACAGACAGTATCTTTTTAAAAATATTTATCAATGTTTTTGTGATATTCATGCCTAGAGCAGCATAATATAAACTCAAAACTTTATACAGTTTTGAGTTCAGTCGCCTCTTCTACAGCTGAAGCGCTTCGATCTGTATGTCCTGGATTTTATTGCATCACAGAGGGAGCACAAAACTGTCCTCCACATTTTTAAAGTGCATAATCCATCATGCCGCCATAGCATTGCCGTTAGCTAAAACATAGCTTAACATGTCATTCCCGCTGCTGCCTGCAGAGGGTGCTCCAGGCCAATTGAAAACCTTGACCAAACCAGTCTCACTCCTTACTGTTTTTTCTTTATATAAAAATATCAACCTGTGGTGCCTAAAAGAAGTCTGAATTATGCATGATATGTCCTATTTAAACGTGTCCTCATGTATATACAGTATTTGACTATATCTAATACTCTCTCCTGTGTTTGTGAATAAGGGGATGCGTATTGCTCGCTCTGAAAAAGATTTCATAGAGCAGTTGGAATCGGCGAGACGAGAAGCTACAAAGTCTTTCAATGACGATGTTATGCTGGTGGAGAAATTCGTTGAAGATCCCAGGTGCCAAGACCCACCTTTTATCGCCACATCTCCTGTAAAAAAACATAACAAGATGACTGCAATATTTATTGTATTTGTCAGACACGTGGAGGTGCAAGTGTTTGGGGACATGCACGGCAATGCTGTTTATCTGTTTGAACGGGACTGCAGCGTGCAGAGGAGGCACCAGAAAATCATAGAGGAAGCTCCCGGGGTGAGAAAGGCGTTTGGTGAAAATGCATCTCGACATGGAGCAATCGATGGATATTAACGTGTCGCTGCTTGTTATTTCAGCCCGGTATCAGCGCCGAGGTGCGGAGGAAGCTCGGGGAAGCAGCTGTTCGAGCGGCCAAAGCTGTCGACTATGTGGGAGCAGGTGAGACACGCACATACTCTATTTACCAGCCAGACGGATAATGAATATGCCATGAATAACTTGTGTTGGTTCCCACATAAAATACCATGGAAAACATTGAGCACTTCCAAGCTCCCATTCCACATACTTTTGTTTGCTTAAGTAAAACAGACGCAAGTTTCTTGAAGATTTGTTAATATTTTGGCATTTTTAACAGAAAAAGCCTCGATGATAATATTTTAAAGGGGGGGTATAAAGCAAAATCTACATCAAGCTTCTTACTGTTCGTGACGCCAATTTGTAAGAGAATTCCTACAAAACGATGATCGAAAGGTTGGTGAAGAATAGGCAGCAGTCAGGATGTCTTAAGCAGGAGAAGTTTTATTGCCATCTTTGCGGGACCCAGAGACATGAACTCAAGACATTGCCAGTCCTAACATTCAAGCCTGTCCATCCTTCCACATCAAGAGAGTTAAGTAATCCTGGTGACACGTAGGCACTAAGCATCTACCACTGGCAGTGTGCCACGTGAATTCTATGCACTGACAGTGTGCCACGTGTGTTTTAGGCCACAAGTCGTGTAGAAGGCCAAATTGTACTGTTTTGGCAGTACGATATGATAAGGGCCATGTGTGAGGGCCGAATTAACCCTATAATTCCCCATCACTTACTATGTTACAATGCTGTTCCTTCATCTAAAACATACATGTCGTTGTATTTTTGGCCGTTCATAAAGAGTAGACATCTTAAAGGGACAGAGCCGATTTGAAGCACATGTTATAATGTTCCAATAAACGTACCTGGAGTAGTATTTCACTACATTCACGCAGTTTCGGGCCGGTCAATGGCCGGTCGTCCTTCCCCTCCCCAAGAAAAAAATTCCGTACGTGACCTCGTGTGCTCGTGTTTCCCATGTCTTGATGTTTCTATATGTGCTTTGCCTTAACCTCATTGTAATTTCGCATATCTTCTTATTTTTACAACCTAAAAAAAACACCAATTCCAAACATGTTCTAAGCAACACACACTCTCTTTTAAAAGCATGATACCCTTTAATGTAGTGTGTTGTGCTGTGTTCAGGAACAGTGGAGTTCATCATGGACGCTGAGCATAACTTCTACTTCATGGAGATGAACACGAGGCTGCAGGTGGAGCACCCGGTGTCCGAGATGATCACTGGGACCGACCTGGTGGAATGGCAGCTCAGGGTGAGAGACACTTCTATACAGCGCTGTCTTCATTTGTCTGCTGGAGTGTGACGCCCGGCACAGATCATCTGTCAGTGCAGACAAAAGGGTCTTAGGTGTAAGTTACTGTGAAAGGTTAAGGACCTGATTGAGACGCGATTAGTCAACAGTTGCTCTAGTCACTCGCTGCACCACTATGTTGTTCGTTCAATTAACATTAACATTAGCCAAAATTAATCATGGATGAAGTAGTGGAGGATTTTAAAATTAAAGCTCAATTTGACGCCCCCTCCAGCAGATGGCACCCTATGCGGCCGCCCGAGTCGCCTATGCCGAGGGCCGAATCAAGGATTAAGTCTCACAAGTGTTTTATTAATCACAGACAGTTGGTTAGATTTGGCTGTAGCTCTGGGGACTGAGCCCAAATGAAAACTTAGAGCTGTAAAATAATGAACTAGACTCGAGCCACAGCCTGAGCACGTTCATGTTTACGCCGCCATTTGTGGAAAAATAGACTCCACCCAGAATTCTTTAGTTCGGGTATTTGTGAATGAAGAACAGTGTGCATGGCTCATCTGTCTGTTCAATAGGAAGTTGTTACATTTCGCTTCTAAAGCTTTTTACAGTGGGTTAGCAGCAGCAGCAGCAGCAGCAAGTAAGTGCTTACTGTATTTTCTGGACTATACGTCGCTCTGGAGTATAAGACGCACTAGTCAAACATTGCTTAATGAAAAAAAACAACTGGCTGAATTGGCGTACGGTATGCTAACGTAACACATTGATGGTTAGCTACATGAAGCATAAACAACAAACTAAATAGGTGTCTGGTCTGTTAACGTCACATTAACAGATCAGATAAGTATAGCATAAAGAACATACCAAACTCTCGTGCTGCATCCGAAACCATTAAATTGTAGCCTCTAAGTAACTAATCCTTAACCTTTCATGGGGTCAGCTGTTAGATCTCTATGCAGTTAGTGAACTAGAGCTTCAGCAGCATTTACCCAATTCGACCGTCCTTACCCAGGGGAAGGGGAAGTGACATCACCAACAGCTGTTCTTCTTCTTCTTTAAAGTTCAGTGCAGGCCAAACAAAAGCGCATACCGCCACCTACTGTATATTGTCCAACAACAACATAGTGTCCAAATAAAGACATTTAAGGCAAAAAAAAAAGAAACATCCAAATGATCCTTCACATTTCCCTTTATTTTATCTCAACAGTGGTTTCATAAAGCTACAGTATGCACATTAGTGCAAGTTTCTACTAAATGAAAGCAAAAGCACAAACTGCCTTCATTTAGGCCATTTACTGAGGAGGCTCTTTAAAACACTGACATGTGACTGTGGTGTGGTGACGACAACATGTATTTTGTCACTTTTATAAAGTTTGGTTGTGCAGAATCTTATTTTTATTTTATTTTTTTATTATTAAATGTGCACCTGTCAATCAACAGTGGTTGCGCATGAAGGGTCAGGGCGAGGGGGGTGGGGGATTGGCGCAGTGGCTTATGGGATGGCACATAGCTCCTAATCACCAGTGAGTTAGCATCAGCGGTCCATATGCTAAAGTGGCTATAATAGTTAGCATACAGGCCACTTTCCCTAACTCCTTCCTAACCGACAATCTAATTCGGACGCTTCTTGTCATGGCGGACGCTGACGCACATCCGGTTAGGCGTAAGACCTCTTACCAATTTACTGGTTTTGGATGGAGCATCGATCTCACTCCAAATCACTAAATCCATTGAAATCTTCATCCTCTGTGTCACTTCTGAACAATCGCCTGGACACGCAGGTGTAACTGCACCGTTGACAAGCCTCTCCCAACCATTGACAGTAAATGCTCCCAACAGCACGTTGTTTAAGCACCCGTTTGTAAACTCGTTCCTCTAGCTGTGGCTCTAGCTTTTAGCCCGTGATTAGCTTTTTTTGTTTACTTAATTGTAGTAACCCGCTTCTCACTCACTCCAAACCTTCTTTCTGCTGCTTGATTAGCCTGCAGTGCCCTCTAGTGGCATGTGAAATTATATATTTGGGTTAAAAAAGGGGGGAAAAAACCACATATTAGTCGCTTCGGAGTATAAGACGCCCCCCAGCCAAACTACGAAAAAAAGTGCGACTTATAGGAAAATACTGTTGCATAATGCACCTTTTATGCTTTGAAAAAGCTCAAAACTTTGGAAATCATAATCAAAACCACTCGTCATTCAAACAGATTCCTGTAGTGTTATAGTACTTTTACTTTTACTTAGTTATTTAGAGAAATGTTTACCCAGCCCTCTGAAAGGATTGAGACCCACTGAAAGAGGTTTGGCTTCTTGCACTTAATGTTCATTACCAAAATAGTCAATAAATACTTTAATAGTGGACTTGTTTAATCCAATCTTTGCAGCCACAGTGGAATATCCAGTGAATTCAACTGTACCAAGCACCAGGTTACTGGATAGTACACAATATGAATAGGAAAACGCGACTATATAAATGTTAAGGTTTGTGGAGCTGATTCCAAAACCAACAAAACATAAGCACCTCTTCCACCGATGTCCTGTAGGTGGCAGCAGGCGAGCGACTCCCTCTCCTCCAGGACGACATCATTCTAAAGGGCCACTCGTTCGAGGCCAGGATTTACGCTGAAGACCCAAACAATGACTTCCTGCCCGGAGCGGGACCCCTGCTGCACCTGTCCACTCCCGAGGCCGACGAGAACACACGCATCGAGACCGGCGTCAGGGAAGGTACCAGAGAACAAATCGTTCCGGAAGTCGTCATTGTTCTACTTTTATTAATACTACTTGTTTTGGCTCGTCTGAATATGCAGTTCAATTCTTCTTCTCTGTCGTTTCAGGAGACGAAGTGTCGGCTCACTACGACCCGATGATTGCTAAGCTGGTGGTGTGGGGGGAGGACCGGGCAGCTGCTTTAAAGAAACTCCGATACTGCTTACGCCAATACAATGTGAGCGCATGATCACAACAGAACTTTACCCTTTTGTATTTTTTATTTATTTTTAGGCATTTTGAGGCCGCACTTTATAAAGAAATATCAAATTGTTTAGTAGAGCGGATATTCCAATACATTTTAATCACAATAATCAGTCCTGTCAGGATTTCACGGGCGATTTTTGTGATAGTTGCGGCCGGCTAAAATGCTTGACAGCAACAGCGGCCCTGCTTCGGTCTGAATGATGTAACCCCGCCACTTCATCTGCACAAATTTAACAAGTCAAACGGATTTAAAGAGGGGTATTAACAAGTATTAATTTATTGTGCCAAAATTAAGGCCTGAATTTTAAAAAAAACATTAAATTGGACACAAACTGGCATTAAATCTAAAACATTCAGCTGCAGTTTTGGCTGAAATTGACAAAATTTGACCCAAAAAAAGTTGCCAGTTTTTTTCCAGTTCTTTCCTCTGTTTAATAAAATACTTGTAAATCCTAAGAAATTAAATATGCTCTTTTTTTTCTGCGTTTGTGGAATTATAATTTAATATTTGGGCATTATAAATGGTGTTATAAAGCATTAATTTTGACTGGCTTCTGCCTGTTTAAACCCTGATTATGCTTTTTCTTTATCACTATCCTACATTTTCTTGGTTAGAAAGTTAAATATTGATCTAAAACAGCTGAAACAAAATCCCAGCTAAAATAAGCCCCTCCCACACCCCCTCTTATTTCTCCCCTTCGCTATGAAGCTGTAGTGAAGCTATGACGAGGAGTTATTTTGGGAAAAGAAGGAGCCACTGATAATGGTGAAAATCTAAAGATCACTCAAAGATGCGCTGGCGGCTCGAAACACAGTTCCACAGGTCTGATTGAGAAAACAACTTTGTAACATGGTAAAAATCTCCCTCTTTAACCTCTTAACCGAGTACATTTTCTCTAGTGCGGCTTTCCCCAAATCTAAAAGCTTCTGGAGTTTACAGACTACAGGCGGGAGCATCACCTCATTTGAAAGCTAAGGCCCACAAAACTAATTAAGCTTCTCCATTACGTTTTTTTTTTTTTTTTTTTACATGTTTTGGTGACAATTTTTGTGGCTTAACCCGTTACATTACACTATAAAACAAAATATGGCCAAAATGCTAAAAAA
Source organism: Neogobius melanostomus (assembly GCA_007210695.1). Taxonomy (NCBI): domain Eukaryota; kingdom Metazoa; phylum Chordata; class Actinopteri; order Gobiiformes; family Gobiidae; genus Neogobius; species Neogobius melanostomus. The sequence goes on from VHKM01000147.1 coordinate 60,455, forward strand.
AAAAGCAATAATAATGTGACAAAAAATGCTACAAAATGTTTAATGTGGCACAAAGGCACGGAAGAAACTTAGATACGTTTTTCAGGTCTCAGCTTTCAAATGAGGCGTTTCATTGGCCTATAATCTGTAAACGTTTTAGTTAAGAAACTTTTTAGATATTAATTTGTGGGTAAAACTAGAGAAAATGTGCTTGGTGAAGGTGGGGGCAAACTGATGTGTAACAGGTAAAGGCTCACAGTGCACAGTGCTTGTCGACTACCCTGGAGATTTGATTTAGTTTCTTTTAATCTATATTTTTGTTTTTGCTTGCAAATTGAAAACAGTTTTGTCCTCCTCTGTGCAGATCGTGGGCCTGAACACTAACATCGACTTCTTGCTGAGCCTCTCGTCCCACCCGGAGTTCGAGGCCGGGAACGTGACCACCAGTTTCATCCCCCAGCATTACGCCGACCTGTTCCCCGCCCCGAGCGCTCCGTCTGGGGCCACGCTGTGTCAGGCCGCCCTGGGACTGGTGCTGCGGGAGAGGAGCAGCACGCACAGCTTCACCCAGACTTCAAACGGTAACAATTAACCTCCGCCCTGCACAGTCAGAGGCGCAGGGCTGAGATAAGACGATGTTTTGGCTAGTCTTTATTACACAGTACTCAGGCCTTTTAAACAACTTTGGAGAACTTTTGAAGTAGAGAACGATTGCTATTTTGAGAAAATGCATTGAATCACATGACCATCCACGTGTTTTCTCACTTGGACAGTCGTGTGTACAACATTGAAATGGCCTGTCTTACAGTTTTAGGGCCCCAAATCTGATATGTACACCAGAGAATGCTGTGTGAGGGAAAACTGTGTGAACGGCTCTGCGGTAGGCCTGTCACGATAATTACTATATCGACTTATCGTTCAATATAGTTCTCGTTATGCACATGGTACAATTGACCCCCTTTGTGTAAAACCACAGGGAGCCCTTTGAGTCTGATTCCAAATATATAAGCACAAACGTCATCAATCAGTTCTACATAACAGCTACTACTACTTAAATCATTTCATTCTAGAAGTGGAAGATATCTAAATACAACAACCTGTATTTAAGCGCTATAAAATTATTCAAAATATAATACAATATTCAAGTAAAAAGGCATCTCAGCACCAGGTAATTTAAAGCCACACCGCGTAACATTTTACCCAATAAATAATATTGAAATACATTTATTTTACATTTATTTAACGACCGATATTTTCATCATTGAAAAATACAAACATGTGCTTTTGCTGTCCTAAGGCATGACTGTAACTTTACCGGGGTATGTCTCCAGCTCGTCTTCATGGAGATGCGACTAAAGTCAGCAATTTGAGATTTAAACAGGTTAAGTTCTCATCCAAATCAATTCTTTGCAAAAATACCATTTTCTGTGTTGAGCTGGTCATTAAGAGCATGTTTTGTGTTGATGGCAACAGCATAGTCCAAAATGTTTTGTGGTGTGCCTTTTAACAGACAGAAATGAAAACCGTTTATCCCCAAAAACACTTTTTCTGTGCTGATTTCCTATTTATTTATTATTGCCTCCAATGCATAAATTGCCCACCAGGGGTCACTGCAGAACCCTGCCTTGGTTTACAGCAAAATGATAAATCCATAATAAGACCCAGGAGAGCTTTGTTGGTTTCAGCTGCTTCTGTATAAAGTTAAACTGGGGTTTGTGGTGGTAATCATAAAGTTGCTGATCACGGGTCAATGTTTTGTTTTCAGACCCGTTCTCTCCGTTTGGATGCAGCAGTGGCTTCAGAGTCAACATAGACCTGAGCAGGAACATGACCCTGCAGCTGGGCGACAAAAGTAAGTGGTTTGTCATTGATATAGTTTTTTGTTCTGTGTAGTGCAGCTTTAACCAATAAAGTCAAATCCAGCCACAGAAATCTTGTGAAGATCAAGGAATAACAAGTGAGTTTTGAATGGATACATTTGCCTCTCCACCAGTTAGGAAAATGAATAAGAAAAAACCCGTAAGAGTGGATGATCTGCCAAAAAAATTGTTATTGATTTCATCATGATTCAACTAAGATACATCTATCTGCTTCCTCTGATAATTCACACTGCACTATCATTAACTGTGTTTCCAAAGAAATCCGCCTCTGTCTATAATTCTTACAGCAAAAACCTTTGTGGGTTTCCATGTAAGTTCAGTGAATGATGGCCGTTGGTTTCCCAGCAGAGGGCGCACTGTGCCTGTGTGCCTGGAGCTTTCTCTGTTGTTTTGCTGCTGGCTGTATTAAAGTGATAGTCTGTAAGATTGCAAAGTGAAGAGAGAGAGAGAGTGAAATTTCAGGGTAAAGAATTAAGTTCCTCCCCTCCTGATTGGACCTGACAGGCCGGTTCACAGGAGAAGCTCGTCTCATTGGTCAAAGTGGTAGCACCAGGGATTCTGATTAATGGTTGAAATCAGTAAAGGGAGGGACTTCAGAAACAATATAATTATTTAATATTACTTGCGTTATGTCAAATTTCAGACCCAGACGGTCAATTATACGTAATTTATTGAATTTGTACAACATTTAAACCAGGGGTCCTCAAACTTTTTCCTCTGGGGGCCACATTATTGTTCTTGACTGTGATGGGGGGCCGGGCCGGGCTGGCTATAACATAGAATTATATGACCCAAATCAAAATGCAGCAGGCCTCATTGTGAAGTAGAGATTACTCGCCTGGCACAGTCATCCCCACTACTATATCCACAAGATCAACACTTGATTCCAGGCACATACTCGTTTATCTGTAGTGGTTCGCAAAAATAGTAATCATGTCTTCACACTTTGTTTTAATTTGAAATACCACAGGTATTTCATATATTTTTATTTTCAAATAAAACATCATTGCGTAATGTGACCAGAGTTCCCTTTGGTGCATCCCCAAGCCTAAGCGGTTTCTGTTGGCAGCTACAATATGTCACTATCATGTCACAAAAATTACAATCAAACATATCCTGAACAATTCTTTTGAATCAATGTTGTGAGCACGCACACGATGTGATTGGTAGCGTCCCGAGTGTAGCCGATGCCACACAAACTTTTCTTTGAGCGCAAAACATATTGTGGACTCTGCTGGAATGAATTTGTGCAAATGGAGCATTAACTCATGTGAATTGCAACAAAAATGGAACGAAATTATTTATTATTTATTTATTTCATCTTTGTTTATAAAGCGCTTTTCATACAAAGTGCAGCTATGTGTGCTGGATCAGGGCCAAGAAGGCAGAGCATCCCGGATCCAGGAGACGAGCGCGCGCAGCTGCAGCTACGACAGGTTTACGCACAGAGAAGGCTGGGCGACTGTCTTTTTAGGCGCATTGAGTTGCCTTGTGTATGAAATGCGCAGTATAAATAAAGTTGCCTTGCCTTGCCTATTTGTGCATGCATCCATGGCTCGGCGGTCCCAATTCTCCGCTTGCAAGTTTCCCTGTGGCCTCGGCTGTGTCGTCCCTCCTCGTAGTGACGACGTAAATTATAGTCTACTCTTTAAAAACCGACACCCTTTCTTTACAGATGAGACAAATGGCACGGTCAACTAAACAATAATACACTGTCCACTGTTCTTTGAATACCTGCATTCTCTGTCAACTTTTCGTTTGCTAGCCATTTTGCTTTCCTGAACACACAGTTCTCTGCACCTGCCTTGTCTGTCACCGCCGCATGTCACGGGATGAAAACTCAGCAAATATAAATTGTATAACCCGCCCCGCCCCCGCAATCATGAACAATTACGCGATACAAATATGATCCATCTGAATTGACCACGGCTTTAATTCCGTTCAAAATGTGCTTGAAATGAACCGTACTGGCGTGTCATCACCTCGCGCTCTCTATCTCTCTCCCGCGCGCTGGGATCAGGAGGGGCAGACAGCGGAGCAAACACACTCACAGACGCACGGGGGGGAAATAGGAGACATCGAGCTCCATGAAAGCGTTCTCTGGATCACAAGCTGCAAAACGCTGCTTGTTTTGTGAAAATCCGCCGCATATTTACGTCAAACACCTGCTCTAAAGATGATGAAATAAGTTGTGACTGAATTCAATGAACGCGCGTACAGCGGCAAAGAGCGGCCGCGACAGGCATTTAATGACCCGCTCTAACCCGCCCCGCGATCAAAGGAGAATTTCATGACCTGACCCGATCCACGGGCAGCCCACGGGGACCGCGGTGGAACCCGCAACTCGCGCATCACTCACAGACATGTTATTTGCCAAATAGCTTTTTTTTAAATACTTTTTTTTAAACTTTTGGGAATTGCCTCATTGGGCCGGTTCAAGTGGTGGGGGGCGGAGGAGCTGGGGGGCCAGTCAAAGGGCGTGGCGGGCCGTACTCGGCCCGCGGGCCTTAGTTTGAGGACCCCTGATTTAAACTTTACTTTAATTCCTGTTGTCAGAATATGTTGGCTGTTTATCCACTGTAATGACATGAACAGGTTCATGTAGGTTAAAACTAACTCATTGGTTACATTACTGAGCATGCATATCCTAGAGCAGTAGCGTCTAAAGGGCCAAATATGGCCCTGATAAACATTTTGGTGGCCCTCAGGCTTGTCTCTCAATGGGAAATTTGTCTTTAAGCGCATGACACTGCTTCAAACACATCCACCAAACAATAATGCACAATAACACAAACAAACAGTCGATGGCAATCAGAAATGACACAAATAAAAAAAGGAGTTTGAATGGCTGCCTTGTGGACGCAGGCTCCGGGTCCCAGCCTGTAATGAAGAGAGGAGCCCAGAGCTTTCCAGTCTGTTGTCAGTTTACACATGCTGCTGGACTTATCTTATGTTCTACTCCATGTCGTACTGTGTGTGCTGTTGAATGAATGTTCAAAGCTACTTCTGCCTTTTGAAATTACCCCTGGGGATAATTAAAGTTATTTGAATTGAAATAATCTTTGACCACACTCTCCAATATGCGGCCCCTGATGAATTAAGTCTGGACACCTCTGTCCTAGATGAGTTTTCTAATTAAGAGAAGGCACAGTCTGGGTCTTTGGGCAGGTTTTTAGTTGCACTCTGCCTGAATGCCGCCGCAACATGTGCACATCAAAGTTTGTGCACTGAGCAGTCCTGCACATATGATCTGGGAAATATTTTTTTGAACAACTGATGAGATTACTGTGTATTTCATCACTTCTCTAGTCCGTTGGCTTCAAAAGTCAGGGCTGTAACGCCAAAATCTGGTGTTCCCATCACTTGTTACTCATGTCAAGCTTCAAAAAGTGCATTCAAATCAAGTGATGGATCTGCAGCTATTGGTTAAATCACTCACTCAAAACACGACACACTGACCAATAGGAGCTTTGCATATTTCTCTTTCCAGGACATATGCATTGATAACTTATTAAAACTTGTATGATAAATGGTCTTGGATAACCTTCCTCAGTGGCAGATCCTTGGCTCCCCTCTCGGAGCGTTGACTGTTTGAATAATGAATCACTCGCTGTACTATTATGACCTTTTGTACGTAATGCTCTTTTTCTTATTCCAAGGCCAAAAATAAAGCTCCATCTGCTGCTACTGCTGCTGTCACTGATGCTCCTAATGCCTCCTCCGCTGATCTCCCCCTTTCTGTTGTAACGCTCTGATCTCTCTGCAGAAGTGGATGTGACGATCACGTATGGTAAAGACGGCAGCTACACGATGCAGGTGAGGGAGGAGAAGAGTTATTTTGCTAAACTGTTCCTCAAGGGGACTTTTAAAAGACACATAATGTGGAAAATCAAGTAGTATTTTATTCATGCAGTTTTGAATCATCCTGTTCCCTTTGGTCATTTCTTCTTCTTCTGCTGTAGTGCGCCGATCTGTACTTCCCGGTTATATTGTCATTGTCGTCCACATTTTTAAAGTCCATATGTCGACATTGGATCGGTTCTTAGCCTTTCTGTACCAAAGTGTGTTCATCGCGACGCCATGAAGCTGCGAACTAGGCTGTAAATTGAAACTGAAAGTTATTCCCACTGCTGCCTGAGGAGGGAGCTCTAGGCAAACTCTTCACCTTTTCTGGCCTTGTGCTTCAGAGTCACTATCGTATCCTTGCAGAGACATAATAACATACAATATCAACGCCGAGCCAACCGGGAGAAAGTTGACTCAACAGTTTAAAGGAACAGGCCATCGTTTGCTGAGATATGTTCTTACCTGAGCTTAGACGAGTTGATACGTACCCGTCTGGTCTTTGTGCGTATCCGTGGAAGAGCTTTGGTCGCTTCTAACTTCACCTCCGTTTTGAGCCATAGGAATATGCTGGGAGAGGCCAAATGTTAACAACATCTTTGTTCGTTTTGCGTGACCGAGTGCACGCACAAAGACCAGACACGTACCCATCAGCTCGTCTAAGCTCAGGTAAGAACATATCTCAGGATGGAAAAACAGTGGCCTGTTCCTTTAACAGTCAACTCAAATTGAAACCCGCTCAGGCTGCGAAAGTAAATTTTTATTTCTCAGACCTTAAGAAAGATCTAATATTAGAATGTGTCTTGTAGATACAGATAGAACGGAATGCTAGAAAGTAATTACACAACCTTTGTTGTCTTGTTAAGTCTTTAATTTCTACTCGAAATACTCTTTACACAAAGATTTTCCTGCAAATGGGATTCCACTTCCAGTATTTATTAATATCTTTTGCTCGCTCAATTTATCTTCCATAATCATCAGGGCCTGGCCGATATTGGGGTATTTTCGATATTGGCCGATAGCCGATATCAGCCTTTTATTGGCCGATATCTCCGGAACCGAATGTGATGGAGACTTCCCGTTTTCTGCACTGGAAAGGGCTCCGTTTGGGCGCACCACCCGCCACAGAGGCGCCACTGCGGCCCATAAACATGTCTCATTGTCTTACTGCCACGTTTTGTAATCCTGCAAACTGCGATTGCCTAATTGCAAAAATAGTTACAACTTGGTATCTTGATCAAAGTGACGGGTGCAACGGTGGTGTAGAGAGTAGAGCGGGTCGTCTTGTGATCGGAGGATCGGTGGTTCGAATCCCGCGGGTGCACACTGTTGTTGTGTCCTTGGGCAAGACACTTCACCCACCTTGCCTCCAGTGTCTGTGTACACTGGTGTGAATGAGAGAGCGAATGGGTGACTGGTTCCTTGATGTAAAGCGCTTTGAGTGCCTAAAGCAGGTAGAAAGGTGCTATTTTTTAAAACTTTTTACTTCAATTGCTAGAAAAGCCTGATTATAATGCTGCATCGATTCAGTGTAATTGACGAAGCATCTAAAAATCACAATTATTTTTCTACCTAGAAATATCTATAACTGCTGCCTCGCTGAAATCGCTCTGAAGCGTTGGCATAAGTAGAATTTTCCTGACTGAAGTGATCTTAAAATGCTCATCTGTGTAAATTCTCCTTTGTGTTAGAGCTGTGCACATCCTGATCAGTGTTTACTGTGATAAGAGCTTTCTGTCGAGGGGGTGTGGTGAGGATCAGGGCTGTCGCACCGGTGCGACTCAACACAAATGTTTAGTCGCACAGGTGGAAATTTAGGCGCATACTTTTGAGCCCTGTTCTGGTTACAAGAATCTGATAAATATGCATTAATGCTGTTTCCATTTGTGCTGTTTTGTGCTTTAAGTGTTTTTTCTTTTATTTTGCGAGCATTTCGTTGCTAAAAAGCCCATTTTCTAACTTTGATCATTCCTCCTGCTGCCAGCAGAGGGTGCTCATAGCCCTGTTCCATTTTCAGATCTCTGTAGGTTTAACCAGTCACACCAATGAGACCAGAAACGGAGCTTAAGTTGAACGTTGGCAAAGTCCACACACAGTATTTGCTTCCTGTCTGCAGATCGGTGAAGAGCTGTACCATGTGACCGGAGAGGTGGAGTCCGAGGGCGGAGCTTCCTTCCTCCATTGCTCGGTGAACGGCGTCAAGTCGCGGCCCAAGATCGTCATACTGGACAACACCGTGCACCTTTTCACCATGGTAACAACCAACACAAACATGCGCTCCTCTCAGTCAGACCGAAGGCGTTTAACCCCCGTGTGTTCCAGGAGGGCAGTGCTGAGGTGTCCGTGCCCGTGCCCAAGTACCTGGCTGGGGTGAGCGGCGCGGGGGCCCAGGGAGGAGCGGTGGCGCCCATGACCGGGACGATCGAGAAGGTCAGTAAAGGGGCTGTTGAGCAAACCATCAACGTCATATTATCCAAAGACATAGTGTGGACTTGTAGTTCGTAAAAGGCCTTTTTCATTTGTGCTAGTTTTACATGCAGTTTACATGCCAGTTTTTCCCTTAACATTTTAGTTTTAAAGTCAGTTCAAGCATCAAAAAGAGTGAGTTTTTTTTTTACCTCTAAACCCCCACCCGAAAGAGCACATTTTCTCCAGTTTGGCATTACCCAAATCTAAAAGCTTCTAGAAAAAGAAAAAATGAGATTGAAAAAAACAAAAAGTGACAAAGAAGCTACAAGAGAGCAACAAAAATGTGCCGGAAAAGCACCAATAGCAATAAGAAAGCGACAAAAACACTAAAATGTGATGAGAACATGACAAAATAGCGACGAAGAAAGCAACAAAAAAATGACAAAAACACAACCAAAAAAACCTAAAAAAAAAGAACCTAAAAGAGAGACCAGGTTAAAACTTTCCCGCTGTAGTTTTTCAGCGCAGCATGGTGGTGGACTTTCGTTTGTCCCACGAGTCTTCATCCACAATTATTGACATGTTTGGTATCCACGTGGGGCACGAAAGGCGACCAAGATGATGCTGCAATCCAAACATGGCCACTTCCTTTCTGGGAGACAGCCGCGGCAAAAAAAGGCAGAGATGCTCCGACTTGCTCTCCTGATTGAATTTTGCATTATTTTTTTACAAATAACTAGCTTATTCAAAAACTAAACAAGGTCCACAATCCCCTCTGAAAAAAAATCTTTGTAACAAAATAAATCTGTAACGTCATAACCGCCGCCTGAACCGAGTGCATATTCTCCAGTTCGGCTTTACCCAAATCTAAAAGCTTCTCGACTGGAGAGCAACTGTGTCATGCAGAGACGTACAAAAGTGATCGTGTTGTCGCTGCTTTTTTGTCACATTTTTGTCGTGTTTTCATCTTTTTTCTTACGTTTTTGCAACGTTGTCATCTCTCTTTTTGTCGAGTTTATTAGTTCTCGCATAATCCAAAATGAGGTGGACTTCTCCCGCTGCACCTGTCCCTTTTACAACCTTGGCTGCTGAGTTACTGTCCGCCTAATCTGAAGTGACAGCTCCGTAATGGCTCTCAGACTGACTCAAAGTGCACAGAACTCTCCAGAGACAGATGGCCGGACTGATCGGAAGTGAAGCTCTGGTCTCGTATGGAAACGTTTCAGTGATACGCCGTGTGTTTTTCAGGTTTTCGTGAAGGCGGGAGACACTGTCGAAGCCGGGGACCCGCTGATGGTCATGATCGCTATGAAGATGGAGGTGAGTACGGGAAGCTAAAACATGCTAACCAGAGGCTAATAGCAATAACACGGTATAGCTTTATAATGTTGTAAATCACACGTGTATTTGAGCACTTCAGAAGTTACTATTGTCTCAGAAATATGTTGGTGTAGACTCAACGATCCACCGTAGTAGAGATTTTTGAACGCCGTCGACTGGACTGGGTTGATTTTAGTACTGTACTCAAGGATCCCAACATTTGAAAGATAAACATATTAGTTTCTACATTATTTGGCTGTGCGTTTTATTTTAAACGCCTAATAATGCACACTCCAGAACAGTAGGTGGCGCAGATGTTCTGTCAACTGGCATGGACTCACAGCGAGGTCTGTCTCCGTCGTGTTGCCGTACAGGGGGGAATTCAGGTGCAATGTGCTATTCACCTTATTCCAGAAGTTCCTGCGGGTGCCACCATGAATTGTGCCCGCCCCCTGTCTCGTATTAGTTTACATAGGACTGCAGAAGTCAGGAGAAAATCAGTTACCACATGGACGCAAAGCTGTTTTCAGGCCGCCTCCAGAAACAGTTGACTTGTTGGTGAAAAATGAACATTGGACATTTTACACAAATCAATCTACTGTGCATCAGATTATAGTGGCAAACATTTTCCCTTGTTCTCCGCTTGAATGAATGAATGGACTTCGCGCTCTGCCGGAAGTGTCAATACAAACGAAGTGCCAATCCGAGGCAAAAGTGGGCGTTTAACCCATCATTTGTTTGGCTTTATCCAAACATCTGTCCTAAGCGTACACTGGAGATAGAAGTCGTCTTAAAGATAAGGCATTTATTGCCGTTGTTCCTAGTGACAATGAAGTATAACCAGCATGTGACTTCAGAGAGAGTGAAGTCCTGACATCTGTTGTCAGTTCCTTTTTGTCCTAGTCTTGCACTCCTCTGCGCAGAGAGGATGACTGCCTACCAATGAGTTGTTTGTGGCTATGTGTTTGTATTTTATCTGCGTTTATCCACGTTATGTTCAGAATGATTATGGTGCTGTCTATCATCTTATTTTATTTGACCGGGACACGGTAAATTAATTAACATTTCTGTAAATGCACCGGAATTGCACATTTTTCATCCGTAGTCCCTGGACAGATGTAAATAGTCTCCCTAAGACACTCACTGACATGGTCTTCTTGTTCTGTAGTGTGTAAGCAAAGCATGAGTCAGAAGCTTGTTCAGATTTAGTTCAATCCGGACACCTTAATCAAATCAGGAGCGTAATAGATGTAGAGAGCGTGAGGTGGTGTGGTGTTATACTGTAACTTAACTGATGCCACTGTTTTATTTCGCAGCACACCATCCGAGCGCCCAAGTCCGGAGTCATAAAGAGGGTGTTTTTCAGCGAAGGCTCTCAGGCCAATCGTCACGCGGCGCTGGTGGAGCTGGAGGAGGAGGAGGAGGAAGAAGCGGCGGCACAATAGACACTTTAAAACTGTAGAGACTGGAAGCACCAAGGAAAAGTCCTTAATATCATGTCTACTATTTATGTTTTGTTTTTCCTCGACTAATTCTCTGCCTTTTATAAACTAAACTGATCTAAATTTGTAAGAGACACTGTTTTTGCTGGATTGAGATGAACCCATGCAACTGTTACTGATGATGGATTATTATTGAAGTGTTAATAATTAGGACTAAAGCTCAAAAGCAAACTGTTGGAACACTCCCTTGTATTGTAAAAATTCCAGACAGTTCTTTGTCAGATTTTGTAGGACAGCGGCAATCTTGGTTTAGTTTTTTAGAGCAACACCACAGTGCAATTATTGTGAAATTTGGGATGAAATGTAAATAAATACGTAAATGTACACTCTTGTTTCAATTGGCAATTTCACAATCCAATCTAGCTTTGATGTACAGTATGCAAGATACTTGTAATGCAGAGATCCACCAGGGGTCAGAAATTCAAGTAATGGTTTCTTTACCAATTCTTTTTTGCAATTTCTAAATTGTACAGCAAGACAAACTTTCAAATTGTTACGGATTTCTTCAAAAGGAATGTTTAGAAGATTTATTTAATGTAAAACTTCAATATTTCACAATTTAGAGTATAACTGTGTTGAAAATGTGTATCAAATTTGACACAGCACGTCATAAGATACAGGTAATTTATTTAATTTCATCTTGAGGTTTATGCATTCAATAAAGAAACCCAAAATCTTATATTTAGGTCAATAAATTAAAGGTTCAAATGACACAATTGGGTATTATTTAAAGGTGCATTATGCAACTTTTTATGCGGAAAAGAAATGTGTGCGTGTTTGACCTTGTGACTAATCAAATAACTTACGTTAACTATTTTCAACATAAAACGTTGCATAATGCAACCTTTTAAAGTTAATTTTTAAATGCCCGATGTAGCAAAACTTATACAAATAAACTATGAGCAACTTGATATTTCATCCCATTTTTAATATCAGAGGAACTAGAAGAATTGTTCAAATTGTATAAAAAAAATCCCAACACAGTAAATTTCCATTTTTATAAAAATGTATTTATTTCGTAAATAGAACTGCATTTTCCGATTTACAGACAGAAAGGACAGACATCTGAACACAAGAAAAACTAATTAAATTTTCTGCACAGTTTCTGATGTCATGGGACAAAAATAACCATAAAACATTTTTCATTCAACCCTCTACATATCAGATTACTTCAGCAAACCGTCTTCAGGTGCAACATAACCATTTATCAGAGCATTTCCTTGAGCACGTAGTTACTGCAGCAGCGGAGCTTTAGCGTCTCTTAGCTAATTTTGCCGCAGGTGCTTTTCGATGGGAGATATGATCGTTTTTGTGTAAGAGGCGGACAAAAATGAGCGCGTTTTTCGATAACACGCTCGGGTGCGCAGCTTCCAGAGATTCCCCAGAGGTTTGGGTCATTCTACCGAAGCACAGCTGATGAAAATAGAAACAACAAAACATTAGGCGGTAAACATGACAGGATAGAAATATTTCTTACAAGTATTGACTATGGTGGCTATAAAGGGACAAACTTGAGATTTTAATGCAGGAAGAAAAAAAATCGTATTGGGGTAATTTTGCAATCAACAGGTGGACTTTACTATGTTAGAGTCATTTATCCTCTCAGTTTACGGCCCAATACTCTTAGAACTTCAAAATTCGGTTTACGGCAATGCTACAAAAATATGTACATAAAAGGAGCATTAATAAATAAATGAAACAGAGCTCTTCATGAACCTATAGTAACCACAGAGTAATTATTTTTTTTAGCTCTAGCTGCTAATTTTCCTGTAACCAAGTACCATCGAACAAGTTTAAAACGGTTGTCTTCTGACTGATCTATCTTCTTTTATGACCAATATTAATAAAATGCGATCGAGACTCTCTACTCCCCCTGGTGGACACTTGTAGATTTGCAATAAAACTATTTTTCTATGCCAACGACAACAAAGTGAGCGTAAGCATTTCTTATTTACTCAATCGTTGTCAGAGTTGGCTAGCTTTGATTCATCTATTTACTCATGCTAAATTTGTAAATAATGTGTTCCTGGGAGTCGGTTTCAAAGTGATTTTTTTTAAGTCAACGACCAAAATATAAAATGTCAAAATGGGTAGCACTGTCTCTAGGGGGCAGCAGAGAGATTGGCACTTGAACCATTTCATTCCATATATTTGTCAACAATAAATCCAGCTAAAGGCAAATTGTTTCACTGTGTTAGCATCTGGTAGCAACATTTTTCCCGCCATATTTCGTACCTTATTTTATGAGGAAATAATTGGCATCTTGTCGCCAGAACAAACGTGTAACACGTTGTAAGGATTTAAGTTTTCGATCAACATTTTTTGAAAACTTGTTAGCATTTCAAACATAGCCAACAGTCAGATACGCAACCGTTAGCTTGTAGCGTATTGAGGTCACATTTGCGCACACTTCATACAACAACCTGAAAAATTAAAATGTCAAAAAAACATGTCTGAGATGAATTGATGGTGGTTCAAACAGAAAACAAAAACTCAAAATGATATGCGTCTTAGGCAAATTTGTTGATGTGTACCTTAAATATATATATATATCCCCAACATATTCTTCAAAAACATTCTGCTGTCTGGGTCAAAAATGTCCATCACACTATGGTAAAGTGATACGAAAATACAGCCTTTTGTGCATGTTGTTAAATGACCAATATTTTTGTTGCTGAAAGTTGTCTTAACAGTGTGATGCTTTTGCGTGCCCAGCTCAAAGAACAAACAGGCATTGAACTAGGAATCTCAACACAACGCCGGCTTTTAGTACCTTCAAAAATATACCTCGGGACAAAAATAAGAATATGGCTTTGACTCTTCAGACCGATGGAGAAACGCCAGGTCTGTGGAGAGATCGATGAGGAAGCAGCATTAAGTTTTTTTTTTCTACACCTCTCCGTACAATCAGGCACAAAAAATATGGAGTCACTTCTCTGTTAAAAAGAAGAACAAATCCAGCTTTGGTCTTTGGTCGCGATGAGGAGATGCAAAAATGTCGAGAGTTTTCAGCTACGGACGCTTCCAGTTTTCCCTTTCAGTCGAGATGAAACTCAGCATTTTCAAAAGTTCAAAAGTGTCTCTGAGTGGGTTTACCAACGCTACATCCTCGCGCCGCCAGCTTGAATAGGGTTTGCATTTCTGTTGTTCAATTTAGATGATTTTGGAGCTTGTTTGCTGCATTGCGGCTTACGTTAGAAGACTTTTGAAAGAGCAAAATGTGGGATTTAAAGGCGTGTAACTGAAAAATGGGTCTATTTCATTTTAAAAGACAGTACAGTATACAAAATCAAAATATTTTATTTCTAAAGTCCTTCCGTGTAACTTTCTAGATCTTATGTTGCAACGTTGGCGCCACACAATTACGTGCCAACAAAACTATGAAGAGGATTATCAAAATAAAGCATTTGTACCTTATTTAAATCTAAAGTGGCAACATCTCTATGTTATGGCCAATACATTATGCAAATTGTGTAAAATGTTTAGAAACTAATTGGACTGACTTGACGAATTCTAATGTGGTTAAAGATCAGCTACGGAAAAACATCATCCTCCTTGATCCATCCTTTTACGCCACCGGGTAACTTGTTGGGAGCAGTAGTCTAGAAATGCTTCATAGATGTCTGGAAATTCAACCTGGAAGCTTTTTAGTACCGTTTGCTATACAAAAAAAAGTTTCTCAAACAGTGCTTTTAAATCCCACACAATGCTCTTTATCTTAAAAACATAAATTTGGCAAACTACTACTGTCAAGATTAAGTTGTGCTACTCTTCTTGCGGAGTAAAACACCAGGAGGGATTAGCTCCTAGGGTGTTTGTGTTTCCGCGTCTTGCCTTCACACGGGAGACACCTGGCCTGTCCTCAGCAGTGCGTAGCCTCGATGGGGGACAGGGTCAGGATGCTGCGGTCGTTGGAGAAATTCTCGGGGTCGCTCCAGGATCTGAAATAGCAGCAGTTAGGCGAATGTTAGGGCACTGAGGAGAGTTGAAAAGGAGGGAAGAAAGCACCTCTGGTAAAAAAAAAAAACCCTGCAAAAACATTGCCATTGTCATCTCTTTTCTTTCACACTCAGCGGTGTTCGCTTGGAGTTCAAGCTTTCAAAACGTAGTCATTTGGATTGGGTTGAACATGTTTTCCTTCTAATCCAAGAATCTTGGTTTCTACTGGTGTGAAAAGAGGGATATATACCCTCTTTTGCTTTTGCTTACCCTGAACCTATTTTTAGTTTGTGGAATGCCCGATAGTATAATGTTAGTGTAGTTTTACACAAAACGCCAGGGATAACTTCCTGTCCCAGTCTATTCTTATGGAGGTTTAGCGAGGCAAATAAGAAAAAAATGCATCTACTTGCAGTACACAAAGTACTATTGTATTATCAATGACAACATGTTAAAAGCTGTGTGCGTGATGGAGACTTCAGTGTTCATAAAAGACAGGTGGTGTCTGACTTGAAGCTAAAGGCTAAAATAATATTTTTTTAAAGATATGACTCATTTATTGTCCTAAATTAGTTCAGTGCATGTCACTATTTCAACTTTTATTATGCATCAAGTTCTATCTTGAAGCTAACAGCTAATGCTAGCTGAACACAGAATTGTCTCTAATGAAATGTTAAAGAGTGTTAGATATATATTTTGCTGCATCACCCTCAGAGGAGTACAGTGGGACAGGAAGTGGTATTCGCTGGCATTTGAGTAAAAAGGAACTAGTGTCATGCTACATGACGGGGTGACCATCATGAGCATTGTTGGTTTGTTTTTTCTCAGATAAGGCTACTTAGCTACAGGATTAAGTGAATCTTAAAGATGTTCAAATAATCCAATTGTAATTAATTGTAATTAGCCAAGTTACACAGGCTGAAGCTATTGAGGCATTTTTTACAGTCACATTCTGTCCCCATGGGGTCTTATTTTGTTTGAAACATCTGCAAGCATGTTCTGAAATACAGGCCTACTACTTGTTTATTAGTTTGGGTGTGTGTAAAATATACACGCCTACTTCCTATAGGAGGGTATAAATTCCAGTTTTTAAACCAGGGGAAACTCAACTCTCAACTCCCAGTTCAGACGACCACGTTTGGAAAAGTAGTTTTTGTTTTTTGGTTTCAATCATTTCAAAGCGCCTTTAGACTTTCTATGATAAAGTGCTGAAGAGGCAGTCTCTGAAGGTAGAAGCAGTGTGTGTAAGTAATGGAAAAGTGAAATGTTACATAATGGATGGAGTTGAGTAATACAAGTCTCACATCGAGGGTTTTCCCGAGGTTCCCACAAAGTCTTATGATGAAATATTTATGTGTGAAAGAAGTTCAGGCATAAAAATAAAACGTTATGAAACTCAGCGCTGTTACCGCTGTCCAGACCAGAATTTAAATACTTTTTTTTAAACAGCTCACCAGATTAATGTCCAAGACTTGCATTACTCAACACAAAAAACAAGATGAAAATCAATGGCATTTAAAATCTGAAAACACACAAACCCATTCATCAATGTGTGCTTTTTGCTCCATTGTAATTAAAAGTATTGTGAGAAGCCCATTGACCCATTTTAATCCCATTAATATCTAAAGTTTTTATAATTATTCAAAGCCAAATCCCACGTAATGTTGCTATGCTGTATATATATATATATATATATATATATATATTTTACTTTCTGTTCTTTGGTATGGGGAGTCAGCCTAAATCTAATCATATTTAAAGAGTGTGTAGTTCTGTTCAAAGCGTTGGATATATACTTCCCCGAACAGATGTTTATATGGATAACATTCATTTAATGCTAAAATAGTGCCACAATCTGAACTAATTTGCTTGACAATCAGCGGTTTTATAATGTTTTCTAACCTCAATTTATATTACTATACCCTTTTGTGTCTTATTTTTTCTTTTGTAGTTCAATGCCCTCCTAAAACACTGGGTCACCGGCTTTTAAAAGATCTTAGCTCATTTCGCTTGAACAGCCTTTGTTTTGTGTTAAAGGTCCTATATCATGCTTTAGTTATGCTTTTATAGCTACTTTATACCGGATATAATTTTTTGCGGTATAAATTAAAATAGCATGTATTTAAATATAGGCCAGTTTTTAATGGTATGGTATAAAGCGTAGTTATACTTTATGCCAGCAGAGTGCGCACTTCTTCCTTTTGTGTTACCAGAGCCACAGAGCAAAGGTATCCAAAGAGCTAAGGTACCATTTGTTTCGGTGTTCCAGTTGCTAAGTTTAATGATAGTGTTGGTCTTAATATGTGCAACATCGTCCCAATTTTATTCATTGACAATTTGTATTTTTGCCCTATTCTGAATAATAGAGCTGGCTCCAAAAGCCCAGCCAAATTGCTAGCCCGCGCTGAATGCTGAAGCCACGCACCCTCAGTCTATTCTTACTTTATAGTCTATGGGGTGGACGTTAGCAACATTAGCATCGCAAAGCAAAACAGTAGATTTTAAAAACTGCAGAAGCTCAACTGCTGCTCAGGAGCCGAGAGACAGACAGCATGTGGGCAGCAGAGTACAACTTAAGGGTTAAGAGCACAAGAAATGTCAATATATTGTACTCTGGTGTATTTATTTGAGGCTTGTGAGGACTGTCCGACTTTCCCAGTAGGAAATGATACATCAGGGGACGTTCCAGTTGAAAAGTCAAAAATTCTGACTCCCAAATACAAATGGAACGCACGGTAATATGCTACTCAGCGAGAGGAGGACAGTTTGGCCATAGACAGGATCAGAACAAGTTTGGAAAAGGAATCTAGACTGTGAAGCACCAAAGGGAAAACTTAAGAACTTGCCATGTCGGTGGTGTGGTAGCGTTTTTTTTAGTGGGATAGAGATGGCCTGAGTATAAAGGATTACTGAAACAAAACACCACCCCAAGTCCGTTTCTGAAAACTTCAAAAAAAGTTGATTTTGCATGATATAGGCCCTTTACAGGAATCCACTCTGGTAAAGACAACCGTTTTAAGACCCTGGAAGCATTCATCAGCTTCTCATTGCTCAAGTTTAACAAGCGACACTGTGTCACTTGATGAAGGGTTAGACTGGGGTCGTCGCAAACACCATCTTTGCTCACGGATTTCATTCGTGCAACATTTTTATTGCACAGGGAGACAGGGAGAAACAGAAAAAGGTTGTGTTCATGTGCACAACCGTCGACCCAATTTCAAAAGTGTGAAGCTCTCACGTGAAATGGAACATTAAACAGAAAAGCCGGACAATATAATGCAGATTTGTGACGTAGACATAGACATAACATGTACATATAGTGTATACAAAACGCCCAAGGCAACCGCGGCCCCCATGCAACATGACAGACACAGGAGGGCATGCTTGTTTTGTAGCTTGTACGGAGGCGGGACGGGTGGGGTTATAAGAAGATAGAAGAGCAACGGAGGTATAGAAAACAAGCATGCCCCGGACATGGCCTCATTTACAGAAGCACCTATAAGGCTTCGGGATTCAGTACAAAACATGAATTACGTACACAAGTAGCAAAAAGACTACACTTCCCAAGCAGCCTCTCTGGCTCCCGCATCCCGAAAGAAATACAAGATTTGACCTTTTCGAAAGCTCAAACAGTTTGTGTGAAATGAACAAGAACATTTTGGGACAACTACGTTATTTCCTACACCTGTTGAAGCACACTTTGATTTGGAGAAGCACACAGGAGCAGAGAAGTATTGACCGGATTAAATGGGCCGATGAGCAACATGTTTAAAATGGGTGCCCATGTTCCCCGGGTGCAATTTCTTTTCTATAGGTGAGTTGGTACATCAACCAATCGCAAGTCATGAGAGTGAAACGTCATACATATATATCAATCAGCTTAACCCTGACCTTGCCCTAGCCACTAACCTTAAGGATAGTGAGCTGGTGCCTAATCTTAATCAATAGAAGTGGGGGAACATAGGGCTGACCCCATTTAAAATCATCAGTAATGGAGATCAACAGGAACTTTTTAAACTTTCAAAAATAATATATAATAATCATTACTTACATGTTAAAAAACTTTACTCGGGATGTAAATACTTCACTGGAAGTGACTTTTCCATGTTTATAACTGCAGCTGTTTTAGCCTTGAAGCTAAAGGCTAACGTTCATTTGTTGGTAAAACAGACCCATCATCTGAACGGATTTTTATGAAACGCAGTCTGCTTGACTTTTATTAAAGTTTTCTTCTGTTTATTTTATTTCTAATTTACGTTGAAATATGGACAGGAAGCAGTCTTTATCCTACACTGGCTAACAGGAAATTAGCCAAAAACATTCCATGCAAGAGCACTGCTTATACGTTTTCATCTCCAAACAACTGAAGTTAAGGTAAGCTGCCTGCAGTACTCTAGTCACCGATACAGGACAGATACAGGATAAACCTCTAGATTAAAAGCTAATAAAATCGTGATAATTGTGAAAAAATCGTGGGACAGATTCCACAAAAAACAATCGCCAAAAACTAGCTCCACCAATCTAGCTCCTGCTTGTTTTCCCAAACCAAAAGGTGAGGTTAAGATTACAGCATTTTTCTAATATACTTTCTTAAAATATGATCCTTTTTGTATCCCTGTAATAGCCACATTCTAAAATTGTATTTAGACCTTGCATTAAAATAACACACTCAAAATTCAATACTGGTCTTTAGAATAGCTAATATTAAAGTTAATGTGTGTTCAACAGATTTCTTACCAATTCTCACCTCCGAATAATATGCTTTTAATGTGCTCAAAGTTACTCAAAAATATTCCAATGCAAGGTCTGGGCATGGGCACAACAAAACCACACTTTTACATCTTCTGAACTGCCCAGATTTACAGACAGTTTTTAAGTAGATATAATTTTGGCATTATACATTTGGCAATACTCTTTCATGCGCACTTCTCCAGCTCCAGACAGGCTAAAGTTCAGCTGTGTGGAGAGACAGCCAGCTACAACTTGGCTCCGATATCAAATAAATACTTCAATGTTATACTGATTACACGTCATAAATAGTGTTGATATACAGTATATACTGGGAATATAGAGTACAGAATCGAGCGAGTACAAGTCTTTTCTATATGGCAGTTTCCTAGCATTAAGGCCAAAACGTGGGCGCGCTTTTGTCGCTCTCGCGCTCTCAATTCGATAAGGACAGCAAGAGCATAAAAAGGTCCTAATTCGAAGTTGATTGTGTATTTATAGCAGACATAAGCACAAGTCACAATGCACTTTGGAGCTTGGAAGGGATAAGACTGATGCAGAAGCAAAAGCAAAAGAATCCATTTGCTTCTTCGAGCCAGGGTTACTGCGGCGATCAATCATTCCCGAAGGAAGACGTCGGAATTAAGTATTCGGATTAGAAGACGAAAAGCTAAGAAGATACACGTTACTGCGGTACTGCTGCTGGGAGATCCAATAAGCCCTTGTGTGAACAAATACATCAAAATTAATATCAAGTTTTTATCCAGTTTAAATTGTACCAAGAGAAAGGCTTTTATATCTTTAGATCAGTTACTGGGACATGGGTCAAAAGCAGGGGTGCGTCTAGGAATGTTAAAGTGGGGTTTAAAGTGTATATGACAGGTTTGAATTCTTTTGATAGTATGATTTGTTTAGATGGATTACATCAGTAATAATTAACATTTTAAGCAATCACAAAAGAAATATTGGGCAGAAAGGTTATTTTTATTTTAGGTTTTAAGCTAATGACATATAGTGCATTCATGTGGACTGTGGCGCTCATTTCCCCCTAGATGTAACTTTATTGTCCCCAGTTGGTTTGTGTTCATATGCTTTTATGTGGGAAAGTGAGGATTTTGATGCCATCGATTAAAAACAGTCTTTTATCACCGATTAGCGTTTAGCTCCACTAATCATTTAAATGTGTTGTTAGCATCTCAAAAGCTTAACGGTAGTTTGTGAGTTTTAAAAAATATCACGGAAATGTACTTTTTGCTTCCATGTCGGGCATTTGACTCGCAATTTTGTAACTCCGAGGATGACAACAGCTCACACTAAACTCAAAAAGTATCAACTAGTGTTAGTGTTTAACTAAAAAGCTCACATTAGACGATAAATTAGCAAATCAGCTGATTTCCACTGTCAGGTGCGGGAGTTGGGAAACTTGTTTTGACCCGAGTTTCGCAGGCGTTTACCAGTTAAGCAAGTGCTCATGTGCAAATGAGGAAAACCTTTTCCCCAGTTCCAGACGACGGCATGAATGCAGCAATAGATAGAGGTAAAGTTCCATATAACATGGTTGCACAGCAACAGTTTAAAATGGTTTGCATCTAGCCATGTCCTTGGTAAAATGTTTAGTAATATCTTAAATATAATTGTGTCAACTATGTTTTTGCAAAAATTGTGTCTAATGTGTCTTTAAGTATCTGCGATCTGCTACTAGTGAAAAGGTAAGTGAGAGCCCAGAGGCCACGTTTAGAAATAAAGCAGTGCTACGTTTGGACTTTAATTACGGTTTGATTTTCAATCTGTCTTAATAACGGACACCCTTGAAAATCTTTCGTCAAAGCAAAGAATATTCTGTAAATGACGGAGAATTTTTGGTTAATGTAATCTCTGATGTGGACAACTTCAAAAGCTGTAATATGTTTCCAAGGGTTGTCTCACCACACTTCTATAAAAATATTGACTTGCTTTGAACCAAGGATGAAAGCTTTTTTTTTTTTTTGTTAACGCAGCAAATCGTTGGTTGTTATAATGAACAGACAAGCTGATGCGGAAACTCTACCTTTTTCATTGACAGTGAAATCCAACCAGGATAAAAACTTGCTACACGGTCTAATGGAATTGTCCTACAGGGGCAGCATAACCCATCCATTTAATTTATCCAGAGAGCTGGTAGAGAACGTTCAAAAACATTCTCCTGTATCACACCTCGCAGTCTGCATGCACTGAACCTCTCTGCATCCATCTCACTGACGGCACATGTGGGGAAAAAAACTGCTAGCTCTTTATTACGCCCAGTCAATGAGGCCCCAGGACGTTAGGAAAGGGGGGAGAGATGGTTCAGCACATGCAGCGCGAGGGTCAATGAATTGATGTCCCTAAAGTCACTGGGGCCCAGGTAACAGATACAAGGGACGGCAGCGCACTCAGCCACAACAGGACGGGCGATTTCCTGTTGGGAATTGTGTTTGTGGTCGGGAGTGGACAGGGTTGGATTTGAATGTTGTGTCTGTGACTAAGAGCTATGGCGCTGCATCAAAAATATAGAAAGTAAAGTAAATATTGCAATATATGTGTAGATAATATGGAGTAGATTGGTAACACTTTAGAGTAACTACACTCTATAAAGCATTAGCAAATACCTGATTTATAAAACATTTATGAAGCTTTCCTTATCGTTTGGCAATTATTTATATATAGCAGTCGTCAGTAATGGTTAAGGTTGTTAGTTAAAGTCTAATAAACTTATCTTATTTCCTTTTGCCCTATTTTAAGTGTAGGAGCTGGCTCTAAAAACGCAGCCAAATTGCTAGTTTGTTAAGTGATGATGTCATCGCTCTACTTCCAGGTCCAACGGAGCTTTATATAAGTCCTATTCACTATAATGGGATTTAGCTGATTTTAACCTGCTGTAGAGCTAACTATAAGGCTCTTTTTAAACATCTGATCGCAAACAAATATTACATTTACTCTGGATTTCCTCCAGTGATGCTTTTCTGACATTAATTATGAAATAACATTTTCCATACACATTGAAAGCTTATTTCACATATAAAAATCTTTTCATTCTGCCTGGA
Organism: Neogobius melanostomus; assembly: GCA_007210695.1. NCBI lineage: Eukaryota > Metazoa > Chordata > Actinopteri > Gobiiformes > Gobiidae > Neogobius > Neogobius melanostomus. The sequence goes on from VHKM01000147.1 coordinate 83,117, forward strand.
GAAATTGTGAGCTATATTGTTCTTATTAGGTGTAAAACACTTTCTGGCCTTTTATCTGCGGTTATTTCAGCAGGAGATTCAGATAAAGTAGTGGTTTTTGCTACGTTTATCTACAGTGCCTTGCGAAAGTACTAATACACCTTGAACTTTTGCACATTTTGTCATGTTTACAACCCTAAAACGTAAAGATTTTATATTGAATTTTTTACTGAAAGTTCACACACAAGTAACAGACAACTGAAGTGAAAGCAAAATAATACATGATTCTGTTATTTTTCAAAATATAGAAAAGTGGGGCGTGCATAAGTGTTCATACAGCATTTTCGGAGTGCATTAAATTGCTGTTCACAAACACTCTCCTTCTAATTTGACAGAGCTTGAGTTGTTTTGTAAAGAGAAATGGGCTACTTTTCACTTTTCTATTTTTTGAAAAATAACAGGATCATGTATCATTTTGCTTTCACTTCACAGTTGTCTGTTACTTGTGTGGGAACTTTCAGTAAAAAATTCAAAATCAAATATTTACGTTTAGGGTTGTAAACATGACAAAATGTGCAAAGGTTCAAGGTGTATTAGTACTTTCGCAAGGCACTGTAACTCTCCACAGTTTGGACCTGGAAGTAGCTAATTATTGTGTGTGACGTCACACTGAACAAACGTATGGGGAAAGCCCATTGCGGTTCTACAAGCCTGTGATTTTTCAACTGAAATAAAACATCAGATCAACGCCCAAAATTAAAATTAATTGAACTGACCATAATTATAAATACAGCAACATTTTCGTCTTAATCAAGTCACAATTTAGTGTAATTTTAGTCTTTGTTGAGTCTTGATTTGTAAATTGACAGTGTTGAGTCAACCTGGAAAACGGCTCAAAAATAAATACATATTTAAAAAAATGTAATCCTCTCATTGTGCTACACAAACGTGTAGATAGTTTACATATGCAATTCAACATTCTCAAAGTCAAGTCTGAATTATAAAAGCAAATGATCAAAACTCCAGAACAATTTTGGGAATGAATGGACAAAATGATACCTCTCGATGTCGGATAATTATTCAATGATTACTACACTGCTCTGTTACTGTTGCTGCTTTGTTAGTGTCCCTTCACTTGCATCCATATTTGATGTATTGATGACAATATCTAAATCAAATACATTACATTTTTTGTCCAAAAACAACCAAGCATGTGACATTTATATTGGATTCAGACAGACACTATTTCATAAGTTAAAGTGCATTCCAGACCAGGGCTCATCTTCTGGTCCACTACTCTTTGGACACAAACATTTACAAACGGTCAAAGAAACGCTGGAGACAGACACGGTGAAGGCTGACAGACAGGGATAGACACAGGACAAAGAGACAAAGGAGGAGAAAAGAAAACTCAAAGCAATCAGGGTTTTCATAAACGTATTGAAGACACAGAGCACACACAATCCCCTTTTTAAGGATAGAAAACCAAACATGCTACAAAGGTCGAGCCTCGTTTTCGGATTTAAAGGGTGCACTGAGCTCCTCGTCCCTATGTTCACTCCTTCCTACGGTTTTCTATCTAGGCCTTTAACAAAAAACAACCCTGTCACATAGCCTCTCTGTCCCGTTTGCACCGGGGTCCGTCCCAGTCCCACCTGTTGTGGCGTCCCATGTTGGGACAGTGGGGGGTGCTGCTCTGGCAATGGCCCGTCACTTGCTCCAGGAGGCGGGCCAGGCGGGAACAGCCGCTCTGCCCATGTTGGTAGCAGCACAGGGACTCCACACAGCTGAGGGCCGGCGCCTGGGAGGCTGATAGAGGCTGGGGGGGGGCGGGTGTTGGCGATGGGGAAGGGGATGGGTGGGGCAGAGGGGGGGATGGAGAAAAGTGGAGTGGAGAAAACAAAAAGAGAAATATTACTGTCAAGAGTTATAAACAGGTACACACAGAACAACGATAACTCTGCCCAATGAAAGTGCAGGTTACAAACTAGCGCTTTTTTTGTGCGTCTAGGAGAAAGAAATGTCAGCACGAATGTTACAAAAGTCCAATAAATCGAGACAGCTGGACATTTCTTTACACAAACGGCCGGTGTTCCATGATTACGCAATTACTTTTTGCTTGGTGACTGAGCACTCAACACATTGCAAACAGTGTGTTTAAGATTGCTCGGAGTCACGAGGCAAACTCTGGCCAAACTCTAGTTCAACAAACAGCCGACGGTTTTGTTATTAACCAAAGCAAGCCAAACACGGTCCTGCTGTCTTTCTTTAACGGACTTTGCTTAGGCATCCACTGCAGGGTTAGCAAGTTTTCTAGCAACGTGAAACCGCGGTGCTTCTTTTAAATTTGATTTGTAAAACAGTTGGAGCCATGATAAACTAAAACATCTTCATTTTAACAATTCTTAATAAATTGTATAATGAGGACATCTAGAAGGCATGGTCAGCTCGTATTGATGAGGTCATTTGCACTTGCAACTCATTATGGTTTTGGCTTAGACCCAATCAGACACGTTTTATTGAATTGTGCTCCTTCTAAACATCTCGCACACAAATTAATTTCAGTCCAATTAAAACAAGTCCGAGGGCGACGGCGGTGCTCTCGGCTACAACACCCGTTTATATAATGCAGCGTTTGGAAAAGCTGAATGAAAGTGCCGTCCGTAGCGTGGAGATCATATGTCCGGGCCGAGTCAGCACCCAAAGGACACACTCAGAGGAGTCGTTTACTGCCGGACAGGTTTTCATTCAGTCTGACCAACAACTGCATTCAGCAATTCTAGAGTGAAAGGAAAGGTCAAATGGCTTTTCAGGGTTCAAGAAGCTCAAATGTGTAAATTTTTGGGAGAATTCTAAAGCAAATACCTGCACGTATGTTTGGTTCTGAAAATCCTATGTCTTGAGAAAAGGGTTTTTGTTAAAGGTCCTGTAGCCGATTTTTACTATGATAGAGGGAGGAAGCTGTAATTTGGCAGCAACTTGTTTCTAGCGCTTGCAATCCATTACGCTCTTACTAATGATATATATAAATGCATAACTTTCAGAATTGGAGTTAATCATCACTGCTCTTCTCAGTGAAACGGTGCATAGAAAGATTCATACCAAAAGGCAGACGGCAAACAAACTTGGCTCACTAGCTTCACTTAACAAAAATAATTTACTAAAGGAGGTTTAATATCCCTAAAATAAATAGGGATTTTGTTTATTATTGTTTTGACACGTATAATTCAACTTACCCGAATCTAAAAAACAACAACATTTCACTGCATTTGTTCAAAGGGCAAAGTTTTTTTGTTAAAACAATAAAGTACCACACATGCAGTACATGCAGATTGAAATGCAGGGAATGAAAAGGCGATTTCAATGGCTCTGTACACTTCTATACCGAACAAATGAATGAAAACAAGACATCAACTGGAAAAATGTGGTCATGCATGAAACATCGAAGACCTTGAAATGCAGATTTCAGTAAATGCATTTCTCATTTCCCAAAAAATAGCATGAATTAATTTTTTTGATTATTTCATTAACAAACCTACCTGTGCCCCTATAGATATAAACTAAACGATTATTGGTTTTACTGTTTTTGATCATCATTTAAATGTCTGTATCATGAATGATGGTCAAACTGTAGAGCATTCTTTACAGCAGCGGTTTCTGATAGCCGCTCTTAGTTTTATGAGATTCCTGAGAACCGAGGCTCCTTTCATTTCTGTGATGGATCACTTTGGTTTGAACTCCCAGTGCACGGTCCCAGCCAAGGCCAACCAATCATCCGGCAACTTTACAGTAAGACATTCTTCTGCTTAAAAAAAACACAAACTACAACCTGGAAGTGTGGTATTCATAGGTTGCAACAGTTCAAACTTTGCAGCAAATGCCGGTCTGTTTGAATTATTCAGTATCGCAAGTGCTAAAGAACATTTCACACCTCATTAATTATTTGTTTATTTATCATTTGTTCATTATATTGTCAATACGCTCTGTGTAGGAAGTTTTGCATTCCAAAATCATGCTAGTTCTGGCCAACTTCCTGTGGCGCATAACCATTTCCTGCGATCTTTTTATTCTATAGGAAATTAGCGTACAGCTATTGGGTTAGCACTTATGACACAGTAAAAACTTAATTAGGACGTAAATACTTCACCAGAGGAGGCTTCTGTCTTTATACATATGGGCGCATAATGAATGTAAATAGCTCCACAAACAAATGCATGAGAAACAACCAGATTGATTTTTTTTTCTTTCATTTTGTGTTTCAAACCCATTTTATTTTGAATTAACATTAAAACAAATTGAGATGTTACAACTACGCAGAAAGCTAGCCGTAAAATCCAGAGCCTATGCTAGTTTTTGTGTCACTGTAAATTGCTGCCCATAGCCCAGAGTCAGAGGGGCTGAATGAAGATGCAGAGAGGATCATGTGTCCAGGCCGCTCTGAGTCAGCACCCAAAGGACACGGGAGAGACAGACAATGCAGTCTTGTGTTGCACTAGTCTGGAGGCTCTGTCCTCTGCAGTAATGCTAAGCCCAACTAGAAAACAACAACTTCAGTTGTGTTGTCTTGCACAAACTGTTATTGAAAAGAATTCTTAATAAAACTATTACATTGCATTTTAACTTTACAGCTTTCTTTAGCATAGCCACTAGCAACTAGATATACGCAACTAGGTTTACTTGAAAAACTATATGATGTGCCCAATGGTTCCTGGAACGACAGAACCAATGAAGTAGAAGCTAAAAGATCTCCAAAACTAAGTCAATACATTTAATGTAGCTGTATAGGACAAGTGAAAGTACTCATCTGCACTAGAGCAAAACAACTAATCTATTATTGAAATAGTTGACTACTTTAGTAATCAATTAATCGCTTTTTGGTTTAGACGGACTCAAAAACAACAAGAATAAATGTAGTATTTCTGATTTCTTTTCAAAGTTTGGGTATTTGTTGTCTATATTTTAATTTTCATAAATATTGTGTCTCAGGACAATTATCCATCCATACAGAAGAAATAGCTCCAGACTTATTGCTGCCAACTCTTATAGTTTACACCAGTTTCGAAATAAACATAAAAAGACTCTTTCTGGCTGCCTCAATCCCAGCTCCTGCCTTTATGAAGTCCCAGTCAGTCCCAGGGTAGATTACAGATCAGTGGCTAAATTCTGGAGGTCTTAACTTTCAAACAAGGAATGCTATGTTCACACAAACTTGTGGTTGTGTTCATGTGCAACTTTGTGCAAACCAAATAGAGCTATTGTGACTTTTTTAAAGCACTTTCACAAACATTAACTTGAAGTTTACTCCATCAACATGTCCTTAAGACACTTTAGCTTCATGTGGGACAAAAATTGAAAAAAATAAAGCGTTTAATCATGAAAGTAATCTGCTGTTTAATCGATAACCAAAATAATCATCAATTGCAGCCCTAATCTACACTCTTCTCTCGTCTTTCAATTTCAGTTTGATTCTAGAATGATTATTTGATATGTTTAATTATTTCTGCGTTGAAATAAAACGTGATATATTTTTAACACACGTTTCTTGTTCTTTAAGACGTTTCGAATGACTTTTTTTCAAATTGTGCTTGGTTAGTTTCATTCAATGGCCGCTGACTGCTCTGCTTTGTGACTACGACACTGGAGGCCGCCATTGCTCCGCTATTGCTGTAGTACCTCCATATGGCAGCTATTCCCCATTGGAATGCATTGGACTTTAGACACGTTAAAAACAGCTTTAATGCCCGGTGCCTAATGTTTTAGAAGTGGCTAGAGCTAGATATTCCTCCTGTGATTACGCTGGGTTAAAAACAATCTGGGGCACCGGGCTGGTTATGGTAGCATTTTTTTTTAGAAATCTCCTACTTAACGGGGGTTTGACTGTTGGCATTGGAGCTGCGCGAGCTACACGTCACGCAAGGGCCGAGTCTACAGTGAGATCCCGCCCTTTTGCCCTTATTAGGAACATGCTTCGTCAGAGCTGGGGAGGAGGAGTCTGTAAATCCGCCATGATTTCCCCCTCGAACGTGGTCATTGTGGTAAACGGGGAGGAGTGAGTAATGACGGTCTATTAATAATATGTCTATGGTTTCATTAAATTGTTTGGTTGAACACATGTTTAGTATTGAACAAACAAAGAAAGCTTTTAGTGGATCAATACAGCGAGAGCATTGAGGAAATCCGCTCGAATGCCATCAGTCAAGAGGTGGACTTATTTGCGAGGCGAAAGAAACCAAGGCCAAAGCTTGATGAAAGATTGATGGGTTTACACAGGGTTGTCCACCTTCCCCGCAAATGTTTGACAACTGTACAGCACCTTTTGATTTAGAGCTGCTATAAATTGTATCTTTAAAATGAAAGGGGGGAGGAAAATGCAGACATTATATGAAAATTAAAAAAATACGGACAACAAAAATATTAGTAAAACAATTGGGGAACAGAGTGATGACTACGGGTTAATGGAAAGGGGTTTTAAAATAAAGAAAAGCCAAAACACAGCCAAGGTTGCACAAGTACATACGCTGTTATGTAAAAGGCCAAACAACAACAAATAACCGCAAGAAGAAAACCATTTTTATAACCAAGCACCATTCATGAGTGTTGTGGCTGGATTCTAGTAATTATTTTAACCAACAAATTATGATACTGGAAAGATGCGATACACTCGAAGAGAAAAAGTTTGTTGCTTGGCTAATAGATTTTCAACTGCTGGGTTCAGTGGAACGATGAATTATGATACATGGAATAAAGAAGGTAGTCAGTGGGTTCAGAAAGTTTTCAGACTGATACTGAAATCAAGCCAATAGCTGCATGAAAGATTGTAACATTGGAACGGTCTTGAATATTGCAAAAACAATATGGCGACGTTCCATTCAATTTAATAAAAGAATCATAAAGCAGTGTGGCTTTTTATTATATTTAAGTGATAGTCTGTAAGTTTGCAAAGTGAAAGAGAGAGTGAAATTTGTAAAAAAAATAAATAAATAATAATATTATTACTAATTATAATTTTCTTGTCCTTAAAAGGTACAGCCTCTATATAGGGTAGAGCAGAGACTTTTTTTTTTTTTACGATTTCAGTATCAGACATGATGGCACAGTAATAAACATGGGGCATGAACACTTCCTGAACCCCACACTGTAATTAACAAACTGCATCCAGGACACATGAAAATGGATCATTCGGGGTCAGCTTGCTGGTCGGGCGAGAGACTACACAGATGGGAGATGGGGTCAAAATGCACGGGGTTTTGGCGGATGGTACTACCTAGGGGAGCATGGGCCGGCCGGGGGGAGGAGAAGCAGCTAGCAGGTGCCAATTGTCCTCCCCTGGGCTCCGCTGGTCTTTAACAGGGTCATATTCTGGGCCGACTGAACCCTCACCCTCTTCCATCTGAGGGACACAACGGGAGGCTGCGGTCACTGAGCAAAACGGAAAGCCACAACAACAAAACAAGCTGCTGCAATACAGGGTCCCAACGCTCTCACGGTCTTTCGTAAACAAATACTTTTACATTTCAAGTGACTAAAAAAATGGGTAAGAATGTAGTTTATTAGGTGGGTATTGTTCAACTACTATAAGACTTGGTAGTCCCAAAGCAAGAAAAAACAAAACTACAGATCTTTGCATTGAAGTCTAGAAGTATAGTTGCCCAAAGAAATAGTGTTTGTTAAAGAAAGGGACCCTGGATTACCATGAGTGAAAATACTCAAATTACTGCTCAATTACCAGCCAGCCCATAAGTATATGAGTTAGTATGCAAGCAGTCACGAATAAGAGACATCATACTGAAGTAAGGCATTAAGAAGTGTGCTCGTACCACAGCCAGGCTCTGAGAAAAGAAGGTTAGTGCTGGTCAAATCCTAAAGTCTTCCCACAGTGACATAATGAAGATAATGAAGTGTATAATCATGTAAACGTCAACTTGTTTACAAAGCCTTGTTCGTTTAAGTTAGGAAGGGGAATGCTATAGACACAACATTTTGATCCAGTGGCATCGTCGGTGAAACAAACTTTTCTTCTAATGTTAACAAGTGATGATCAGATTGATTTCAGCGATGGTGCCTCAAGTGGTCTTGTTTCTTCATCAAAATGTACAGGGTTTTAAAAGTTTATACGTCATTGTCAGACTTGACTTTTTGCTCTTTAGCAGCTAAAAAAACAAAGAAAATATTTTGTATTATAAAACATGAGCCTGTAGTGTCTAAAGTATGACCACTTTAGAATGTATTTCTTTAAAAAAAAAACAATAGCCATAGATACTTTAAATCAAGTAATACATATTTAGACTAGGTTGTTCAATGGGAGGGATATTGTACATCCAATTACACAATGGAGATCATTTTTTTGCTGTAAATACTGTTTAAGTGGCGCTAGCCCGCAGTTAGCGTTGCCCATTAGCTTCTTCTTCGTGATTCCATTAGTGTGTATTGGTGACTCTGACCCGTAGGCAGCGAAGTTGCAATTGTGGTTTTTTGGCCAGAGACACCAGGGGGAGATGAAAGACCCCCCAATCATCCCATTAACACTTGTATTACCCCCAGAGGGACTACGAAAAGGATTTATTGAGGCAAACAAGTTACTTAGTACTGATTTAAAGAGGGGGTTTATGCTTTTTGAAGGTATTTGGGGATAATCTCAAACACATATCACTAGCTTACACTTAATTGGTTAGAAAATGCAATATTGATCTATTGCCGAGTTTCAGGTGACATCACAGCATTCTAAAGGCCTATATTACTATATAGAGGTAACATTATTTGTTTCTGAGGAAATTTTTGGTCTTGTACAGAGAATTCATGGACCCAGTGACCGATATTAATGATCATTTTTGTAATTCATAAATTTTCTTTTTAGCTACGACTTGTGAAAGTGTAATGCTGTTAATAGGAAAAACTGGCTCCTGCCCCCCCGCTGGGTGCAGTGACATCATCACATTTTAGAACCTGCAACCCAGCAATAACAGCTGAAACAAAATATCCAGTGGTTTCATTTCCAGATCCTCCACACAATGTTCAAATAAAGGCTCTCCAGGCCAATCAAAAACAATGCACTCTCCCTCTGTACTTTTTAATTCTAAAAAGTAAAGCATCAATACTGAGGTAACAGAAAGAAAATTATCCTCAATTCAGAAAGTTTCCCAGCACTTTGTCTGTAAATACAATACTGTAATGACTGCTTCTCTTTCCCTTAATTGGCAATGCGAGATTATACCTCTAAAATCCAGTACATTTGATTGGGGTTGGAAGGTCACTGTTGGAAGACTTTAAAATTTCCCACATAAGCGGAAACGCATCGGCAAAACGTCAAGAGAAAACGCTGTGAACAAGAGGAATAAAATGAGCCAAAAAACCGCAGGCCAAAGGAAGACATCTCATGGGAGAAAAGGATCCTTCCAGCACGGATAAGAGCGAATCTATTAGCATCCAAAGCGTTTAACCTGCTGCAGAGTACATCGGGACTCCAGAGCAGGCAAACAGCCCAGCCCTCAGGGGGAGGGACGCTGATTGGGGCTTAAATCTAATTAGGAGAAGGCACTCAAACATGCTCGGGCCTGAAGAGAATAAATAAAGGTAAATGGCGCGTTACCATGAATGAGCTTTGAAGGCTACAACCACGCACGGGTCTATTTCAGAAAAGGCACACACATGAATGTAAAGATGTAATGGTGTAAAGGTGCCATTATGGTTTGTCTCTGTCTAGACTTCATTATCGTCAGTGCAGGATCATTTCCTAACTGTTGCTGCATTGACATTGATCAATCATTCGTTCATAGTTTTTGCATTGTAGGTAAGGTCTGCAGTTTTTTTCCCCCACTCACTGTTGAATTAAGAAAATGAGCTAGTAGTTTGGCAATAAAGTGGCAAAAAAACAAGCTTCCAGGATAACATGCAGCACTTAAAGCCTTCGATGGTGTATAAACAACATACAAGATCAGGGACAGAAACTGAAACATACATAATTCTGATATGATCATAGCCATATTGTGACAGCGCTGAGATGGCAGGCGTGCGCTTAAAGGAATAGGCCACCGTTTTTACATACTGAGATATGTTCTTACTTTAGCTTAGACGAGTTGATGTGCACCTGTCTGGTCTTTGTGCGTGCGCTCAGTCACGTAATAAGTAATGACACCTCGAGTACTATGACGTCCGCGCAGTAATATGCCGAAGTACTCCAGGTGTTATTACGCCTCACAATATAGTACCCCTTTTTATCCGCTTAGAAAATCGTCATGTTTCACTTTGTGTAACTAGACTTGGATCGTGTAACGTTTCATGTAACTATATTTAAATAGGGAAAACGTAGAACAGCTTGGTAGCTTCTAACTTCACCCCAGTTTGGGTCTATACCTGTGCTGGGAGCGGCTAAATGCTAACAACATTTGCGCGATTGAGTGCACGCACAAAGACCAGACAGGTACACATTAAGTTAAGGTAAGAACATATCTCGGTATGTAAAAAAAAGGTGGCCTATTCCTTTAAAGTGCATATGACAAGTTTAAATGCTTTAGGATAACATCTGTTTTAAAGCAGAACTAAGGAACTCATGCCCCTAGAGGCCATAAGCGCCACTGCAGGTGTCGTAGCATGTTGCATTTTTTTACTCATTAATTGTCCGTGAGAGTAAATACTACGCTGACAGAAAGGACAAAGGGAGAGAGGGATTTTGTACATCCAATTACACAATGGAGATACATCTTCACTCAAACTTGGCTGTAAATACTGTTTAAGTGGCGCTAGCCCGCAGTTAGCTTTGCCCGTTAGCTGCTTCTTTGTGATTCTATTAGTCTGTATTGCGCCTCCGGGTCCGAGCAGTGAAAGTTGCAAGGGTGGTTTTCTGGCCAGAGACACCAGGGGAGATGAAAGACCCCCCAATCAGCTCATCAACACTTCCCCAGAGGACTAGAAAAGGGTTTATTAAGGTAAACAAGTTACTTAGTTCTTCTTCAAGTAATAATTCTCATTTTATTTCAGTGAAGCAGCAAATTAAAGAAATGTTTGGCAGAAAAGTAATTTTTATTTGCATTTTTAGCTCCTGAAAGGAAGTGACATTAATGAGTGAGTCAAACTGCTATGGAACTTTACCTCTATTTAATGTTAATTTCCCATTGATATAACATGGTCGGCACAGCAACAGTTTAAAATTTGCCCACATATATGTCACTTCCTGTCGGTGTCCAATAAGGAAGTGAAACTATTAAACATACAAAAATGGTCAAACTAAATAAAGCTGGTCACACTTTTAGCAAAATCTTAAACGTACTGTAATTGTGTTAACTATGTTTTAGAAAAGGAAAATTGTGTCTAATGTGTCATATGCATTTTAAGCTTTTAGTTGACAGTGTCAAATACAGTTTCATGACAGACAACATGTAAACTTCAACCAGACCATACCACAAGCTCATGCCTTAAAACAAGCAGTATAATACGAGCAGTCGAGGGCGGGGCATCAGAAGGTCTGAGGGGATATAGACAGTGACACCATGCAGTGTACAGCACTCTGTGTGAACAGGCAGCACCTGAAGGCTTTATGGAATAACTTTATCTTACTCTTGGACAATCCATCTGATAGATTTTGTTAGGGGCAAGCAATATGGAAATAAATGGATATATATATTTTATAGAAGAGTTTTATTAGCTGTATGCTTGATTCACAACCCGTATTCATTCAGAATTTTTATTATATTAGAGATGACTGGCAATTTATGCTTTAGGCATATGGGAAGCCTTTAGCTCAAATAATACAAAAAAAATATGGTGCAATAAGTTCAATTGTTCTTTATACTAAACGTTTGCAATAGCTATATAGAGAAATGTTCCCACTGTAAATAAACAGTTGATATTTGATGTGTTTATTTATTGAACTCAACTTCAAAAAGGGTTTGTTAACTACGGTCATCTCCAACGTCTCAATTATTCTTGTTGGACATTCTAGATGTACGTCACGTCACGTCACTGGTGCCTCTTGGCCAAACTACTACTACTGCAGTCATAACCTCAGTGGTTGTAATCTTGAATCTAAATATACACATTTCACATTGGTGACAGGACACAGTAAAACAGTGAGTGGACGACGATGACGACTGATAAATCATTCATTCACACATTCATCTGTTCATGCATTAATGAGCGATCCATGCAGCGATCTCACGTTACACTTTCTCTGCCTGCTTCTCTTTCAAAAACACAAGCACGATGCCACTTTCTAAAGCCACCATGCCCGGCTTCAAGTGTACAAGGGAGTTTTATTGAGCTTTCATCCCATTGCAGAGAACGCTGACTGGAGCATGCAGTGTTTTACGAAATATTAACAGCATGCAACTCAGCAGCCGGCCTGTTGTCAGTGCTCGGAAACAGGCTGCAATGAAACTGAATCACAACAGGATCTGAAGATGAAACACTTATGTACCACTTTAAACAGAAGTGCTTGTCCTGCAAAGCAATCGTTCTACACTTTGGAGAAGTTTAAAGGGGAGGTATTATGCCAAGTTCTTTAAGGTTTACAATGTTTATATGCTTGGTAAAAAAAATACAATGATGTATTTAAAAGGTGGAACTGGGATTAGTTCAAAAAAGATTACAAATAAAAAAAGTAACTCCCCTTTAAATGTGCAGGTCATTTTGCATATTACTAACCACCTGCGCTTTGCTGATACAACTAATCTGGCTTTTGCACACAGCACTTGTGAAATTGTTTAAAACGGACTTTAATGCACATTCGGAAGCACGTGGACGGGAGCGGCTCGGTCTGCTCTACCTAATCTTGCCCAGCTGGCTCTTGGCTCTGGACAGAGGCTGCAGAGCGATGAAGTCGTCGCCTATGGCCACGCAGTTGGAGTACATCTACGTGAGACAGACACAGGGAGAATAGCAGGGGGAAAGTACAGGACATGCAAAAGGTTAGGAGGGTTAGAGAACAAGAGCTCAGATATAAAGGGACCTGTTCAGACCTGGGCCTTCATGGCCTCGCTCCATGGTAACTGCCGGACCTGCTGCAGCCCTGCACCCCAGCTCCGTCCCACAGGACAACAGATCAGCTTTTGCTTGTGGTGCCAAAAAACAAAAACAAAGTGGAAACTGCGAAGGGACAGCTCTTTCTCAGCCGCAGTCACTTACTGTTTGAGAGTCGCCGTTGCTTTTTAATCTGGATGGAATGATTTGTCTTTTATTGCGTTTTCCTATATTTTATTTACTCTCTTCGCTTGCTCGAAATGCTTTATAATATTCTCTGTGCACGGACTGTTGCAATGTTAGTTTTCTGTCCTTGTTTATTCCTATGAAGAGTTAGCAGTGCCTCGCTGAAAGAAATACATTTCAGTACATTTCAGAAAACAAGCAGCTGGTGGATAATTACTAACATGTTAGAAACTTTACTAAGGATGCAAATACTTTTTTGGAGGAGACTTCTGTGTTTACACAAGAGTAAACAAAAACACAATCTTCTATCTAATGTGTAATGTCTGACTAAGGTTCTTTCACTTGTCTGCTAAGCTCTTCCCAGACGATGGTGAAAGACTGTTGTGGAGCGGAGGGAGCTGCGCAAGAGGAAGAGGAAGGAGGAGGTGGAGGAGCTAAGCAGTGCAGGACACCATGCTCTGAAACGGGGACAAACCCAGGAGGGGGTGCACCATTTCAGAGGAGCACTGAAGGCAGCACTCCGGTTTCCCCTACCTCTAAAAACATGCTGGTCAGGTTGGCTCACAATGGCTTACTTACTTTATGATTAAGTTTTAGCCTTGAAGCTAAAGGCTAACATTAATTTAACGCTAACAAATGATAAAATAGCACCGCTATCTGAACTAATCTTTATGAAACACACTCTGCTAGATATTTAAGTTATTTCATTTTTGATTCATGTTAAAATATGGACAGGAAGTAGTCTTTACCTTCCACTAGCTGACAGAAAAATAGCCAAAAACATTCCTTGCACACAGCCTGCTCTCATGATGTGTGTTGCCCTTTGGTCAACCATGTTGTTCTAAAGTGTGTTGGAAGTAAAGCAGGACAGGATTGGTTTACATCTGGTCCAAGTAGTAAGCTTAGATCACTCTGCACTATCCATCAAGGGAAATAGCCTTCGTTCAACATCCTTCGCCAGATTAAAGCTAATTTTAACATTTTCAAACCTTTTTGTACTTTCAAAATGAGCTTGGAATTCCAAATCAAATACGGAATAAAAAACTCACGAATCGTCTTACACTCCTATGGTCGGCCTTATGCACATAGTTGCCATTATAAAATATAGAGGTAGAATGCTTTATACACTATAATGGAGCTACACATTGTCAGAACATAAGTAATGACAAAAAGGTGTTTCTTGTGACAATGTAGTATTACTCCCATACACATACATTTCATTTTGTTGATGACAAGGTTACACAGCCGTGATTGTACCTTTTAGCCTTAAATGTTTCACATAAATTTATCCGAACAGGTCTGAACAGGTCGTAGGAGCAGATCAGAAATCACAGCGTAAAGAGGGAAAAGTCTAGGCCCCATTTAGTCCAACATAAACAGTCTGCTGCCAATCGATTCGAGTCACTGTGAGACGGCTCCAAGGTGAACGTGCACGTGTGAAAGAGTGCACGTGCGAGAGTGTCTGAGGATGATGTCATGCACTGTGCGTTTGTGTGTACAATTCAACTGTTGTTCCTGTAAAAAGCCCATTACAAAACATGAGATAATAGCTTTTGAACCAGAGAGTAACGTTTCCTACGTTCCTCAACCAGACATTTAAAGGCCCTGGACCCGATATCTTATCAGAGCAGGTGTAGCTTTACACTGTTAGCTCCTAACTTTCCAAACAGTCACAGTCCTTCACAGGGATGAGTGTTGGTGAGTTGTACCTGGCTCTTCTGCGTGTTGGTGGGCTGCAGGTGGCGGTAGAAGACTTTCTTGATCACGTCAGGGAAGAGGCAGGTGATGATGATGATGATGATGGCGAACCAGGCCGAGCCGCTGGAGAGCAGCTGGACGAACACAAAGTACATGTCCTGTGTGTGGAGGAACGGCCTGAGGAGAACACAAGGAAAAGACATGATAGTATTATACGGGGCGACATTAGACCATGTGAAGATTATTGGGGCCGTTTCTGACACCTTAGAATTAGTATTTTATATTTAAGATTTAATTTAATTTAATTGGTATTCTCTGCAATATACTTTACAGCAGTGGTTTTCAAACTGTGGCACTCTGTTGTTCCACGGGTATTACCAGGGCTTCTTCACGTGGGAATTAGGGCTGGGCGATATGGCCAAAAATGACTATCTCGATTTTGTTACTCATTACGATTTTTTTTTTAAAGGTCTCCTGATCTTTCATAATGGGAAAACTGCTCAGAGTCCAGACCATTAATATTTAGATGCATAATATAGCCAACAGTTAGGCCCATTAAAAATTTGTATTTCTCTTTTAAATATTCCTTGCCTGCTCTCAAGAGTAAAACTTCTAAATAAGCCATGGAGTTTTCAAAAGCATTTTAGTTTTCTCATCCTCATGCCTCTGCTGTGATTGACAACCGTCTCCATGGAGACTCGAGGGGAAAGGGGCGGAGTCAAGCTGCTGCTGTGACTCCGCTCAGAGCATGGCTCAGGGTGAGCGAAGGCACAGGATCATATTGGGAAAAACTCTGTTTTAGCGGAAGAAACTCTATTGCGCACTCAAAAAAACACAACGCGTGGCCTTTGTAAAGCAGCAGAGATAGTCAGAAAGTCTCTGGGTGCTCTTCGGATGACATTTCCGAAAACAGTCGCTGCGGAGCGGCTGAACACACTGCTAAATTGGAAACACGCCGCACGTGGGGGGGATATGGAGCGGCGGACACGATTTTACGATTTAGCCATTTTCCACATCGTCTGTTTTTAAGAGCCTGAATTATTTGAATTAATTTGATTTATCGCCCAGCCCTAGTGGGAGTATACTGAGGGTCATTTGCATGTGTTCATTTAAAATACAGATTCATTTATGCTTTAGTAATGCATTGATGCAGAGCAGCAGGTGACTGAGTCGACCCTGCCCACGGGAACCGTTGCGTTCAGATTCACACAACAAAATATCTTGCACTGATGTATAAGGCTTTGATTGATCTGACCATTCAAACATTAATATCAGGTTGTTTGAGCAAATGAGCAAATCGGAGGCGCAGTATAAAGTTTGTCCACAACATGTCAGTGTTCAAACAGATTGAAGCAGCGCTGAAGCTCAGATTCTTCTGTGAGACTTTTGCAAGGAAAGCACTGAATTGTCACACAGCTTCACACCCTTTACAGATGTTATTCAGTCCAAATTAAGGCTTTTCTAAACTGTTTAGTCCTGGTTTGATATTGATTCAGGCCTGGTAGCACTTGGAAGGTCAAATATTTCATGACTTTTACTCTACAACAAGGAAAAAGTTAGGAACAGGGTCTTCAAGTTGATTTATTTGAAATATAAAGACAATCAGCTGACTGAGCAACAGGAGAGAGACTCCCACGTCCCAGTAGGATTTGAAGATTGATGGAAGGCTTTCCACTCAGTGCTGAGAGATGACTGCACTAGAGCCTGAGGCCACAAACTCCTCTGGTAAATGTCAACACTGCAGTCACTGCCAATCATCTGCTAGTCCACTGCACAACAGAGCTCAAAGGTAAAAAAAAAAACACAAGAATGAGTGAACTGAATAGCCAACCTTTTTACTCAAATAAAGGGAGTGTTATTTTAAAATAGTTTAACTCAAGTAGACTTTGTGTCAGAATGGAAAGCGTAACCAGAGACAGCGCACAAACTCACCGTCTACTGCACTGTCTGAGAAATGAGTGCTTTCCTTCTACTTTTTGTTTCTGACATATGGGAAAACTGACCTAATATCTTTCTACATTACACACAGGGGAAAAAACAAGTTGTTTTTCCAGACTTGTTAGAGCCATAGTGTGAAATTAAGCGGACAGAGAAAGAGTGTGAGCAAAACTAAATACGACGTCTTGACAATGTGCCAACCGCTCCCGGTTTACAGGTGGCTACAACGTGTTGATGCCTCCAAGGGCTATTTTTGTGCAACTACTGCACTATGGAAGAACCTGATACAGTATTAGGCCTTAAATACTCACTGAATCCACAGAATTTACTGCAAAAATTATATGTCAAACCAAAATAATGATTTTTCTTTTTTTGAATCACATGACAAAAATTCACTTACTAAAACAAACGCCTTTTCTCTTATATTAAATATCTTGGAGTAAGCGCTCATAGCTTTGAGATGGAGTTTCTAATTTTTAAGACTGTTGACAAATGACATAGCTTGATATCTCGATTACATTTTTTAATCACGTTAATTATGGTCTTTGAAATCAATTAATCGCAATTAAGCCTCATTTATTATGGGGTTGTATCTATATTTTAGAGGTATATTTTCGATGCTTCTTTATATTCTCTCTACATTTGAACTTATCTTACGAGGAGATGTGAGGCCTGTGTGATCATTTCAAACACTAAAAAAAAACAGCAGTTTGATTCATTTTGGAGAATGATCTTTTTAAATAAGTTAAAGTTAATTTTCGCATTAAACCTTATGTAATGAATGAATTGGAATGAATGGGGGAAAAAAAGGTCCCAGCCCTAATCCTGATGCATTTGAAAGTGGTGAGAGTGAATTTAAAGCCACACTGCCGATTATTCCAGGTTATACCCTAGCTATAGCTAGGTTATAAAACTCAATATATTAAACATGGCAGCAATACCAAACGCACTCTTAATGCAAAACTAGACACAGACAATGCCATTTTTACAGTGGCCTTTTAAAACAAAAGCATTTGGAAGCTAAAAATTATGGGATTCCCAGCACATTCCATTATACCAGGGGTGTCCAAAGTGCGGCCCAGGGCTCAAATGCGTCCCTCAGACCAATTTTTGGTGGCCCTTCTTGCTGAATCGGTACACATCATCAGAGATGGTCCCTTTTATTTGAAATGTAATAATTCTACACAATTCTGACCTAACAACTAACATTTTATTGTGAGACAGAACTGGCATGAAGGTTTTAAGCATAAATAAAGGTGTGGGGCAGAATGAAAACCTCTACTAGTCGAAGGTTTCGCGGCACTGACCACTGATCGATGGCCCTTCACCCCGTGTACGCTTCAATATGTGGCCCCCATGAAGAAAGTCTGGACACCCCTGCATTATACTAAAGGAGATTTTAATCTCGTAACCCCCACCTGAACCAAGCACATTTTTTCCTCCAGTTTGGCATTACCATCAAAATAGACGAAAATGTAACAAAAAGCCACAAAAGAGTAATAAAAATAAAGCAACAGAACAGTGAGGAAAAAGTGACAAAAAAGTGACAAATGTGGCAAAAAAACGCAACATAAAAAAAGTACATAAAGTGACGACAACGCGGCAACAATGCGAGGAAAAAGATTCTTCTAGGTCAGTTATGTAGGTCATAGCTTTCAAATAAGTCATTACAGGCTGTAACCTTTGAGATTTGTGTAAAGTTGAACTGGAGAAAATGCACTTGGTTAAGGCGGGGGTTAAAAAGTTTAAATGTAAAATACTAAAGTTAGCCATAGCATTAAAGTATTTGGACACTATACTGTGTTAGACATTGTTCCATGGCTCTTTTCTCCACTTTTTACATTGTTTCTTAGCTAATGTTAGTCAATTTCTAATATTTAATGCCAAACTCTATAAAACCTCATGTTTATCTACCTGTGCTCAAAGCAAAGGAGCAGATTTTAAAATGATAAACAAGTAAACCTCTCTGAAAACACTTACCAGATGATGCCCCCATAGAACAGCGAGAAGATGAAGTAAAAAGCGATGGAGCCCCACGTCACGAAATGGTTCATCCACGTCCAGAAATGTGTCTCTAAAGCCAGCTGTAACAGACAGAGGGGAGAGGGTTTAATTGAAGCGCACCCAAGACTGAGGACTTCAGACTAAGACTAATGCAGCCTTTGGTAAAGTAGCGGGGGTCGCGATGTCATTACTGGGGTTGCCGGATCACATGAGGGGCCATTTTTAATGTAATTTCAATGTAAAACGTGCTCTGTGGGGGTGCGGACAACAGCGATTCATACATTAGGGGCAGTGACGGAAAAAAAAAAGTTTAAAAATGTGTTAAAGTAGGTGTGCTGCCGTTTTGTTTCAACTACTTGAGCCTCGAGGAAGCACAGACCAATCCTGAAGCCCTATAAATCCAGTCAACTCTAATAGATTTAACCTTTAGTCACTTTTTTTGTTCAAAGTAGAGGCCGACCGATATATAGGCCGGCCGAAATATCGGGCCGATATTTGGGGATTTTACAATATCGGCTATCAGCCGATATTGTATATATCTAGCGCCGAAAAAAGCCAATATTTCCGGAATCGAAAATTATAGAGACTTCCCATTTTTTTCATTGGAAAGAGCAAAATCAGGGCTTTAAAACGAGTCCTCCCACAACTTCCTAGGCCTCAGGGGAGGTGAGAAACATCGCAATGAAAATTGGTTAGTATCAAGTTTGTTAACCACAAGTTTCACTAAACCTCCGTCAATATGGACATGCTGCATGTCATTTTGAAGTGCAGAATCTGGAGAATTCAATCGCGTTAGTTTTTTAACCGCCACTATAGTATTTTTGATCGCCGCGCAAAATGCTGCAGCTAGTAACAATATGCTAATGCTAATGACAACTAATCAAAGCTGGGACAGAAACTATGAATGTATCACCTAAAGTAATAAAATAAAATTGGCCAGTGCTGGAGCAGCCAAGTATTTGTTTTTACAGGATTATAGACCAGACATTTGGAAAAATCGGTCAAAATATTCGCCGAGCATATCGGCATCGGCCAATTAACATCCAAAAATATGTAGTGATATTGACTAATATATGAACATGTTTCTGTCAACTCTAAATGCCACAACTGCAACAACCATAACACACAGTACATTTTTGCAACTTGGAAAATTAATTTCAAGTAATACAAACTTGTCATTACAGAATAGTATCAAACATTGCTGCAGTTCATACTCACAGTTCATAAGTGATTTAACAAGATATTTCCAACTATTCACAGCCAAAAAAAAATTTTTTCACACTGATTAATGTAGACATAAACATACTTTCGGACACCTCTGCATTAATCTCTTTGCTTTTACAAATTTAGACACATTAATTGATGAAAATTACATTGGTCAGAGTCATGTTTTGCGCCCTCTGCAGACAGCAATGATCCATGCCAACAAGAAAGTAGAAAAGTGGGCTTGGTTTGCTCTGCCCAATCCCGTCAGACCTCGGAAGCTAAGCAGGGAAGAGCCTGGCTGGTACTTGGATGGGAGACGGTTTAGGAAACACCAGGAAGCCTGGGTGAACATAGTGAGTGGGTGGTTGGTGGTGGTCGGAGGGGCTGATGGCACAGACTGGTTGCATTGCTTCCGTCAATCTACCCCAGGGCAGCTGTGGCTACAACAGTAGTTTACCACCTCCAAGTGTGGAATGAATGAATAATGACGACAGTGTGGCGCTTTGAGAAACTTGGTAATACAGGCTTTTAAAGCGCAATACAAGTGTAAGGTATCATTATTATTATAGAAGCATTATATTTGTAAACAGCATGCTAACAAATCAATGGCACAGCATTAGGCACAGTTTGAGCGCAACAGCTCCAAAACGTCAATATGACACATGTCCCCCTTCCAAATGTATATACGTTTACCTTTAAAGTGACGGTGATGACCATGACCGTGAACACCAGCGTCCCAAAGGTCCAGTTTCCGAACATCTGAAAAACAGAACAAAAGTAATTAAAATGGAAGAAAATTAATGTTGGAAAAGATAAAAGTTACATGAATCTAGACTGCAAGTTGTAGGTAGTTGGCCATCTGACTAAATATGATGCTCAAAGCTTTGTTCAAAATAATCATAAACCCTAGAATTCTTAGCCGTATTGATAACACAATTTCGTATACTATAACTCGAATAAAAGTGATTAAAACAGCATTTTGTGTGATAAAAATCCATGCGTTAAGGAGGGAGCTATTCCTAAAACGAGCCGAGTGATCACATACAGCCTCAGCCCCATTAACCCCCCCCTCCAGCAGGGACATGCAGTGGAGTGAGGACTCTTACCAGCTGCCTGCTAGCACGCAAGATCTGAAGACATGCACAGCACAGCGGGGTGAGGAAGTGGAGGAAAGAGAGAAGGAAAACACATTAGAATCGCACAGAAATAGACTATTTCCAAGTGTTAATAAGAGAAAACATGATAGGCACACAGCAGGAAGTCAAAGAGGCAATATAGAGAGACAGTAATGGTTCGGTGTTTAGTGAAGAGACACAGGAGCAGCAGAAGAGCAGCACATAGAAAGACGGCCAACATACATACACACTCGTTCTCTTTGGGAGCAGCCAACTGTTCGCATCATCAGCTTCGAGTAATTAATTGGTACCACTTACATAATTTGAGGTCTGTTGTTTTGAAACGAGTGAGTCATAAAAGAGATGTGTGAATAAAAACGCTTCAGGAAGTTTTCTTCTTTTCAAGAGGCAGTAGATGGAAATAAATTACCAGATATGAGGGATATTCGATTTTGTATGTAGGGGCATTGTTACACCTTAAAGCCTGCACCAGGTTCAGACCTGCAAAATACAAGGGTTCCAATTTTTTAGTTTGATCCACCACCTTCTGGTTTCACACCATGTGCTTAAAGTCTGGACTATACGCAGAACCAGTAATTCCGGTAATGGAATGAACCCCTTCGACATTCACCATGCTCATTTTAAAATCACATACAGAGATACAGCTGCTGTGAAATGCAGCAGTATTTAGGTTTGCTATATTTTAGATCTTCCTTTCTGTTGGAGATATTTGATGTTCTCCAAAGACGTTCTCATGTAGAGGTGGAAAGAGAAGCAGGAGACGCCGTCTAAGACAGGAGAAGTTTTTTACCATCAGTATGTGACCTGGAGACATAAACTCTCCACACAGTGTGGTGGTATTAGTCATTCAAGTCTAACTATGCTTCCACAGAGGAAGGTTTAAATAGTCCTACAGGTGGAATGCCAGTAAGGCTTGTAAGACACTTTGAGATTAGAGCATTGTAGAAGGCTTCTATAAGGCTTTGTTATGTCAAGGAAAACAGATAGGTGTCTGTCAGGGGCAAATAGCAGCCTAAGATGACGCTGGGCATAGATGGAGTTATTAATAAGGAATCGTTTGTAGGCAGTGTAGGGGCTAGAAAATTCTCTCAACACTTTCGTCCTCATTTGTGAGTCTGTGGATGTGTCATTCCCTGGTCCACAAGTCTGAACTACCGCATTCTAACTACACAGAACTACTTAGTTTGGTTTGAACCACAGTCCACATAGGCACAGTAGACAATTGTTAAAATACAAGACAAATCGAAAGAGAACTTTACTAAGTCCATGACCAACTGGAGCAATTTACTCAATTGAACATTTTAAGATCACAATGAAACAAGGAACACAATTCTTTGGCTACAACAGTGGAAAATTAAATCTGGCCCCATAACTATTTCGAGAAAACGTCATAAGACATACAACGTTTGTTCTCGCACTCGCACCCAAGGTCTCAAGGTCAAAATGAAGTAATTTTCATTTCACGCCTTATTCATACGACACAAGACGTTTATTTGGGTGTCAAGTATGAATTCTGTCAAGTATTTCCCAGTATTCTAAACACCACAGCAGTGGCAGCAGATGCAGTATTATAACACTCACTGTGACAGAAACATGCTATTTTAGTCCTGTTGGTGCATAAAGGCCTTCCCAGTTCAATTCCACCCGGAACTAACGTGACTACTTAAATATGTGAAATAACAAAGCATGTACAACTGTTGGACTTGATTCTCACAAAGTTCTAACTTTACTCTAAAGGCGACGTGGAAGCACTGCAAATGTCTTTCCTAACACTAATGATGTTTTAGCGGGCGCAAAGCCTCCTGGAGTAAAACGTGAGTACACCGTTAGATTCAATAGCTGGTTGACCCTCCTTTGGCAGCGATAACTTCATCCAGACTCCCACTGTATTGTCAGTTTCCCCAAACCTTCCTGTTTGGTCCAACGTGAGGAGGCTCAAACATCCGCCTATTTGACCAAAAATAAATAAAAAATCTTCCCACCTCCATTCAAAGCTGCCTTCTCCAGGGCTAACACAATAATCGCTCACGTCTTGCATTCTAAATGAATACCTGTCCGTTTCCCATGAGGGTTGTGTCCTCTCCCATCAGGATGTAGGAGCCGAAGAAGAACACAAAGGCGTGGCAGAAGCCCAGCAGCGTCCAGTATAGGAAGGTTCTGAAGGATAACATGGAGTTTCTGCTGATGTCTCTGTGAGAGGGGCAAACGCTGAGGTCAGGAAAAGAAACTTTTACATTGACACTCGCTTTGAGGACTTACCTGTAGAGCGCAGGTTTGCTCTGCAGCACGTGAGGATGGACCAGCTGTTCAAACAGGCTGTAGACGAGGATGGGCAACGACGTGAAGCAGATGTTGTACAGCGTCAGGTAAACACTGTCGTACAGGGTCTACAGGGGCGCACAGACACGAAGGTTATAGTTTAAAGTGAGGCACGGCTACCGATTACTATTATGTTATGTTACACCAAAATGGTCAATATTAACGACAACCATGGAAAAAGCATGGGTTGAATATATGGTTTTATTTATTCAATTTTATTATATATTAATTTTTCAGGATATGATCAGAAAGTTCAATGTTTCCCCTCTATGCTTCCCCTCTTTGTGTGATAAATGTTTGATGCAAAAAAAAAAGAAGGGAAAAATCAGGTACTTTAATAGGTTTACATTGGTACCAAGGGTGCAATGGTTTTCCCAATGGAAGAAGGCTGAAAGCGGCAATGCGGCAGTGATTTTCTGACCAAATCTGACGCACGAGTCGACAAAATGTCACAAAATAACCAACGTAAAGGCGGAGTTTGGCGTATTGGTGTTTATAGACATTAAAGCTAAGCGGATAAGTGAGAAAACTAGCCAAAAAACTTAACATTGCCTGTGTTTTAGCCATAGCTTAGCCTAGCACTGAGCGAGCATTACCATTTAAACAATTTAGCATTTGTTGAAACTATTTCGCACAATCACAGATAAAAGGACACTTAAATAAGACACTTACTTGTTGTGAAAACAGACAGAAGAACTGGTATAAAAACTGGGGAGTGATAAAACACACATTCTACAAAAGACACAGAGAGAGCCACATTAAAAATCTCATGTATGAATGATTTTCTGAATGCCCAGCTGGAACTCTGAACACTCTGAACCCCTTAGATAATTTAAGGGGTGGTTTGGCCTTTACCTTGTAGAAAAAGTACTGTACAAGAGTCGCTATACGAATGTAGTAGAAGTGGCCGTGCACCAGCAGAAGTTTAGCCAGGAACTTAAACCTGGCGATTGCATAGTCGCTGTTTCTCACGGCCTGACGACCCTCTTTGCCCATAATGCCTAAAGACGGACATGGATTTTAAAGTTAGTGAGGAAGCCAATACAGTGCATAAGGGTATAGAGAAGAGTGTGAAGTGTGGAGTCACCGATGCCGACGTGGGCCTCCTGTATCATACTGACATCATTGGCCCCATCCCCAACCGCTAACGTGATTGGTTTCTCTGGAGACGTTTTTATAAGACGCACCACCTGAAATGACACACAACATAAAGAGTTACCACTGATACATTTGGCCAATTTTTTTTTTAATAGTATTTTACAAATGTTTGTATACATTTAACTCTTTCATGGGCTTATCCAGGTTTTGACTGGTTGAGAGTGTTTAACACCCAGTTCATTATTTATTTCTGAAATGCTAAATAACTTATGGTGTTATAAGGTTGAAAACTGTAGTTTTCATAGTATTTGCAATTAGTAGAAAAGTGTGTTCCGTTTTTAAATCAAAGCAAGAAAATGAATTTACAATGTAACAAAACTATAGGAACACAACATAGGGCCAAAATTGTTGAAATAAGCCAATGTGTAATATTTGCAGGATCTGAATAGTTAAAAAAAAAAAAGTGATTTAGTTTAGGTCCCGGATTGTTTGCATCAAAAGTTTAGGGGTCCCAGCCTTAAAAGTTTTTGGAACCCCTGCTCTACTCAATCAACCCAGTCCACAAAACCCTAAAGTAATTGAAGTGAATATCCTGACAATAAATCTATGCTTATACAGGAGATGTTTTTACCTTGGCCTTCTGTAGAGGAGCCATCCTGCAGCAGAGCACAGCCGAGCAGTTCTTACACACCTCCATGAAGAGCTTCTCATGCTCCCTCAGAGCCAGAGACAGACTGGCCCCGTCCACCACCAGCCCATGCTGGATGACATGGTCCTCCTTTATCCTGGAGAGACAATACCAACACAGACTGATCACTTTTTAGCGTTAAAGAGGCCATCAATCCACTGTAAATATGACGTCTTAGTGTCTAATGAGCATTTTGATAAGCTCATTTATATGCAATGAAGGGCCATTTAAAAAATTGCAATTCATAGAAAGGTCTGAAGGTGATGATAAATTATTGGCAGCTACAACCCAGGGTGAAACTGTCAGTTTGGGTAGAGGTAAAATGACTAAATCTTGAAAGAATCTTGAATCTTAATCAGGGGATTTGGAGGTCCTCCCCGGGAGATTTTTAAAAATTCAAAAATGGACTTTCCAGCATTCTGGTGCATTTTACATAAGAATTACTTTCAGCTGATCCACATTTTATTGTTATTGTTTAATAATCTACTTTACCAAAGAACCTAAACTGAAGTGTTCAAAGACAGCACAGCTATTTGAGAGCAATAGAAAGTGACATTTGCATTTGCAGAGCCAATTATAATCACATTTCTTTGATCACATTGTCTATTGTAAGGTCATCAGTCATAAGCTCTATAGGTCAACCTGTCATTTTGAACCAAGTGAAATTCAAAGCGGTGTCCTCTGACCTTCTGGCCAGCCTGCGCAGCTGTTCGGCGCACTCGTTGTCAGAGCGCTGCTGCAGGAGCTCCAGGATGTTCATGGTTCGGTGGAAATGGCCACAGGACAAACTCACGCTGACCGCCGTCTCATGTTTGTCCCCAGTCAGCACCCATACTTTGATCCCAGCCAGGCGAAGGGCCTCGATGGTCTCCTGCACTTTGTCCTGGAGCCTGGACAAAAGGACAAAGGACAAAACAGTTTGAACATACTGAATTTACAAAGGGAAGAGGGAATAGGCACTTAATCAAACACAATAAAATCTTGAATATTGGCATAGTTTGCATTGTTTTACTTGACCAACCATACCTAAACTCCAGAAAGACCTCCCATGGGGCCCATGAAACATTTGACAGTTTAGTCACGTGACCAGCTGTAGTGAAACACAGGTGAAACTACAGGTTCCGATGCAGTGCTTCGAAGCAATCTGCTACAGGAAGAGCGATGCCGGCTCCAGAGTGCCGTTTTATTTGCCTATCACTATGCAGGCACTAGCTGAAGCATTAACCTACTGTGCATGTTTTATGTTTGAGCTGAGTGAAAGAGGAGCCACCAAAGGAAAAACCGCCCCGACACAGGGACAATATGCAAAATTCAAGGCTGGTCTTAACATCTGCAAAAGGGACTACAGATGAAAAGTAACCCCTGCCTGAACTGAGGACATTTTCTCCAGTTTGGCATTACGCAAAGTGTCAAAATAACAAAGATGAAAACGCAACAAAGATGTGACGAAATATCGACAAAAAACTGACGAAAAAGCAACGAAAAACAAAAGCGTGCAGGAAAAGCAACAATAGCAAAAATAAAAAAGCGACAAAAACACGTCAGAAAAGCAATTTTTTTTAAATGAAAGAAAGAAAGAAAGAAGCGACAAAAACATCAATATCACAACAAAAAAGTGACAAAAGACTAACAAAAAAATGCTTCAGAAATGTGACCAAAAAAGTTAGGATCACTTTTGAAGACCTTAGCTTTCAAATGAGGCATTAGACTGTTGATCTCCAGTTGAGAAGCTTTTAGATTTGGGTAGAGCTGAACTCAGTTAAGAGGTTAATTTGGGTAACTCTGACACATATACATTGTAAAATGTTGATTACTGTAAATAGGAATAATAAATCAAAATGGTGAGTTACCTAGATACTAGTAGCCAAACATCTAGTTTGGCTACTACTGTAGTTTTAAACATTTCATCATCTTAAATTGAAATTTCAAAGATTCCATGAAACAAAAGAATGAGTGGAACTCTTGAGCAAAAAAAGACAAAAAAATTGCATACAATTTTGAGGTGGTGGACAGTTTCAAGTACCTGGGTGTTCACCTCAACAATAAACTGGACTGGTCCCACAACACCAACGCCCTGTACAAGAAGGGCCAAAGTCGCCTCCACCTTCTGAGGAGACTGAGGTCCTTCAGAGTGAGCAGGCCTCTGCTCAGGACTTTTTATGACTCTGTGGTAGCCTCTGCTATCCACTACAAGAACAAGCTGGTCAGGAGGGCCAGCTCCGTCCTGGGCTGCCCCCTGGACTCTGTGGAGGAGGTGAGGGGCAGGAGGGTATTAGCCAAGCTCACCTCCATCATGGACAACACCTCCCACCCACTGCACGGGACTGTAGAGGAGCTGAGCAGCTCTTTCAGTGGAAGACTCACGCGCACCCTCAGTGGAAGAAAGAGCGCTACCGCAAGGCCTTCATCCCCACTGCTGTCAGACTGTACAAGACTGTAAAGTAACATGTGCAATAACCCCTTTGCAAAACTACGTGCAATAATCTCTGTATCTACGTCACTTTATCAACCACATGCACTATGACTGGAAACCTGCACTGCTAATACTGACATTTCTATCATAGTCTGTTTATTTTATTTTTTACTGTTTATACTTTTTGCCACTTAAAGTTTTTGTATTCATTGTATAAGAAACCTCTTTTTACTATTTAATTGTGTGCACATTTCCTGTCTATTCTGCACACCCCGAGAGTTTTTCTTGAGATCTGATGGAACAAGTGAATTTCTCCATTGTGAGATCAAAAAAGGCTCAACTTATCTTTTAGTTTTCGACCCTAACCTTTTAATTTTTGGCAAATTTATGCAATATAAATAATTGAGCAATGTCATTATATTCCCCAAAACTACATGTAAGGCCAGCTTGAATCCAAAGTAATCCTTTTTAATGGCATTTAAGGCCTTCGTATTGGCACAAATTATTAATGCCCCGCAGAAACCCAGCCAAACCTATACAATTACCTTACATTTAACTTGTGAATGGGGAATAGTCCTCAATGTGACATCCAAAAGAGGAAAACGCCTTGAGATTGAAACCCATTCATGGTAACTAAAATGCAAATCTGCTGAAATGGCGACTCCACACAGCAGTAAGTATGCCCTCGTAAAAGTGGAAGGGCTGTAATAATGCCACGGCTATGGGCTGCGCTGCGTTCATTTGACTGTGAGAGGGATTCATAACAGAGATGGTGCGATAGTGACCATGAGAGCAGAGAGATTACATTCAGACAGAGGGAGCAGATGGTGAGACTTCCACTCATTTCCCCCGTGTTCACCGCCTCGGCTGACTATGCTGAACATGCTCCACTGCTCCCGAAATGCCCATGTGTTTCCAGGACTACATTGTTTCAAACATTTCTACTAACGCATCACACACGCTACATTTGGGGATGGGAGAACTCAGTCACAACACGTTTTAAGGTGAAACACTGCAGGTGAAAAGGGGAAAAACATAAATGTATTTCAAATGTCCTGTCATTAATGCTTTGATATAAAAATAAGGCATTTGATGTGTAAAAATGGCCAAACATACCGATAATTTCAGCAATGAAACCTAAATAATGGATAGAGCCAGGTTGTGTTTTTTCTTATAAAGATTTGTTTGGAGGGGGTTTTGGAACTTGTGAGTAAAAAAAAAAAATCTCGGTATTAATGATATTAGTGAAAATATAATAAAAATGTGCTTTGTTTTTGGGGGTTCAAAACTTAATAATCAGACAGCAATGATTAGATATAGGGCTGGGTGATAAATCGAATTAATTCAATGAATTCATGCTCTTAAAAACAGACGATGTGGAAAATGGCTAAATCGTAAAATCGTGTCCGCCGCTCCATGTCCACGTCACGCTGGCTGTGTTGCCAATTTAGCAGCGTTTCAGACGCTTCACAGCGACTGTTTTCAGAAATGTCACCCGAAGAAAACCCAGAGACTTTTTGATGATCTCTGTTGCTTTACAAAGGCCGCCCGCGCGTTGTGTTTCAGAGTGCGCAATAGAGTTTTCTTCCGCTAAAACGGAGTTTTCCCCAATCTGATCCTCTTCCTTCACTCACCCTGAGCCATGCTCTGAGCGGAGTCACAGCAGCAGCTTAACTCCGCCCCTTTCCCCTTGAGTCTCTATAGAGATGGTTGTCAATCACAGCAGAGGCATGACGATGAGAAAACTAAAACGCTTTTGAAAACTCCATGGCTCCACTTCAGCTCCGCTACCACCAGAGTGCATGAAGGAACCTGCGTCTGTGCCCAAAACTTAAACTAAAGCTAAAAGTGCTCACTTAAAACCCTGAATGTGTCAAAATACAGGATCCTGTTACTGGTGCTGTACCAGATCGAAAGGAGCAGCATTTTTATAGAAACTTTAGAATTTGCGACTTTAGAATTAGCGGCCCATTCATGCCTATGGCTTAGCTTAGCTGCACCCATTCGTTTACGTCAGTATCAGTTAGCATTTGAATGTTAAGCCGTTTTCCTCTTCAAATTCTTAAAATGAAATTATATAAATGCCAACTATATAGTTACAGTGTATAGTATACGTTTCCAATCTGTTCATGACTCGTGAATATATTCGGAGGAATCTTAAAGGCCAGTTTTAACATTGTTTGGTGCTTTGAATTAATGCACTGTTCACTGTTTAAGGCAGAAAGTGTTTAACATGATGGTCATGGGCCAAATCTAGGCGGTATACAGCTTAGATTGTTGTTTTTAAAGACTAGCATAATTTTAGCATTAAATGCTAAAATTATGCTAGGCTTTATATATAGGAAGATGTTTTCTATAAATTTTGCGGCTGGAAAGACAAAACACTTGATTAGAAAGATTTTTGACAAACATGATTAAACCAAATAAACTTTTTTTGCTGTGGTATTGAAATTGGTATAGAAAATTAAGTGTTATTTTCAGTATCAAAATCTAGTTTGTCTGTATTTGTGAATGAAACATTATAAAGGGTGTCAAAATTTACCACCGCATGAAAAAAATAAAATAAAAATAAAAATAAATAAAATCGATGCTTTTTCACTTGCCTTGTATGGCATTAAGAAGCATTCCGACAGTGCAAACCCCAACAACGTTTCCTTCGTCAGGATTACAACACAACATTTCTGACTGCGTCTAACAGGTTTAATCCATCTGGAGTGCTTTTTTACTGTCGATGTTGTAATAACACTGAAATGAAGCAGCAGCATGAATTGAACCCGGACGACTTGCGGAGGAGGGTGACCTTTATGGGAAGTCTAACACACGTTTGTCGTTCAGGGAGTAATTAAGGGCCACAATTAACTGGCAAAGCATGCTGGGAAGGCTCACACGCTCGGAAAGCATGTTCTGGAGGAAGTTAATGAATCATTGTGTTTCCCCTAGATTTCCTGGTGAATTTCTATATGATATATATTGAATTCAGCTTAAGTAACTATCAAGCATTTTGATGATGTAGGAAACAATACTATGTTTTAGAAAGTTTGAGTATGTAATATACTATTAGATTGATCTAGGCTACCATTATTTCATTTTCCCCTGGGTGTTTCCTCATATTCATGTTTAATATTTATCAGTGTGCTACACAGGTTATGATCTAATAGGACACATGTAATAGGTCTGTGCTCTGCATGAACAAGAGGAGCCCAAATCAGCATTTAAGGCCAAGTTCACAGGACTTTCTACAAAATCCAAGAAGAGCTCACTTCAGTTAAACAAATAATGTTAACAGCTTCACCTAAACTCAACTGTTACATATAGGCTTGGGTTGGATTTCCTTATTTACAAAGTGCCAAAGGGCTTTTTATGTAAATCTTATTGTCGTCTAATCGCTGTGATGATGTCACACTACCATGTGGTGAGCAGGAGCCAGCTGTTCCTTTTCACTGCATCAACACTTTCATAAGTAGTATCTAAAATGAAAATTCATGAATGACAAAAATTATCATTAATGTCATTGACTATGTCCATGCTCTCTCTGTACACCAACAATCTCCTCAAAAACAAAATCAATTGAACCTGCCCCTTGTAGAAATATTATAGGCATTTATAACACTGTGATGTCACCTGAAATCCAGCAATTGTAAAATACCCATATATCGGCCCAATAGCTCAGCCAACCTCTAGCCTTAAGTTATTTTGTACATCAAGCTACATGTGCCATTTTACAACGTAAGCTCATCGCAGTAATGAGAAGGCATTTAAAAAGGACAATTTTCTGTTAACTTTTGTTCTCTCGTCCGATCACTAAGCGAAAGAGTGCACCACTTCCTTAACGGCTCCATCTCGACCATCCATGTTAAAGGCTTCAGTTTTCAATCACTTAAAAAATCAACTTTTGTTTGTGCTACTCACCTCCAGACCCCACTACGAATGCGTGTCTTGACCAGCTCGGCTCAGACTCACTTCAGACAAATTGGTTCACTTTAGGTCACGGAAATACCCCCAAATTGCCCCTAAGTTTATGCAAATGTATCTAATGGAAGTCAAATTTAAAAAGGTGACTTGACTTTATGCTGACTAGTCACACTCATATTCTTTGACAGTATGAATTGAGTGCGTACTTGTCCTCCACCCCTGTAGCTCCCAGCAGTTGCAGGTCTCTCTCGATGAAGTTGAACGCCTCTTGGAGCTTTTCCTCTCTCTGCTGGAGCGCAGTCCGGGCCGCGTTCAACCGCCGGTCCACCTCAGTGTACTGCTCCGGGCTGAAGTGACGGCATGCTACCACCAGCGTCCGCAGACCTTTCTGCAGAGACCAAAACAACTTTAAAGGTCCAACGCTATGCAAAAATCAGCCTTTTTCGCAATAGAACTCACAAATCGTGAGACTTCGCTTCTTAAACAACGTCCGCGCAGTAATATCGTCAAAGTACTCCGGGAGTTATTCCGCCTCACATTATAGTGCCCCTTTTTATCTGCTTAGAAAATCGACATGTTTCATTTTGTGTAACTACACTTGGATCGTCTAAAGGCTCATGTAACTGTATTTAAATAGGGAAAACATGGAACATGGAGTAGCTTCTAACTTCACCTCAGTTTGGAGCAATACCTATGCTGTGAGAGGCTAAACACTAACAACATTTGCGTGACTGAGCGAACACACAAAGACCAGACAAGTACGCCTCACCTCATCTAAGCTAATGTAAGAACATATCTCAGTGTGGCCTATTCCTTTAAACAGTGAGACACTGTTCACTGCTCCTTATTTGTCCCGTTAAACCGGCGCCTCTGCTGCAGATGTTTGTGTTGGGTGAGAGACAGAGAAAGAGAGAGGAGATTGAGACTGCGGTGGCTAAAAATAGACTATGGCTGCCACAAACTAATATATTAGTGGGGAACCCTGCCATATATAAACTATCAAAATTGCTAATCAAATCGCAAAAAGGGTGGATATGCTTTTAAAAATAAATCTAGGAGCTTTTCCTGGAGAAGGAAAGGTAAGCATCACTTCATGACATCAGCAGGTGGAGTGTTTTCAGATCTGGAGATGTAAATAACTCCAAGTATGTTTGGAGTATGAAACAGTATCGGTAAGGGGTGTAACGGTAAACTAAAATTGCATTTCGGTTTGGTTCAGCTACTTGGAGGGTTCGGTATTTCTTCAGTACAAAAAAAAATAAAAAATAGTTCATTAATAAGTATAAAACCAGGCTTTTGCACAGAGATTCATAAAACAGAACAAATCGCAGATCATCAGAGCAATGACAGGGACAGCGGTCAGCGCTCAATAACAGCAGCACATGAATCAGACGCAGCTGAAGTTTACTTGAAGGATCCGGGAGGACGTCGGGTCCGTGAATCGCTGGAAACAGACGAGTAAACAGTGGTGCCACGTGAAGGCTTAAGTTTCACTGTCAAAATAATTTGTTTGTAACCGGTTCTTCACGATGTCCTGATGGAGAACTCATGATTGCGGCTCCCATTCCGGATAGCCCCGGTAAATCCGAACCCCCAATGAGCTCGCATTTTGACGTGTATAAAACTTTGGATACTGTAGTTCAAAAATCATTAGTCTAACCACTGCCACCAGCCAAAAGGCAGCTCTGACGAATAATACTCCAAAATATGTCCAAGGAGAAGTCCGTCACTCAATAGCGTTTATTTAGCTGAATACAGATGCCTTAGTAACAATGTGAGAGGACAAGAACAGAGACTAACAAATGTTTTTTCAAAATGGTTCTCTTCCAAATGCTTTATTTTGATAACGCACAGCTAAAATGTGCTAATCAAGGTACGAACAAAGTGGTCGATTATGCAGGACAGATATTTTTAGTCAAGAGTTTGCCGCTGCCACATCCATTCTGTTAAAGCCAGGTGTGAACTCTTTCTCTTTAACGTGCCCTGACATCCATCGCTTAACGCAACATGGCAGGGAGAAGACACTTGAGACGAAACTTTCACGCCGATTTGAATCAGAGATCAACTCAGCTAGAAATCAAAAAGTCGTACCAAGTTGTTTTACTTTACTATAGTTGGACTACGACTGGTTACTCTAGTAAACCAAAGGTAATATTAAGAAATTTGTGTGAATATCCGTAGCCACATAGCAGATCAAAACGCCATGACATGAAATCCATCTAACGACGGCGGTTGAATGGGTTCTCCTCGCCTGCATTGATCATACTAAACTCGTGCGCTCTATTGAGACCCGATAGAAATCAATGTCTCACCAAGGCGAACTCATCGACATGCAATCTCGTCTTCTCCATCTCGCCGCTGGTCGCAAAAGGCAATATGGCCGACTCCGCTCCCTTTGTGAACATTATCTGTCCGCCTGCAAGATGAAGACGGAAAGAAGACATTAAAAAAAAGGAAAGAAAAATGTGGTCACTGTCTAATGGTGAACTATCAATACCGGTGCTAATAAAGTGCATAATGTGTAATGATGAGGATTTTTACCTGAGGGAGTCTGGAGGATGACGCTCATTCTCCTTCGGTTTGGGTCAAACTCTAAAACATGAAGCAGCTTGAACCTATAGGCATAAGGCACAGTGTTATGATCTGTCATTGTATCAAACTGTAATATGTTTAACTCTTTGAGCTTCCAAAAGTTTCAAATCATATATAAAGTCTGACATTGAGTAAAACATTTTTGAAAAGTGCAAATAGCAGAGGCATTTCATGACAGGTTTAATGCTTTTGAAAATATGATGTATTTAGATGGATAACATCTGTTGTAAGTAATAATTATAATTTTATTTCAGTGAAGTAGCAATTTAATAGAGAAAAGTTGGGCAGAAAAAATCATTTAGATTTTTAAGCTTCTGACAAGAAGTGACATGAATAGAGGTAAAGTTCCATAGTAGTTTGACTCATTTCCCATTGATATAACATGGTTGGCACAGCAACAGATAAAAATGTTTGCCTCTAACTATGTCACTTCCTGCCAGTGTCCAATAAGGAAGTGAAACAATAAACATCACAAAAATGGTAAAACTAAAGAAAGCTGGGCAACATTTTTCGCAATATTTTAGCAAAGCATATACATTATTTTTTTTCTCGACCTGAAACGGCGATTGCGTTTTCCTCACTAACCTGCTGGTTTTGCTTCTCTTGGTACTAACCGCCCTCCTCCTGTGTTCTGTTAAATGCCAATACCATCAATGTTCTCATCGATATCAGCAAGTATCTAAACCAATTCATCAAGTATTTCATAATTTGCTATTATTGCTTGAGTGTGCGGCACTTTGCCGGTTTGTAAATGTGCTATATAAATAAACTTAATTTAACCTTGACTGATCGGATACCACAATGTATTTGTCAAAATAAGGCCCCGCAGATGCAAGCTGCAGTTGCTTACATCGCGGCAAATGCAATTGTTTGTGCCCAGAGCAGCTGGCTGTGGAGGCTCCACCAATATTAACTTAAATAATCACAGAGAAAGAATTGATGTTACCCCACAGAAGTCTCATTTATAATTTAGTCTTTAGAATGGGAGAAAGGCCAGAGTCTCATCTCACCCAGTCATCCCATCACTCGCCCTGTGTCTCGGATTTCTGTCTCAGCATCCTGTACTGTGCATCAATTTCAAAGCATCTTGATCAATAGATACTTCCAATCGAGTGAAATAATTTAATGACCCAGCTCCACTGGGCACTCAAAGCACTTTACATCAAGAAACTACTCATCCATTGACAAACACATTCACACTCCTGTGTACGCAGACACAGGAACCCATTGGGACGCAATCATACAGTATGTTTACATGTGAAGTCTAGTCCGACTAGGCTTAAGATTCCACTCTGATCCGGTTTTCTAGTAAAACCTGTCAAGCCAGTCTTGAGTGTACTTAGGGAGCAGCAGGGGTTTTGCAACCATTGTCCCGTACTCTCACTCACAAAGACATTCTGGCCAATTGTACATGTTTTTAGTGTAAGGGGAAACTGGAGCACCCAGAGGAAACCGGTGCAGACACAGGGAGAACATGCAAATTCCACACAGAGAGGGATCAACCTTAGACATTTTAGGTAAGAAGCACGAGCGCTAAAAGGTGCGCCACCGTGCCGTGTCTTTGTATATGTTTTCTTGTAGATATAGCAAGCATATTTAGCACACACACATATAGGCGAGTCAAAATCAGGTCCACGAGAAAGTCTTACCTCATTCTTACATTAAAAAAATCAAGCAAATTGTCCAGTAGAAGTGAAAAAAACCGCACTAGAAGTTAGCCGTTAGCATGTAGCTAAGGTTAGATTTATAGTTATTCTCCATTTATTTACGTTTTATGGGCTTTTGGACCACATTGTGCCTCTCAATGTCTCTGTAGCTTCATTTGATCGAAAATACATAATTCCGCATTTGTTACAGTAGTTGTGGAGTAATGACTGAAAGAGTAGTTCTATACTTTCCCTCTGGCAGATAAGGAACACAGGCACAGCCATGCCACACTGTATCCATAACCAATCAATGGATAGGTGTGACAAGCCACGTCCTCAATATGACACCCTCCAGCAACAGCTCTATTTACATGTCTGCAAAAAAAACTATTGCTGGATGGTAGAGCTTGACTTGACAAGTTCTTATGTTTTTTAACGATTAACGGATAAAGAACATCTCCCTGTGTCTCTTCTCTTACCTTTGAAGAAAAAAAACAAACCTAAATGCTGATACTAACTTCATAAACAGGTCAATTACAAACAGAACTTACTTTTCGGTTTTCCCAAATGTTTTGATTTCCACGGTGTCCCCGTTGCTACTGATGAAGGTTATGCCGATCCTGTCAATGAGAACCAACAAAGAACCAATTACAAAGCCAAACCTAGACTAGGAATCACATATTCTGAACATTCATAAAGGTTTAGGCAACTCCATTCATTCCCCATGATAGATTATTGATAGGAAAAGAAAGAAACTTTGTGTCTTTTCACACGTTTATTATCCCAATTGCCAAACATCATGGCTGCTCAAACAATGCTGTGGCAGTAAACGTTGCCCATAAATTGTTGCTTGTGATAAAAAAAAAAAAAGCTACCAGTAAGGTGGAAAAGGTGGAAAAGTGCCACTTTTCATTTGGCTCGGGGTCAAACCTTCATAAATATTTTACAACAGCAGCTGACATAGAGGAAACCAAGCACCAGGAGAAATTCAACATTCTGTCAGGGCCCAAAACTCGTATAAAAATCTGCTCAAAATGCTTTAACCGCTTAACCACCACCTCAACCAAGTGCATTTTCTCCGGTTCGGCTTTACCCAAATCGAACAGCTTCTCGACTGGAGCTTACAGACTATAGGCTAGAATAGTGGCGATAGCCCACAGTTAGCTTTGCTCGTTAGCTTCTTCAGATCGTGATAAACCAAGTAACAACATTTTGCAAAATGTTTAACAAAACGAAAGCTGTAGACAGAATACAGCCCAAGTATTTTCATTTAGGCGCACCAGGACATAACTAAGGTGCACCACTTTAGAAATGTTTATAAAAAAAATAAACAGGATTTACTGCCAGTATTTATTATTTCATATCTTTTGCTCGCTCAATTGATCTTCCATATTCATACATGTAACATCATAATTAATATTAAGTTTAAATGCCCAAGTCCCATATATGTCCGAAGCAAATAAATAACAAACAGTGACATTTTCGTTTTAACATCACACAGCTCTAAAGGAGCGCAGAATGTTATATGAGCTGTTCAAAATGTGGCTTTTTAAAAAGGTGGAGAACTCAAGGATGAAGTAGTAATTTGTATTTCACTCTATTTTAAAATAATTGTTTTTATGTATATTTTTACTCTCAAGTTGTTTTAACTGATAAATGTAATTTTTGTATCTTTAACAAGTTTGGCTATTTATTACGTTTCTATAATTGATTTAATTTATAACTGACAGATGAATATAAAGTAAGGGGAAATTGATATGTAGCCTAAAGGTTTTCCTAAACTAATTTGTATTTAGCCATAGTTTATCCATCTGTGATCGGCTCTCTGCTCTGGGCTCGGGACCAAAAATAACTTTCACTTTCAATCAAACGTTTGCTCAGACAGAGGCAGCAGCACGGCAGCGTCGTGGATATTTGCTTTAGGATTTCCTCCTGGACAATTGACGTTATATTTTAACCCTGGAAATAAGGTTTTAC
Source organism: Neogobius melanostomus (assembly GCA_007210695.1). NCBI lineage: Eukaryota > Metazoa > Chordata > Actinopteri > Gobiiformes > Gobiidae > Neogobius > Neogobius melanostomus. The sequence continues at coordinate 120,860 of VHKM01000147.1, forward strand.
ATGTACCTGGACACGTGAAGATGAGAGATTACGCCGTGTTTTTTTTAGATTAACCTTAACAGCTAGGACGCCACAAGGTTGTTCAAGTAAATTTGACTTCTTGGTTCAACCTATTAACCTGGGCTTGCACTGTGCGATTTGAGACACGATTTAGAACAGGCTTAATTAATCATCCACACTGTGCGCCTGAATCGCATACGAGAAGTGTACGCCCTCACAATGCAGGTGGTCACACTGTACGGAGCAAAAACGCACACGACTCACCTGCTCACACTGTACGAGTGACATTATACCATGGATAACAGCTTGGTCTGTCATATCATCCCCTCAAACAGCGTGTCTACATTAATTAAATAACTTTGGCAAGGCTAACTTCAGCAACACATGACAAATAGCTGAGCTTAAATACGCCGATAGCCACTACATTTTTGCAGACTTTCGTGTTTGCAGTGATATGTTGAGGAGGACGTTATCAGCGTGTTTATCCCTCGCTCACCTGTCTGCTCTGTCCTCTCTGTGTCTCCCCTCCTGGTGCCTGCAGAGGTATTTAACCGAATCACGCTGCTTTCCGCTGGCTTCAGTAGCACTGCCACAGCGCGAGGACCACACGACTCACGAAAAATATCAAACTTGTTTGAAAACCTTGCGACCGTGTGATTTTCACTCGTACGTTCGTCGTGAGCCACTAATCGCAGCTCGTAGCTCGCTGTACACAGCACGAGAGGCTGAAAGATCGTACAACTTCAAAATAGTAATGAATAGTCCAAAATCGCAGTGTAAGCCCAGCATTCCACAATTTAACCCAGATGCGCTTCAGCAGTGGAAGAAGTATAGAGCGATTCTGACTCTACTGTAGGTGTTGTCCCGTTACCGTTTAGCGGCCTCTACCAAGGCCTTCTCGTCCGGGGAGGAGGCGTAGTACTCCATGTGGTTTGCGGAGAAGCCGTTGACGTGGGAGAACGGGTCTGACCCTGGGACCATGCAGTCAGGCTGGTCGTAGCTGATCTGGACCGTGTGGCACAAAGCGACTGCTTTCAGGAACAGCAACTCCTCGCCCATCTAAAGGAAGCAAACATATTTATTATTCGAAACACATTGAATAGGAAAAAAAAGATTCTTAAGATTCCTTCCTACATATTGTTGGCAATGTGTTTTTTTGTTTATTTCGCATTAATAGTTCTCTTCATAATCCAACATACAGAACTTTTGCGATCCGTTTTTGTTGTGATTTACCATGTGTGGCGTGGATCCGTCTGGCGAGTCGTCCGTCAGCCCCTCTGGCACCAATTTGCCGTTGACTTCGCGGTACTTGGTTCCGTTAATGGAACACTCGCGGAAGTGCATCTCGTTCTCTGTCAGCGTGCCCGTCTTATCGGTGAACACGTACTCCACCTGGGACAGAGGCGTGCACGGAATAAATCAGTTGGCAGTTTTGCATTTAGCATTGTGCATATCATAATTCAGGATTTCACAAATAAAGTTGTACCATATTTAAGCTTTTTCACAAAACAGAAAAACAGTAGCAGTCGATATTTGCTCCCACTGTGACAAAGGAACGTGTTGTCTGTAAAGGCTAAATAAAAACAAAGCAAAGTAGGGCTGCAAGGTTCATCAATATCAAATCGCAATTGAGGTTTTGACTACTGCCAAACCTAACCTCAAGAGGCTGAGGTTTTGTTTTTTCTTCTGTCTCTGGCATTTGAGTGATAGATGTTCACCAATCAGAATTATGGAGCCTCTGATCTGAGGTTCAGCTGCAACAGATAAAAGTTTGTCTGAGTTTACATAAAGCAGATTCTAAAGTGTTTAGATAGACACTTTGTGATTCCATGCTGAACTTATTTTAGTCATGTGGCTGTCCCACAGGGTACTCTGAATGTCCGGGAAAGGTGGAAGCCAAACTCCAGAAGAGAGCGCTGTCCACATAAAATATTCTTGAAGGTAGATCATTGTGTATTGTTGTAATGTGGGGCAATTTGAGCAAGAAAAAGTTTTTTGACAGTCTAAAAGTAACATTCATCATCTTAGCAGTTTATGCACGTAAATTTATAAAATATAAAAATTGCAATTACATTATTTGTTTGAAAAAAATTAAAAATAAATCACACTTTTTTGGGGTCAAAATCATGCAGCCCTACTGCAAAGGTCGCAAGAATTGTTTCTGAGCAACTATAATTTTTTAGCGGCTGCAGAACCTCCTCCGTCAGTGTTTAGCCTGGCCAACCAGACTGTGCTATTTTCTGTTTGAAAGCAGGAGTGTCTGGTCATTTGCCCTCAGCCAGTCTCAAAACTGGAACGTTTTTTTATTGCTCCTTTCCAGTTTGGAACGAGTCATCAAGTCATGTATTTTTAAGAATGAACTTTAGTGACTAAAAAAAGTACAGTGAGTAAGGAAAATGTCACTGTACCTGTCCCAACTCCTCGTTGAGGTCGGACGTGTTGACCTGGGCTTTCTGGTCGCTCTCCTCGTGATAAAGGTCCAGGTCCCAGCCAATGAAGAAGGAGCCCAGGAACTTCTGCATCTCCACTGTCACGTACAGAGAGATGGGGATGATGAAGTTGTACAAGACCAGGAAGGCCAGGAAGTCCGAGATGAACTTCAGAATCTGAGGAACGAGAGACACACGCAGCAACAGGTCAGCGCCAAAGTTGTCCAACAAAGATCATGGATATCTAATTGAAATTATTCAGCTTTAAAGTCAGTTTACTGAGCACAGTTTGAACACATCCAGGATTATTAGCATTGGAGATAGAAATACTGTGAGAATTCAGCTTGCAGGCGAGGTTATCAAAGAATACTGTACTACCTAAATAAAAATAGTAACCAAGTTTGATTATTTGCTCTCTTTATAACATGTAGAACTCACTCAAGAATCTCCTTTTTTTTTTTTTTTTACATTTTATTTGTAATAACAAACAAACAGAACAAAATGGGGCACTGTGTAAAGGAATATGTCAAGTATAAATGACAGACTGGGTTAAACAGAGATGTCAAGCCTTTGCTTCTATTCATGCCATGGAGACCAATGTTGTATAAAACATGTCCTCTTAAGATCAGTACACACTACACGATTTTTCCAGTCCTAAATGACTACTGCACGACTGGATTTAGTGCGATTATAGAACGTCTGGGGGTTCACACATAACGATTGAAAATCGCAAGAGCGAACACACTACACGATTCTGTCAAACAGCTGATGTTTTATAACACAGCGCGTCTGTCCTCTCTACGGCTTCATTTCTCCTCCGGCTTTAAAAACTGACACCAGATCAGAAAATATATATTTATATAGGCCTCTGTTCATGAACTTGGGGAACATGTGCGTCTCACTGGTCAACAGTGTCATGTGATCGCTCCTCACAACGCAGTTCAAAGCTACTGCTACTACGAGCCTTCAACTTGGCTATAGTTCTGTCAAAATGGAGATAAACGTCGGCGACACGAAGATGTGGGATGTATTTCTTTGGATAAGAAAAGGAGATGGTCCATCACCCGCGAGACGGAGGAGGCGGAGGAGACATGAGCGAAGAGAAGCTAACGGAGAAAAGTAGCTGGAAAGTTTGTGTCCAAATTCAGTAAGTGCCACCGTTAAACTCTGTTCGCGGTTGAAATGCTGGAAAAGGTGGTTCTCGTGAACTTTTGGTGATACGAAGTTGTGGGGCTCGCTGTGGCACAGTTTTGACAGAGAAATGAAAAGGGAGACGCTGCTGTGTTTTTCTGTCTTTATTTCACTCTGTCATGGGTGCTGCATTCAGTGAGTTCACTTTGGGGACAGTAAAATCACCCACGTTTCTCCTGTGCGTCCCAAATTGGGCTTAAAAATCAAACATGTTTGATTTCCTGTGACTGAGGTTTAGTTGCGTCTTACTATTGCCCACACTACACCATTCAAACACGAGTCCAGTAGTGACCCCTCCATACTACGCAACACAACTCTGTGCAACTGTCTTCTACTAGCCACGACTCGAGAAGATGTGAAAAATTAGAGCAAAATCAGGCATAAAAGTCGTGTAGTGTGTGCTGACCTTTAGCCGTAGAAAGCAAGTCTCTCCATCGAATATATTTCTTCAATAATCTCTAGCACTTGCTCTGCTCGGGGAGGATCCATTTAAGCCAGTTTCTTGTTATAGCTTTTTTTCTATGCAATCATCAGAATTTTAAAGAGGTATCTGTCCTTTTTTGGGAATAACTCCTTGGGTAGCAGACCCAATAGGAAGATCTTGGGTTCCTTAGGACCGGCATAAGCCATGATGTCATCCATTAGCTTAGAGATACTGTCCCAGAATGGTATTAAATGTGTGTAATAATGTCCAAAAGATGTGATTGGCTACTGAGTGACCAGGGGCATCATTTTTTCTGATGCCCCTGAAATTGATTCATAATGTGAGGAGTTATAAAATATCTAATTAGGTTTTTCCACCCAAATTCCCTCCACCTTTAGGAACTAGTTGATGTTTGTTGCGTGTTACACATTGTAAGCCAATCACTCTCTGACAATACAATTTTCAGCTCCGCTTCCCCATTTTGATTTCACATACAGTGTGTTGTTACCATTTTGTTTTTGTAGGCCTTTGTAAAGTTTAGACATAGTTCTGGTTGGCGGGCATTTGTAGGCATCTGCAAATACTTTGACAAGATCAATTTCAGGACAGGAAGCACCGTCTCTTACATCCATGTTATAAAAATGATGTACCTGTCCAGCAGATACCTAAACAAATCTGTATTTTCTAAGTTAAATTCTGTTTTCAATTTTGCAAAAGATTTGAAGGTGCCTCCTTCCACAAACAGACAGAGCAGTTAAGTCTTTTCCATTCCAACTTTAAAATGTTGGATCTCACCTACCTGGTAAAAACCTTTGCGAAAAAGAGGGCCATGACAAAATTTTAATGTTTTTCATCACATAATATTTTTTGACAGCATCATGCAAAATTAAAAGGGTATTTTCCACGATGCAATTGCCTGAATTATTTATATTTGTTTTTACTCCCAGTTGTGTTTGGGGCGGGGACTCTCCCATGCTCAACTCAATTTTTTCCATTGGGCTTCCACTTCCGGGGAGCACCAACAAACTATGTTTCTCAAATGGGCTGTCAAATAGTACTCCTTCAAATTACAGAGGACTAGTCTACAATGTTCTTTATCGATTTGAAGAGTTTTAAATTTAATCTTTGGCCTTGCTCTAGCCCATATAAATTAACTTGTCCCAAGCATTGAAATGTGAATCTGGGATTTTAACGGGTAAAGCCATAAAAAGGTACCAAAACCTAGGCAACAGATTCATTTTCACGATCTCCATTCTTGAGCTAAAATCAAGAGTCAGTGAAGACCAGCATGTTATATCTTTTTGTATTGAATCTTGCAGTTTGCCGAAATTCAAGGGGAACAAACTATTGAAATCCTGTGAAATGTAAACTCAGAGATACTTTATTTTTTTTATCTGCATCCCATTTCAACTTATAGTTTTGTTTTATGGATTTGCTTGGGGAGTAATTAATTGTTAAGATTTGTGTCTTAGTGATATTTAATTTATAACCAGACAGGTGTCCAAACTCTTTCAAAGTTGATATGAGTTTGGGGATATCCGGTACATCAGGATTGTGAAGGTAAGTGATAATATCGTCGGATATATTAATTCCCTTTAATTCTGGATTTTGTCTTATTGCCTGGACTAAAGGCTCTATGAATAAAACAAAAAGCGAGGGGCTGAACCCACAGCCCTGCCGAGTACCTCTATTCAGTTGAAAACTACGAGTGTCAAGTGTGCATTTATCTTTATCCTGGCCATGGGATTTCGCTATAATGACTGTATACATTTAATGAATTTGTTATTAAATACCAGCCATTCCAATACTTTATACAGAAAGAGCCAGCTGACCTGATCGAAGGCTTTTTCAGCGTCAAGACTTGATAAAGCCATTCAAAGTTTTTGGTTTTTTGCCTCTTCTATAATGTGGAGCGTTCATGAATATCCTTTTTTATCAGTAGGTTTCAGTGCATGACACAGGATTCACAAACTGCTTCATAATTAGGGTTTTTACAGGTGGCAGCCAGTCACATTTAATGATTTTTAATGCCATTTCAGTGCCTAAATACTATTCTTTTTTTATTTCGTAAGATTTGTAAACAATCAATCGTACAGGGGAATGAGGGGACATTTTGATGTTCAAACCAAATGGACAACTTTTGAGCAAAAGATTGTGTCAAATTTCAGTCAGAAATGCAGCTGAATTTGTCTAAGACCATAGTTTTTTTGTATTGTATACATATGTATGGAATAAAAATAGTCATAGTTGTAAGTTCTGTCTCTAAGGAGGAAAACAAAATAAAAATAATACTTTTAAATTCACCACGGAAACCCTGATAATAATGTATTATGTAGGAGCTTCGATGATTCAGTATAGGGCTGTCAAGTGTGACATCACATACAATAATAAACTCCAGGTCCAAACTGTTGAGAGTTCCAGGGACAAACACAGCAAACAACACAACTTTATCTGAATCTCCTGCTGAAATAACAACAGATAAAATGCCAACAACTGTTTTAAACCTAATCAGAAAAATATATGCCTCTATTTCTACAAGGGGAAAAAAATAATTTTATATTTAAAATAAGCCTTCATGGTGTATGGAAGAAATAATTTGATGATTAATGTAACCCATAGTGTTCCCTCGGGGTAGGCGCTCATAAGCTTATTGCTTCAGCCCACTCCTTTTGAGCAGATTGTTAACTGCTCAAATAAACAAATAAACTAAACTAATCATCACGTAACAAGAGCATTAGACCGTATTAGAAAAAATTGCAATAATCTTTAAAAGAAGATAAGCGAGTTATCTTAAATTCGTACTGTCATTTTTACTTCACTCTATTATGAAGTTGCATCAAAACAATACATCAAATAAAACAAATCTTGCAGCTCAATAACGGACTTGAGATTTTGTGTCTGAACCTCCTCCGCGCAGGTGTGAAACGGCCTTTAGTGATCAGTGTTTCAGAGTGTGGTCTTCATGGACGCTGACAGCTGTAACGCGGTGTAAAGCTACAGTTGTCCTCCCTCTTTGTCCCTGCGCTCTCTGGATCCTGCTCAGTGTGACAGATTAGAGCTGGCAGGAGCCTGATCGCCGCCGCATCTGTCACGAAGCCCAGCTGAGCAGCCACTTTCAATACTCACCAACTCCTCAAAGGGTTTAAAGACGGGAGTTTTTCGTCTCGCTCAGCCAGGGCTGAGGAATTAACCGCAATCAAATGGAAATTGCATAGACTTCTACAAATGTGTTCTGAAATGCATGGGATTCTTGAGTTGGATGGTAGTTCTTCAAATGTTCTCTCGAATGATTAATGCTCATGCTTTAAGAGAAACACCAAACCAACTATTTTCTGCCAATAAACTACATATGACGCTTGTAGTGTATATACTCGCACTGTGCCTAGTCCACCGTTTATTGCCATTTCTGTGTCGTGTAATTTGCACTTTTGTTTTGTGTACTTCCCCACGTGGCTAAAATGTGACATTTGCAACGTGTGTTTTTTTTTTGCAACGCTTTTTTGTTTGTTTTTATTTTGTTCTTTATAGTGTCTCTGTAAAAGTAGTGCTCCTCGTCATGACCACACGGCGATCTGGTAAGCGGATCAGTCCACTATCATACCCAGCTGTAGAGGAATAGGAAGTGCCGGCTTCAGACGAGTACGTTATTGGCACTTATCCCTAAGTGGAGAAGTCAGCTGCACTACCGTGCGACCTGACAGCTTTCTGACTCTATCAAACGCTGTAAGTGACGGTTTCTTGTGGCAATCACTCCCCCCACACCCCTCACAGATGTCCCCTCGGACACTTCAGGGCGAAGTTGGATGTGTAACATTCATTCAAAACTGTCAGAGCCGGGACTCCATCCCACAACGCCGGGACAGAACAGAAGTTCTGCCATGTGCAGCAGTCTTATCCACAAGAGGGAGGCGAGCAGATGATTGGGGGCTGGACTTTTCTACAGTGAACCAAAGCTAAGCACCCCTTTCTACAAATACTGCTGTTGTGCATTACATAGACTATTGGGGACTTCGCAGGGAAATCCAGGAAATATTTAAAGGAATTGACAATATTTGGAACAGTTTTTGATTTCTGTTGTGTGCAATCATATTTCTCAAAATACTCTGGGTGTTGGGCTCTCAACAGCACATTGGAATTGCTTACTGATTTAAAAGTATAAATTGCAAATCTATTTGCAATTGCAATGTTTGTAGGAAAAATTACAATTAAGTATTTTTAACAAAATGACGCAGTCCTGCATTCAAGTGCTCATTAAAAGTCAGATGAACCTGTAACCCGAATTTTACATCTGGATTTTTGTAAAATCCTGCGTATGGACTTACGGGACTGCTGTTTCTCTCCTGCTCCGTCTTCTGGTTGTAGAATGGTTCGTTCCACTTCTCCTCGCTCTGCCAGGCGTACTTCAGGATGGTGCTGAGGATGGCCTCGAACAGCAGGATGCACAGGTAGATGATCAGGAAGGAGTTCATCGACCTGAAAGTTGACAGAAGCCCTGGCATTTCAGACCTGTTCACACTCAAATGTACAACAGCCTGGTAAGGCAATGGAGTTCAACTCTTCGAACCCCAGGCTAAAATTATATAATCATACGTATACGTTTTTCTCGATTGATAAGACACTGTTCTTGACTCATTGGCCACACTTTCCTAAACCCTGCACTAGGGATGGGACGGTATGAGATTTCCACGGTATGATAACCTTGACAAAAAATACCGCGATATCACGGTATACCGTGAAATTGCGTGTTTTATATTTAAAAAGTAAAAATAGGGTTCGCATTTAACAAACCCTGTTTGTTAATGGTACATTTGTAATTGGTTATGACTTTACATGTTGCTAAGGATCAATAAAGTGTCCTATTATGACTTATTATCCAAAACAACACTTTAAACAAATGGATATTTTTACCTTAATCACTTTAGTCACAGACGGAGCATGTTCGCTGATGCTAATCACTGTTTGTTCGATGTCTGCCCAAAAACTTCCAAAGGCAGGCTTGCCATTATAATTTGCTGCTTGATTTCTTACTAAAGTAGTCGGTGCATTTAACTTCATATAAAAAAAATCATAATAATATACAAAAAGTGTCGCCTCAAGCGGTCAACAAACTTGAGTGCTTGTCTAATAATTGACCGACTAGCAAACTGCATCAGGTAAAGGTTCCCACCTATGTCTAACCCTTATCCTGCAGTGACGACTACAGGGTAAAGAATAATCTGCCTGTACGATGCATCAGATTATTGTTTGGGGAGATTTTAGTGGAGTTAGCGCGTAGGTTTGTTTACATCACGTAGTAGCTAGTAGTAGTAGCCCTGGCGGCGAGTGACAGCGAGCCGGGGGTTTGTAACTAAATGAAAATCAGTGCCTTCTTTGATGAGCATTTAGCAAAGGAAGGCTGAGCGTCTTCTGAAAAATAACACGTAAAACAGTGTTGTCTAGAGCGTGTCTGATAAACGATGGACTGGATGATGAACAATCCAAACCACAAAGCTAACGGGTTAGCGTAACGCGAGCTAAAGCGCTAAACAGCTTTTAACGCGACAGATCCAAACAAAGCTTCATTTCAGCGGCAGCGTTCACGTTCACGGAGGACAGTGGCTTTTTACTCTGCTGCTACGGGCCGTGTTCAACAGGCTGAAGGCCGAGAGAGAGAGAGAGGAGAGAGAGGGACTGCGCCGCGGGGTCAGGTGAGGAGCAGCAGAGCAGAAGGGGAGAGCGGGGGTTTGCACGGAGCGCAACTTTTTGTGTGTGGCAAGAATAGCATATAAAACAAGCATTTTTAATACCGTCGGACAGGGAATCCTCACGGTAGTGATACCGTAGCATTTTAATACCGTGGTATACCTTGAAACCGGTTATCGTCCCATCCCTACCCTGCACACTGTTTTCTTCATTAGGATTCAGTTCACAAAGCACACTTTCTTACCAAAATGTCAACTTTGTTGTAACAATTTGCACAGAGCAGAATTAAGACACTGAACAGTAAAATTCTACACTGTTCAATCAATGTGTTCTGTATGAAACTGCAAAGACACAAATAGCAGTTTACAAAAACAAAGGCGGATTATGACTGATAGGTGTACACACTAACTTACTGAGTTCAAGAGGTTTTACGTAATAGGCCCGTGTGGGAGAGCCTGGGTGTGTAAGGATTACTCTACACTTTGATTACATCATTTGTGAGAAATATGGGCAGTTATAGAATTTAGTGTCTTATCACTTGGGAAAAAAACTACAAAAAAACCTGTAAAAAAAATACCCACTTTTTGAGTTAATAATAATTATTTAGAACAGCCAGGCCAAAGATCAGAGGAAACAAGCGGCTGAAAGACAGTTCCAGGGTTTGAGCTAACAGTGGCAGTGTGTGACAATCAACACTTACAGGCACGTTTTAAATGATTATATTATGCTTTATTATGCTACATTTGAAGACTGGCGACAAACAAACTAAAAAAGTGCCAGGCCCCGGGTGTTAGCGTCGAATGTGTGAAAGCCGTTTACACGAGTACAGCCAAGCAGGTGTAATTGTGTCAGTCGCGTAGCTGGTGTTTACTTTTCCACTGCAGAGCGCTTCTGGGACTTGCATTTGTAGTTCAGGGCCATCTTTGACTCCATCCCCGTGTAGACCGCCACACCTGTTCCAACACAAGCATTTCAACACAATCAGGTTTGTGCAATAATGTATGATGTTTGGATGATTCACCAACCGCCAGAGTGAGCATGGGCCTAGAATGTTTGAAAAAGCTTCTTTTTTTTTAACAACACTAGTTCCTTTGTCTACTTGTGTTTTTTGACTAAAGTACACAAAGGACAAATTGGGCTCTTTGATGCCCTGTTTCGCTGTGATTGGGATTACTTTAAATAGTTTCAAAGACAAGACTTCAATGTAGATTTGTGTACACTGTCTGAGAAGGTGGCTGCGACAGTTACACCTGACTGACGCACAGGTCGTAAGAATGAGGAGGTTGTAACTTTCAGATTTAAAGTGATCGTCTGTAAGTTTAAATGTTTTACAAATTTAATAGATTGTGTATGATTTACCGCCTGGGCCAACAATTTGACGCATCGTAAGCAACACAAAATGTTTTTTTCCCCTAAAGTCCCTCCCTTTGCTGATTTCAGAAACTAATCAGAATCCCCGGTGCCATCACTTTGACCAATGAGACAAGCTTTCCTGTGAACTGGCCTGTCAGCTCCAATCAGGGGGGGAGAGGAAGGGAGCTTGATTGTCTATTTGAGATCTTTTTCACCCTCTCCTCCTTATAGAAACTAGGAGTAGCTTTCAGGTACAATCAGTAGGGGAAGGGGGCGGGACTTGATTCTTGCAGACCATCACTTTAAGACTGACAGATTTTTTACCAGGCGTAATGAGCAGTTGGTGCACTCAGTCCCTGTTGATGCCTGTTGTTTAGTCACACTCACTGTCTATGTAAGAAATCGCCATTGGTTACTGAATTTAAGGAAAGTCAAAGGCTGTGTCCGAATGTCCACACTATTCCCTACGAAGTGCAGTATACTATGTGGTGGTCATGTCATATTGTAGTGGTGTCCGAATGTCCAGAGAGAAAGAAAGTATCACACTCAGATTTTCCCACAATGCAGTATGAAAAGTAGTGAGCAGCGATGGTCACTAGACGGGTCAATATAGACCATAATGCATTGGGAGAGTCGGAGGATAACAGTGAACTAAGCCCAACATGGATGAATGAAAGTATTGGTTTTAATCACTTTTTTTTTGCACATTTTCATGAATTAACCATTTAAATATTAAGCATTATGGTGAAGAGCTGCTAATGTTAGCTGCTTACCGTTAGCTGTTAAATGATCGATAGCCGCCCCCAATTATCCGTTTTAAAGCCGTTTTCTTCATTAATGTCAAACCATGTCAAATAAAACTGATCTGACTAATATTTATCCATAAATATGAAACCGTCACATGAATTTGGTCAGTGTTTATCACAGAAAAACATTAGTAGTTTCTCCACGCCGCTGGCATCCAAGTGCTCTTTCTCAAACCAAAGTTGAATAGTTTGGGAGGAACACAGAACGTCATGTGTGGAGGAAAAATGGAACAGCACATAAACATCAAAACCCTATCCTCACTGTGAAGTATGGTGCAGGAGAATCATGGTGTGGGGCTGTTTTGTTGCCTCAGGGCCTGGACAACGTGATATCATCAATGGAAAAATTCACTCGTTTTTCAAGATATTTTGTCAGAAAAACCCGAGACATTCACAACAGCACATGAATAAGTAAGTGAACCCCTGTATTAAATAACTGGCTGATCCTTCTTTTGTAGCAATAACTGATTTCCTGTAGTTGCAGATTAGACGTTCACAACGATCAGGATGAATCTTAGACCATTGCTCTTTACAAAACTGCTGCAGTTCAGTGAAATTCCTTACTTACTTTTTCCTCTCTGCCCTGTTTACATATTATGGCCATTCAAAATATGATAACATGTAATTGTTTGGGTGTTATCAGTTTAAGCATACACTGTTTATTCATACTTATGATTTTGATGAAGATCAGACCACATTTTATGACCAATTTAGGCTGAAAGTGTTCACATACATTTTCCTCCCACTGTATATAGTGCCACACTACATAGTAAAGGAGGAAAGTGTGGACATTCGGACACAGCCAATGAAAACCATCTTTATTTTGAAAACCCTCTGCAAAAATAGCTCATTATCAGGGGCATATTTGGTACCACTGACAAGTATATTTATTGGTTTAGTTGTTATTGTGGAGCAACAATTATGTTACCAGGACTGTTCCGCAATGTGGCTTTAAGTATTATCAATATATGAATACATTTCTCTTTTTTCATCACTAATGTTTCCTCATACTTGTGTGCCTGTTGACTTGACTTTGAGAGACTGTTGAGTAACTTACCAAATATTTCTTTGGTATTTTTCAACCTGGCTCCGCGCAGCAGTAGATTTTCTGGTCCGAGTGGTCTAAAGGACAGCGAGGGAAAACATAAGTATAGGTTTGACAAATGACCGGGCACTTTCATTTCTCCCAAATGGAGTAGATAAAAGGAAGAGGGGATGACAGCAAAGGTTGTGAGGGACAAACTGTGGCGCTGCAGTCCAAAATAAAACATCATCATTTTCTTATCACGTCCGACGGTAAGTAGCATTTTAATTTAATGACAACTCGCAGCGGAAGACGTCTAGACTTACCGGACAATCTCCTCTCCGAGCAGAGTCACCGTCATGCGGCCAACAAACCTGCAACACACCAAAGTACCATCAGTGATCACAATAAAGCCAATTCTTTTCAAAGACTATGAGCGACTTAATTAAATGACACACTAGCGCACAGGAGTGATTTGTACATTTTGTCGTGAGAACTTCTGGTGAGCGGAGTTGGCAGTTACTAGCCTAGACAATAGATGGCAACATCTAGACCCTTTTGCCAAGTCCTCGCCCCTTCAGCTACAGAGAACAGCTACTTCCACACTTTAGTGGTACATACAAAATATTGGATCTTTTCTCGTTCTGGGAATAAAATATTCCAAGCCAGTGTCAGAACCACAGAAAATGGCCGGTATTGCTCACGAACACAGGAGTTCATGGTCAGAAGACGATCGAGAGCTACTTTATTTTGAATGGACTAAAAATAAGTCAGTTTATTATTCATTATTGAGATAACAGCTCCACCTACCCTTTGTGACTTCTTTAAATCGGTAAATTACCAGGCTTATTATCCGTGCTAAGGATTAGGTTTCATTAATGATTCTCTGAGTCTGAAAAGGTGCACTAGGCAACTTTTGATGTAGAAAAATAAAAGTTGATATGTGTGCGTATTTGGCCTTGTAGTGACCCAGCGGCTCCAGGATCAATTGTTTGGAAGGTTTTCACTGCTCTCACTGGGAAACCTATAAACAATTGATCCTGGAGCGTTGTAGAGAGACCACTGTGATGGAAAGTAAAGGCCACCATGCTGACCACTCATGCAGCCACTGGGTCAATACAAGGTGAAATACGCACAAATTTAAACTTTTTTTTCCCCTCATAAAAAGTCGCATAATGCATCTTGAAAATAGCAGCAGGAGATTAGCAGCTGAATTAACCATACTTTTTATTTGATCTGTGGCTACAAATGTAGCTTACCACCATCAGCATGGAGTGAATGAACACCCTCCCTTTCATGTGTGAAGCGCTTTGGGTGTGGACTTGTGTCATATGAAAAGCGCTATACAAATAAGATTCCCTTCCCCCTTTGATCACAATATAAAATGGACAGAATAAAAGCTACATAACAAAGCAGCAAGAAAATAAGTTACGCGAGCAAATGTACTTGCATGTAATGGTCACAGTGGGGTTCAGATGCTCAGTTTTAAAGCATTAACCGTTGTAGAAGCAACAGATCACGTCTTTTGCATCCTTTTCATTTTTGACAAATATATATAAAACAAATAACACTTTTTTTTCCAGACGTAAATTAGAAGTCCTAAGTACGTCTCTGCCCATTCATTTCAACGGACGAGAGGTTCTAACTAGGGATGCACGATCCTGGTATTGGATCCTATAATGGAAAAAACATACGATATTGGGTATCAATTCTGAATATCCAATACTGAACCGATTTCTGTTTTGGCTCTCACTGCTTTAAAAACACAACTTTCACAAACTAAATCTCAGTGAATATAAATTAGACATGATGTACCTCATTTTGAAGCTCTGAACCTGGAGAATTCAAGCGCCGAGTTTGTTTTAACCACTGCAAATGGACTACGATTGGATCACTTAAAGTAGTCTAATGATGAAATAAAATTGGCCACCGCAGGAGTGGTAATAAACAGATTAGAGCCCGATCTATATGGATTTTTAGGGTCCTATATCGATATGAAGGGGTTGGCATGGCCAATAGCCGATATATTGGCTCATAGAAATATATATAGAAATACCTATTAGAGGTCGACCGATGTGGGTTTTTCTAATATGCACCGCTGATATTTTTTGCCATATTTTCAAACGTGAAGAACTCTGACAGCAGGGGGCGCTGTATATTCATGTTTAGTAGGTACTTCAGAGGGCACTCATTAGAAAGACAAAAGTCATTAGATTACAAAATATAAAAGTCTTGGTATCTTATGATTCTGAAATTATACACAAAAGTCTACAATATAAAATATATAAAATAGGTGCAAAAACTTGTGACCGATTTTCACCACAATGTTTCTCCGCTCACCAAAGGCCTAGGAAGTTTTAAAGCTCTGACTGAGCTCTTTCCGTCGCAAAAAACAGGAAGTCTCTATCACTTTCTGTTCCAGAGATATCGGCTATCGGCCGATAACAAAAATACCCTAATATTGGCGGATCGGGCCCTAGAACAGATCACTTTATGAGAGTTGTTCATATTGATGTAACCTAAACCCTGTCATGCAGCCAAGGATATTTATTATAGAAAAGTCCTTGGATCCTTGTTTGACGTTTTTCCATTAGTTCATTAATCGATATAATTGATTGGCTGAATATGTAACATCCAGTTTGTAAAGACTTTATTGATCTGACACTGCAGAAAAGAGGACTAGTCACTTTTCTCAAAGCAGGCCATTTTTGATAAAGTCTCTTGGTATCGGTTCATATCGGATATCAGCAGATTCTCAACCCTACAGTATCGGTATCGGAAGTAAAAAAGCTGGATGGGTGCATCTCTAGCGGTAACCTTCCCATTGACGCAGACGTAGCTCCCACATATTGTGGAGAGGTTTAGGGAGGCACCGACCCGGCAAATAGCCTTCGCAAAATCGATCAAACTGACACCGCACTTGTGAGGCGTGTCACGACATAAAATATCCAGCCATTTGTTTATGGATTCCTAATACGTGATACTAAAAGCTAGTCTTTCTGGGGTACATCGTGAGTAGTCGCCTCGTTAAAGTTTGGAGGGGTCAAAAGGCTGGTTTATACTCCAGTGTCAAATCTACACATTTGTCAGCTTTCATTGGTATTACTTCTCTACACAGAAAACTAATGGCAACGAAAGCTGACAAATCTGCGCTTTAATGAGACACATACAGTAGAAAGGTGCTTGTAACAGAATGGGGCGGAAAGTGCCTGGTCTAAAAATATCCCGATCGATCCCTGTAGTCAGCCGAGACGGGCCGGAGCCTGAAGAGCGAGCACCGAGGTGGTGATGGAGCCAGCGGACATTTAATAACAGCTCAATTTATGACCCCAGTGTTTTCATCCGAGCAGCCTTTGAACCACGTGAAGATTAATGGACGGGTCAGAACTAAGTGTTACGTACCCGATTTGTTCCTCATGTTACAGCATCATATGATCATATTTGGATTAATGCACTGATCCCTATAGAGCCAAGAATTTTGATGCCATTTATTTAAGGGCCATGCTTTTTCTTTTTTCTTTTTTACTCCGTTGGACATCTTGGCCTCGGCCTGTTTGTAGAACTGTTTGAAAGACGCTAATGACAAAGGCTACTATAATAATCATAATAATAATAATACAACATTGGTTTTATATAGCGCTTTCCTGGACACTCCAAGACGCTTTACATGGCATTATTCATTCACTCCATACTTGGTGGTGGTAAGCCAAGAATACAGTGTGAACACAGCTAAGTTGTAGCCAGGATCAACACAAGTCTGGTGAAGATGTGTGGATTTTAAAACTATGTAAAAGCTTGCAGAAAACAAGCAAATGAAGTAAACAATGCCATAAAACAATGCCAAAAAACAGGCAAAACTTACTAAATAAATAGCTTTTTTTTTTAAAGAACAAATCTTTGTAACTAGGACTAAACTAAAACCTGGCTCTATACATTATTTAGATTTCGTTTTTTTGGTTTGGTTTATTGAAAAGTTAATGCTTGCTTTGGCTGCTCCTTCCGTATTTGAGTGTGTATCTTCAGAGCAGGTCTAATGGACCTTATGCTCTTTGCTCTCAGGATGTCGACACACTGACTGTCCTTAGTGTCGGGACGGAGAGAAGGGAAAATAGCTTTTCAATATCATGCTCATAGAGACTGGAACTCTACAGAGCACAATTCCCCAATCTTTGGCTCAGTTTGACCTGAGGAATGGATATGTTGACCTGTCGCTCTTTCTAATTACGACTCAATTGACTCAATGGGACTTTCCTGGTCAAATAAAGGTGTAATAAAATAAATACATAATGAGAGATACCTTGCAATACATTTTTACCTCATATTTATGTCAGTAATCTACAGCTAAAATGTCTTTTTTTTTTCCTTATTCACCAGCAGTGTCTCTCCGTTAAGACCCCAAAAGTTGATTTTCCACATGTGTCCATGTTAACACTTTGATAATGCGAGATGGTCTCCTTTTCCCACTGAAATTACACACACTTCGCGCTGATAAAACCACCCCATTTGGATTTCTCTGGTTTTACCTGTACAGATCGGCCTCCGGTTGCTGGCACTCCACCACGGCCTGCAGAGACTCCAGCTGGGACACCGACTGACACACCGACGTCTCTGCCACAGAGTAGTGCGTCTGCGAACAAGCACACGGACAAGAACAGGCTCAGAAACGCTCAGGGCGGCTTCGCTGAAAACAATTAGTACTGCACGCTTTTAAACAAAGGAGGGGAAGACAGAAAAATGAAGTTGAAGATGACTTATCCCCAAAAGCGCCCGCTCTCCTCGTGACATTGCTGTCAGACGCGTTCCACGGAGGACGTACGCTGATAGTAGCGCCGCACATTGAGATAAATCTATATTATAGATCCGTGGGTGAAAGAGGCAGAGAGGGGAAGGGGGCCGAAACCTGTCGCATGTGAGTCCATGTGAGCTGACGGCGCCGCTCTGTGTCACATTTACCGGGTGTGTTCTCCCGCTCCACGCACAAACTACGTTTGCGAACTGTAGGCCTGCCACGATAATTACTATATCAACTTATTGCTCGATAAGTAAAATGAAGGACGATAACATTTTTAGTCATGATAAATGCACAATAAATGCATGTGCTGCGTGTGCTTAAAATAAATACAGAAGAATGAACGCTATCACAGCGCTGAGTGAGCGGAGTGTCCATCCAACCCGTCTCCCTGTGCATAAAGACAGCATTGAGCACACTAGCCGTATCCCCGCATGTATCCAGATCATTTATAGATCAGCGCTGCTTTCGGAGAGCGGCAGGGTGTAAACAAAGTGCCGCGCTACTACGGAGCTTTGCTGATTCCGACACTTTCCGTGAACTTTGTCGCGGAGCAAGAGGGACTCGTGTGAAAACACTTGGAATTCCAGCCAAAAGAAGCATCACGGAGAGAATAACAACATTAATGGGACTGCAGGTATGTCCAACATGAGAACGAAACAAAACCACCGCCCAGTCAGTGTATCAAAGCTAATCAGCGTTAAAGAGGGGTATTATGTAAAATCTACTTTTTCAAGCTTTATATCATGTTATTATGTAATTCCCTCATTAAACACATGCCTGGAGTGTTGCCTTGGCTCATTCACGTATTTTTGAGTAATCAGTCAAAACTTAGACGGCAGCCATTTTAGGTGTAGCTATGCCTCAGTCCTCCTAGGAACGCCCCCACCTCCTGGAGACGCCTCTGGACCTTTCGTCACCAGCCAAGCCACCAACCACTGATCCTCAGCTCAGCAGAGCCCCCTCCCCGCATGTCGAGCGCAGATGTAAAAAATTAAGATGCACCGAAAATCGATCGTAGTTTCTATGCGTGTGGAGGAAACAAGACGAGAACAGTAGTGTTGTTTAGATGCCACAGCAGAGTGCTGAAGGGGGCGTGTCAGAAAGGGTCAGGGCTTCTTAAAGAGACAGAGGCCTATTTCAAGACGTTCAGTACAGCCATTTTGAGAGAGCAATTTTATTCAAGGCAGTTATTTTAATTTACTGCATATACAGACCAACAGAAGGTTACGTCATCATTGTAGTATGCTATAGACTGGTGCTATGTGATTGAAAAAAGCATAATACCCCCTCTTTAAAAGGTTGAGAAGCACAGATGGATACAGTGTCCTAGATTATGTCGACCCTTCTAGTTTGCACTTTGTTTGGTATAAGGTGTTAATATTGAATATTGAAAAAGATGAATTGAATTTGAATGTCAGAAGTTCAATATATTTCAATTAAAATAGTTGCTTACAGTTTTCTTTTTATTGCCTACAGTATTTGCATTATACTCAATATTATCGTTTATTGCGATATTTTCCAAGACGATATATCGTCCTAAAAAAAAAATAAAAAAATCATTGTGGCCGGCCTAGCGAACTGTCTGACGAACCACTTCCTCCCATTTTCGTCTCGTCTCCTGTTTTAGTCACCAAAGAGCTATTTTTAGCTCGTCACTGCTACGCTATAGTAATTACAAAAAGTGCGTCAACAAAATGATATCGTTATCGTCAAAAAGATCACTGGTTTACGTCACGTCATCAGCTCCACGGCTGGAATACACAGTGATTATATTTTTGACGGATGCCGGATCGTCATTGATGGCTTTTTTTCCCTACAGCTCAGTAGTTGTTTATCCTGCAAAATGAGCCAAAATGCAGGTTAATTGTCTAGTTTTAACATTGACCAGAGCCGGATTTTCCGATATGCAGACTACGCAAGTTGCGCAGGGCCTCCGCGGCCGCAGGGCCCTGCATCTCAGTCAAATTACGGTGTTGTTTCGCTGATTAATGAACGCGTTGTTATGGCGGCAGGCTCCCTGTCAGGCAGCGCTCACTCATTCTCCGCCTACTTTGCCAAATACAACACCAAAATGAAGCAGTCTGCTGAAGTGGATGAGCAGGAGAGGCCTTCCCCTATCACTCCCAAAGCTTGAGTGCTTCTCCGCTGGCGTCCTGCTAGGTGTCAACCGGTGTTCGCCTCGGGGCTGCATCGGCAGCCCCCGAATTCTCTTTTTCAGTAACTCTAGTTCTCTGAATGTGCTTGGTTTAAAACTAATTACTGTCAGGCTTATTCTCAGTGGTAGGGATGGGACGATAACCGGTTTCAAGGTATACCACGGTATTAAAATGCTACAGTATCACTACCGTGACGATTCCCTGTCTGACGGTATTAAAAATGCTTGTTTTATATGCTATTTTTGCCAATAAAAGTTGCGCTCCGTGCAAACCCCCTTTCTCCCCTTCTGCTCCGCTGCTCCTCACCTGACCCCGCGGCACAGTCCCTCCCTCTCTCTCTCTCTCTCGGCCGTCAGCCTGTCGAACACGGCCCGTAACAGCAGAGTAAAAAGTCACTGTCCTCCGTGAACATGAACGCCGCTGAGATGAAGCTTTGTTTGGATCTGTTGCGTTAAAAGATGCCAAATGCGGCTGAGAAGCAGCTGTTTAGCGCTTTAGCTCGCGTTACGCTAACCTGTTAGCTTTGTGGTTTGGATTGTTCATCATCCAGTCCATCGTTTATCAGATGCGATTTAGACCACACTGTTTTACGTATTATTTTTCAGAAGACGCTCAGTCTTCCTTTGCCAAATGCTCACCAAAGACGCACTGATTTTCATTTAACTACAAACCCCCCGCTCGCTGTCACTCGCCGCCAGGGCTACTACTACGTGATGTAAACAAACCTACGCGCTACTCCACTAAAGTCTCCCCAAACAATAATCTGATGCATCGCATAGGCAGATAACATGATATCTTTACCCTCTAGGCGTCACTGCAGGATAAGGGTTAGACATAGGTGGAACTTTTACCTGATGCAGTTTGCTAGTCGGTCAATTATTAGACAAGCACAAGTTTGTTGACCGCGTGATGCGACACTTTTTGTATACTATTAGGATTTTTTTTTAATATGAAATTGAATGCACAGACTACTTTAGTAAGAAATCAAGCAGCAAATTATAATGGCAAGCCTTCCTTTGGAAGTTTTTGGGCAGACATCGAACAAACAGCATTTGGCATCAGCGAACATGCTCCGTCTGTGAGTAAAGTGATTAAGGTAAAAATATCCATTTGTTTAAAGTGTTATTTTGGATAATAATATGTCATAATAGTACACTTTATTGATCCTTAGCTACATGTAAAGTCATAACCAATTACAAATGTACCATAAACAAACCCTGTTTGTTAAATGCGAACCCTGTTTTTACTTTTTAAATATAAAGCACGCAATTTCACGGTATACCGTGATATCGCGGTATTTTTTGTCCAGGTTATCATACCGTGGAAATCTCATACCGTCTCATCCCTACTCAGTGGTGAGACAGAAATAACCCTAGAGGTTTCAGCATTGAGTTACCTTGTGTACGAAATGCGCGGTATAAATAAACATGCCTTGCCTTGAGTTGGTTTTGAATCAGGGGTTCCCAAAATGTGGGTCAGGGACCAGAGGTGAGAGAATGTGACCATTTACCATTTTAAAAAGTGAGGGAA
The DNA here is from genome assembly GCA_007210695.1 of Neogobius melanostomus. Classification (NCBI taxonomy): domain Eukaryota; kingdom Metazoa; phylum Chordata; class Actinopteri; order Gobiiformes; family Gobiidae; genus Neogobius; species Neogobius melanostomus. Next base: position 142,247 of record VHKM01000147.1, read on the forward strand.
AATAGACTAGTGTCGTCCCCAACCCCAGTCTGACAGTGGCTTAGTGGTTCTCACACAGTGGGGCAGGGCCCAAAACTCAAACACTGAGCATTGCCTTAAAAGTTAAAAATAAATTGTGCAATTTATCGATTATCGCAGTATCGGCATATCGTGAGATTATCGTTATCGCGAGCCATGTATCACAAATCGTATCGAATCGTGAAGTACCTAGAGGTTACCGTGCCTAATTGGTAGAGAACGGAAAAAAAGATGGATGGAAGTTCACATTTACAATATTATTACGGCTTAAAGGTCACATTCTGTGTCTAGACAACAACATATCCCACCGTATCATGTAATCAAATCTGTTTTCATGGCGACCTTTACCATTTCGAGGCAAATTTATTTAGTATTTATTTGACAAGGAAAAGACAATCATCTCTGAATCGGTGTTGTTTTGGAGCGTCCTCCACTGGTCCAAGGAGGTATTAATCAAGGTATGAACAAAATGCATGTTCCTAACTCAAGTCATTCTAGGCACAAAGAGAGAATACACATATTTGACATATCACGACTAATACAGTAGAAGAAGAAATGACCGAGGTAAACCAGATTACTCAAACGGAAATGGGCCAATATTCATTCATGTTTTGAGTAAAGCTGTGAGTAGGGTTACAAAATGTGTGACGAAACATAATCACGCAATTGCAGTTTCTCCATTCCCTTTGTGGAAAGTGTATCAAGCAACACTGATTAGTAAAACTGATATTTGATGGGTAGTAGAGCTGCACGGTTAACATTTATCGAATCAAAATTGAGGTTCTAGCTACTGCAGTGACCTACCCTGAAGGGCTTGAGTTTGTTTTTGTTTTTTTCAGAATTATTGAGCCCTGCTGCTTTGGAGCTTCAATCATGTTTGTCTGTGAAAACTACAAACTGCTCTCACCAAAACAGCGAGTGTTTCACGACGGGTCGGGTTGTGTCACGGAATTATCAGTTAATCACAGAGCGGATTGAGGTGGTGAAAAAAGCTCATCGTCGTCCGCGTGTGTCATTGTATGAAACTTTGTCAAACTATAACATCTTTACAGCAGGTTTATGACGTAAATATGAGGCAGTTTCATAAGACAGTGTTCTAACAACTCCATAAAATGCCTCTTTTAAATGTGTATCTTGTGAGCTGAAAAGTAATAACTGAATACTATAATGTTTAACAGCAGTTTGAGAAGTTATTATACAGCTCGATGCTCAATTGCATAGAAAATAAAACATGTTATATAAAATAATACAATTGCAAATCAAAATGCAATCGCAATATCTGTCAGAAAAATGTGTTGGTTTTTTTTGGTCAAAATCATACAGCCCTAATGGGTAACTAATAGTTCACTAATTGCTTAAGTATTTCAAGTTTTAAATTTTTTCAAAACTAACATTTTCCGAGCTAAAGTTCCCATTCAAAGTTTTCAGAAAATGTATCGATATCTCCCACCTCTTTGCAACCCTAGCTGCGAGTATTACACAAAGTGTGATGTGTCTGTATGTTTCATAACTGCTCCAGCTTCCTCAGAGTCCCTGCTGTAAAAATGTGGAGGTTTTTTCTTTTTCAACATATTTCTTGGCAACCAATACGAAAACACCCAGGTTGTATAAATACACTGTAACAGATGAAGCCGGTTATTGTTGGAGTAACAATTACGCCGTGTAGCCTCTGGCAAGAAACGCAAAGCAGATGAGAGCTTTGATGAGAAAACAAACTCACTGAGTCTAAACAACCAAAGGGGTTATTGAGAGTGCTGAAGGTAAACTTAATTCATGTATTTTCTAGCTCCTTTTGTGCTGGTTGCAGTTTTATTTATCTATTAGACTTCCATTAGACCCATTTGCCAGAAGAGACTCCGAGTGCTACGAGATATGCCGAGGTTCCGTCTCTTTACCACAGCATTAGCAAACGAGGAAGCAGAAAGAGAGAAGAGACATCACCTGGATTAGCATTTTTGCAAAGGACAGCAAGGATCTCTACTCAGTTACATTTTAGTAGGCAAGATAAGTGTCTTGTTGGCTTTTCTAGCAAAGGATGTTCATGGTTGAACTGGTTACCTGTTACTAATTACATAACTGCTTAAGCGCCCTTTGCCTGGTTAACTGTTTCACGTGTGAGTTCTACAGTGTGGACCTCTGGCAGCAATAAAAATGTGTTTGAGATTACAGTGGTCCCTTGTTTTAACGCAGTTCACCTTTCGTGGCCTCGCTCTTTGGCTAGTCGCAGAGTGAGCCTCTCTCGTTGCAAAGAGGATCTTTGTGTGTCCCGTCAACACATCAGCGCACACACACCACAGAGTAGGGCTGAACGATATGGACAAAATTTCATATCTCGATATTCAGATATCGATACGATACAACACAACAATGGGTTCGGTGAAAACAGCATTTTTTCAGTAAAATAAAAACATAATACAAAAGCATACAGTATTATTGACGAAAATCTATATTGTTTATATCTTGCTTTTTCGATTTTAATATCTTGAATGTTCATCTCTCGATATCGATACGATAACGATATATCTTTCAGCCCTACTCCAGAGTCACAGCAGCACGGGCCGGGCATGAGTGGGTCTGACTCCGCGTTTACTTTTTCACCGCTAGCATGTGGCGCTCGCCTGAGCTAAACACTCGCCTTCTGAAGCCGGAAACTGCTACGATAAAACTTTTGGTCTCTTAGTTTGAAGAAATGCACAGCGGAGACGAGCACTGCTCACAATGTTACCATCCCGATGTAATGTGGCATCTAAAAATCGTATTATACAAATAAAATCACACAGTGTACACCAGGCATAAAGGTGTCCACTGGTATGTGAACGAGTGACAAAAGTGTTTAAAGTGTGTGGTGAAGGGTTTACAGCCTTAAAAACATATTTTAAAGTAGTCTACTTCGCAGATTTCGTCTATTGCAGGTTATTTTTTTAAGAACGCATCACCAAATACCTGCAAAAAAATATTTTCGTGTCACAACTTTCTGGCAAGATTAAAATTGAAGAGGAGGAGGGGGAAAAAAAGCGAGTACCTTGAGGTTGGTCTCTCCGTCCAGACTGGCCGTGGTGATGTGGCAGGTTCCGTCTGGTCGATCTGACGATAGCAGCACCAGGTCGACAGGAAACGTCTCGTCTTTAGCCACGCGCACAATGTCCCCCACCTGCGCCGCAGAGAGACACCATTACCAACTGTTTCAAAGGCAGCGAAAATTAAAACCCACATATTCAGGGAGGCAACAAGTCCAATCGAATGCTTTTTTTAAATGTAATTTTAATTCCCATGTACTATATTTTCAATGCCAAAAACGCAACTAATCATTGGATATTTAATTTCTTGAGATTTGTAACCCATCCATCCATCCATCCATTTTCTTCCACTTGTCCGTTGCCGGGTCATGGGATCACATTGCACCAGCCCCTATGGCTCCTCCTGCAGGTGGTGGGTCCACAGAAGGAGATTTGTAACCATTCCGTCAAACAGACCAAAAAAAATTCAGGAAAATTGGAAACGCAAATTGAACACAACTATGAAGCGTTGAGCCAAAAAATTTGTACAATTGTAGCCAGAACTACAGTAGAATCTGTCCTTGTCAAAACAGCTAGTCTTCTCCTCCTTCTGTGTTTATAGCCATGTGCTCTGGACTCTAGAGCCATATTATTTGGCGATTATCTTTATAACTGATGATCCCGATTATGAAAAAATGCAACATTCAATTAATGCTACGTTCAATTAATGCTACGTTCAATTAATGCTACGTTCAATTAAACGCAATAAGTGATAATATTGAATATGATCCCACCAATAATTATTGAGGGGAAATGCCGTCCCCTACATTTGATCCATCCACCAGTACCACTGGGGAAAACATCAAAAGCATCTCAAGGCTAGGTTTGGTCAGGAGCGTTAGCTACAGGGGAGTTTGGCACTAGGGCTGGGTCATATCATATCAGTGCATACCACTGTAGACCATATCATTTGTATGCACACTACAGCTGATTTTGACTGGAGTCAGGACCAGGGGCAGGCGGAGAGTGCAGCTAATGCTACACTCAGGGTCACTCACAGCAACAGCGTCAAGGGCAGGTGCTTAAAAAAATCTAATGATATGACTGAAACGCGTTGCTCGAGTAGCTCAAAATTGTGAGGAAAGGGTTCAGGATTTGCGTCTTAGAGTTGTAGCACTGCCTAGCTCGCTAACTTTTCTGGCGCCAACAACAACACGATGAAGAAAACCACAAATGCGGTAAAAGGCCAATGATATCATCTGTGGTGCTCTTCAGATCTCACGCAAGTCCAGTGGTGAAGTCTTCAATTTTCTAGTGGGTATACTGTATTTTTAAGGAGGCGCAAAGGGGGGAGCGGGTTCAATTTGCCCGTCAGATATACAAAGCCAACTATTAATAATATTAAATGTATCACAGACAATTAAATACATTATAAACCTAAACTGTGTTGTAAATGTTATTTCAATAACAAGCAATAGGCCTATAGGATTTTACCTGTAACAGGTTGTAGCTAAATGAGGCTGTGAGACAGAAGCCAAAATGATTGTTTAAATGAATAAAGCCCAGTCTGCTCACCCCAACCCCACACACTCTGATCAAATCTCTCGCACTGTTGAGCGAGCGCCTGCACACCCCCACATACACCTTTCCCGCTGCTTCATGGAGAAGGATTTGTTTTTAGACAATGTTTTGAATGACGGGGAGCGTGGGCGGGGCGCATCCACTTTTCAGTCTATTTCAATCCTTGAGCGATAGCTCCAGTGTCTGAGTGTAAAACGTACATTTCGAACAGTCTGAAGTGCACCTCTTTCCCGCGGACTTCAGCGCTTTGTTGTAATATACAGACGAGCCCGCACCTGTCACGGCCTTTGTCCAAAGCCGCTCTCACGAGCCGCTGCAGAGGGACGGAGAAATGCGCATAGATGGGCCGACATCGAGGATGAACAGGGAAGGTGGTATTGACAGGGGAGACAATGAGCTGACTCCTCCATGAGGATCGTTATCAAGCCTCTATCATTATTCTCAGGGCAGATAGTAGTGCTGTCACGATACTAAAATTTCCTTTTAGTGCCTTTCACTGACATGGTCACAAAGCGCTTTACATGAGACGATTTTACATTCACTCCACACTCTGTGGTGGTAAGTTACCTATGTAGCTTCATTTCCCCTTGGGGGAGACTGACATAAGCACTGTTGCGATGTCATAAACAAACAAGGCCTTTGTCTTGAAATTTCACTCACTTTAACCCATGTCACGCAGAAACAAATCCCCTATTCACACCGAGTTCCTGCTCTAACAATGTGACCCTTATTTTCACACAATCTAGTCACATGAAGCTAAACCCTCTTCATTATCGTCTAATCTCGCGGTATGTTGAAATGGAGAGGAAACATCGCTCGCCTCGGGCCAAGCAAAACTCGGCTTCTGAGCAACAGTTTCTTATGAGAATTCATGAGCGCTATACGGGAGGCACAGTGTGAAGATCTACCGCCTCACAGCAAGGTGGTCCTGGGTTTGATTCCCAGACCAATCTGCAGCAATCCATATGAAACGATATTTCAAAAGGTACAGCAATGTTGCCTATTAATTCAGCTTGATCATCATAAACAAAAACACAAACAAGCCACTCTCTTATCCATTCAAAGAACCTACTAAGGAAGCATTTTTTTGCAGGTAAATAAAATTGTGCATCACCAACAAATCATGAAACCCACAGATCAAAGTCCTCACACCCTTACAACCCATATAGGCTTACCCGGATGTTTTGGATCGTGTTTGGACCAGACTTCCGCTGCGAACCACGTAGACTGGAGCCCCATTGACCTCGTTGTCGGCCTTGTGCCTCAGCCAGTCCTCGTAGCCCTGTGAGACAAGACAGTTGAGGCTGTTGGTGTCTACGTACCGCGTCGTGTGCATGCCAAATTGATCAAATTTGTTGATTCATTTTGTGGATGAATTGTGATCAATTTTGAATTTTGTTGCTTACAGTGAGGAAAAAAAGTATTTAGTCAGCCAACAATTGTGCAAGTTCCCCCACTTAAAAAGATTAGAGAGGTCTGTAATTTTCGTCATATGTAAACCTAAACTATGAGATCTTCAAAGAAGGTACTTGAGTCATCTTCTGTACTTGGTAGTTGAGGTCTCCAACTACTAAACTATGAGAGACAAAATGAGGGGGAAAAATCCAGAAAATCACATTGTCTGATTTTTAATGAATTTATTTGCAAATTATGGTGGAAAATAAGTATTTGGTCATTAACAAAAGTTCATCTCAATACTTTGTTATATACCCTTTGTTGGCAATGACAGAGATCAAACGTTTTGTGTAAGTCTTCACAAGGTTTTCACACACTGTTGCTGGTATTTTGGCCCATTCCTCCATGCAGATCTCCTCTAGAGCAGTGATGTTTTGGGGCAGGCGCTGGGCAACACGGACTTTCAACTCCCTCCAAAGATTTTCCATGGGGTTGAGATCTAGAGACTGGCTAGGCCACTCCAGGACCTTGAAATGCTTCTTACGAAGCCACTCCTTCGTTGCCCGGGCGGTGTGTTTGGGATCATTGTCATGCTAAAAGACCCAGCCACGTTTCATGTTCAATGCCCTTGCTGATGGAAGGAGGTTTTCACTCAAAATCTCACGATACATGGCCCCATTCATTCTTTCCTTTACACGGATCAGTCGTCCTGGTCCCTTTGCAGAAAAACAGCCCCAAAGCATGATGTTTCCACCCCCATGCTTCACAGTAGGTATGGTGTTCTTTGGATGCTCAGCATTCTTTCTCCTCCAAACACGAGTTGAGTTTTTACCAAAAAGTTCCATTTTGGTTTGATCTGACCTTATGACATTCTCCCAGTCCTCTTCTGGATCATCCAGATGCTCTCTAGCAAACTTCAGACGGGCCCGGACATGTACTGGCTTAAGCAGGGGGACACGTCTGGCACTGCAGGAATTGAGTCCCTGGCGGCGTAGTGTGTTACTGACGGTAGCCTTTGTTACTTTGGTCCCAGCTCTCTGCAGGTCATTCACTAGGTCCCCCCCGTGTGGTTCTGGGATTTTTGCTCACCGTTCTTGTGATCATTTTGACCCCACGGGGTGAGATCTTGCGTGGAGCCCCAGATCGAGGGAGATTATCAGTGGTGTTGTATGTCTTCCATTTTCTAATAATTACTTCCACAGTTGATTTCTTCACACCAAGCTGCTCACCAATTGCAGAGTCAAGCCCAACTCACACTGAAACGCCTTGACGCGCAGCAAAAGAGCCGCCTCCTTTATTTTCTATGAGAAAACGCACACAGAGGTTGCAGCGACGCTGGACCCCGCGCCACTATTCAGATTTGTTGAATCCAGACGCGGCGCCGCGGAGGAAAACACAGGCTTTTAACCTCCTGCAGAGGCACAGAGGCGGGTCTGGTCAGTGACAGACAGGGAAACCGCCGTGAACTTCGTTTGTTTGGACGAGAGAAGCCACGGAGACAGAGAAACCATCGTCAGGGCTCAGGCATCAGGGGAAGCATGTTAAACTCGTGTCTGTCGCCAACTCGCTATTAACCTACAAAAAATAGCCAGGTTTGCTCTCTCTCTCTCTTACAACACGGACATACGTGTCTTCTTTTATTTATGATAAATGTATAAATCACGTGTGTAAAGCCCCGCACGGTTTGAGAAAAGCCTCTGAAGTACCGTGACGCGGTGCGCTCCGGTGTGTGTTGAAATCCCACATGGACGCGCGTCAGAGGACGTGCCGCAGGGGTCTCGGTCTGGGTGATTGACAGGCCTGAGTCATCTGACTTCAACGCTGTAGCGCTACTCGTGAAAAAAGTCCGAGCATGGAGTTCCAGCGAGCTAACTTGTTTAGTAACATGTTCCACTGGGACAACTTTACAGCTCTCTCTACACAGGAGAAGCATCATGACAGACGGAGGCCTTGTACCTGAGACTGCTCTGAGGCGCTGGCTTATTTTAGAAGTAATTCCTCTGTAATTTACAAGGCTAGCTGCTTAGCATTGAGCAACATCGATGTTAGCATCGCAGCTAACTGTCCTGGCTGGCTACTTTCATAATTTACCGATCTATTTTAATGTAGACTTTTGCTGTAGTCTACATAAGCATGGGAGATATATCTGTGTCCTCAGCAGAGCATGTGTGAGGTATAGATACATGACTATATGTATTACAACGCTTTATTTTATTTTTCTTACAGCAAAGTGCACAAAACATGTCGCATAAACAAAAAAATAAATATATAATATTTTGCAGGAACACAGTCCTTTTGAAATTGTTTTCAGTTTGTCATTGAAGATAAAACAGAATCAGAATTACTAACTGTCTGTAACATTGTGGACCCGAGCCAAAAGTAATTTCTATTGCTAAATTTAGTGAATTAAAGGTTTAACCAATGTAACACATGCACTAAACTACCACTAAATGACTCTGTAAAGACTATATTAAAGTCTTTATCTTTAAATGTATGCTTATTTAGTTGAATGATGAAATAATGAAAATTATGGTGCCAGTTTGATTACCGTTCTGTAACTAATGACTAAAACTACAGTATTCAACAACAACGCTATTAACACTACACAATTGTCTAGAATACAAAAAGCTATTCTAAAAAAAAATCTACCTAAATGCTATAACTAATCGCAAACCTGACAATTGATGAAAATACTCTCTCGCTATTCCTTCTCCAACTCGCTACGGGGGCGTGAGCGAGACTGGGCCGCTTTTATAGCCCAGAGGGGCAGGGCAACTGACGTCAGGCTTCACTGCTGACATCAACTTTCACTCCTGGGCCAATAGGAGCACCAAATTCAAAAATCAAATGCAGTAAAGACCGACCGCCTGTAGATGGCGCTTCACTGACGGTTTTAGGCATAAAGTTGATCTTTCAACTAATTTGCACTAAAGTGCCAAAATAATGACCAGGATATGTAGACAACACTATTGGACACTCATTTATACAGTTTATCAGGGGAAAAAAGTGGATTTGAGGGTGAGTTTTCCTTTAAAGAAGTTGTTACAGGTCTGCAAAAGCCAGAAATCCTGCTTGTTTGCAGGTGACCAAATACTTATTTTTCACCATAATTTGCAAATGAATTAATGAAAAATCAGACAATGTGATTTTCTGGATTTTTTTTTCTCATTTTGTCTCTCATAGTTGACGTAAACCTATGATGAAAATTACAGGCCTCTCTCATCTTTTTAAGTGGGAGAACTTGCACAAATGTTGGCTGACTAAATACTTTTTTCCCCCACTGTAGCTATGTTTTGAAACTTGGTTGTGATTGGCTAAAATGAGGTGGGGTTCATCCAATCCTCAACAAAATGACTGTCCTCATTCTGCAGTCTCACCTGTTTTATGGAGGTGACTGTGATGACGAAGAAGAGTGGCAGGCCACTGGTAACTGGAGATGTGGGCGTGTCGATCATTAACTGGGGAAAAACATAAGCAGACAGCAGTGAGTAACAGATAACCACAGCCTGGGGGATAGTCAGGGCTTAACATTCACAATAGTAAAAGCAACAAGTTAATGCTCATCTAGGAGCTTAAAGGCGACACATTATGTAAAATGGACTTTTGTGAGTTTTTAAGCTGGTTGTGGTGGTTTTCCTATAGATAGGACTTGGAGTGGTTTCCTGAGTGATTCACGCATGTCTGAGGAACCCTGCTCTGCTCTGCCTTTGCGTTTCTGTGCTCTGGAAAATGTACGTTTGCGTATATCTAATGTCCTCGCCAAACACTGTTGTGTACCCAGGAAGAGCACAGACCTGCTCTCACGTTCATAATGTCATAGTGCACAACTGTCTCATCGAGATATATTGTGATTTGTATTTGTAAATAAAAAGAATTTTAAAAAACTGCTCTCACTCTGAAGAAAACGCTCAGAGCTGCTGAAATACACGCTGGTAACTTTTTTTGCTGCTGTTGTGCAAACGTTTACCAGATCATTGTCATTTCTCCAAGTTAAAATGTCTGCACAAGGAAAATGTTTCTTTGGATGTCAAGGAGAAGCACTATTCTCGCGTTTCCAAGTGATGACACAAGGCGAGATAAGTCCGAGTTTGTCTGTGATGACAGTCCTTCGTCCAAAATGCTCTTATTTGTACACGGCAATTTACCAGTGAATGTTTCGTAAACAAGGACTTATTAGACAGCGGAAAAAAATATGCTGTTTTGGTGACGACTATGGTGAAGTTTGCTAAAGGGACTAGATGCAAGTTGGTCATTTTTATACTCACTACTGCCACCTCAGGTCTTACGCGCAACTGCAGTCTCTATATTAAGCTCGTGCATGACGGCCATTCGGACCCGAATTAACACCTTTTTGAGTGACAGTGCAGGATTTTAGATGCAGTTGTGGTGAACAGGTCTGGGCTCATTCTACACATTAGGACATTGCTGGAACATGTAGGGGGAGGAAAACAATTTTAACATTTTTAAACGCTGAATAGTGTATAGTCCCTTTAATTCATTGCCCTGGCTTTGGACCAGAAATAAATGACTTTCTATTTTCAAGTTGTTTTAGGTCAATATTGCCTCATACAATCCTGAAAGTGTTAAATAATGTTCTATGTGTGTCACAGACGATCGCAAAATACCAGGAAAGCTGAATATGTCTCTTTTAAAAAGGGATTAAATTGAAACAGCAATTGGAAATACATGTTTTAAAATGCATGCTACCTGGATGACTGAGAATCAACATCAACTCTTCTACTTGTTTAGCAGCTCACACGTATTCAGTATTCTCTCAAGTGTTAATGATTCTTAATTTTTTGTTTGTTTTGTTTTTTTGTAATGTGCACTTGTAGGACACGGTAGTAGCCTCTGCTTTTCGTCTACAAAAGTGATTCCCACCTTTTCTTTAGTCTTTACCCGAGTATGACAACCACTGGTGTTTGTCATACAACTCACATTTTCCATTCAAACTATCGAAACTATGTCTTCCATTTGTCAATCTCACATCCATCATGGACCAGCACCTCTCACCTACTGCGCCACCGGACTGTAGAGTGCAACTGTCACAGCGAGAACTTCCAAGTTCCGTGGCCGGGTGGGGTCTTTCCATTTGTATCGGGAGTTTGCACGTTCTCTCCATGCATACATAATAGCCTTTTCTCCATTCAAAGTTATAGATAAATGAGACATTTTATTGTAATATTTGGTACACATTGATCTTGGCTCTCCGATTGCACAGTCTAGCCATCTGCACCTCACAGTCTCTTTACGAGCTCTAAAGCGTCCTGTAACAAATCAATTTCTTCAGAATGAGATAAAAACAAAGATCGATTTTAAAAACATAAATCAGAAACAAAAACTTGACCTGGAAAAAACTGGGTTGAGTTGCGTGTTTTAGTGAGAATAATTAATTAAAGTAATTTCATTATTTTCAAAGCACAGTAATTATATTTAATGCATGATGAAGTAAAAAAAATAACATAAAATAAAATCTTGTCAGCCAGTGATAAATGAATGTCGCGCCCTGGTCACACCAGGAGCAAAGTAGAAGTAGAACAAAGATGTGTCAAACAGGAAACCCTTCACTTCCTCCAAAGGTTAACTGCCACTTCGACCTCACACGAGCGCACACCAGGCTGACAGAGGGGAGGAGGCGCTACCTGCTACAACCTCGCTAATCAGAGCAGACATTACCCACACTTTGCCATTTTCAAACCATGAAAAAGGGAGCTGGTAAAATTACATGTGTTAATACTGGGTCAGAACTCATTTGTAGCTTTACCGGCGCATTCCTGGCTTCCAAATTCTTTGTGGTGATGAGTAAGGTGGTGATGAGTTTAGGCCATATCGCAGGGCGATATGGCCTAAAATCTGTATCACGATATAAAAAAGAAATGATAACGATATATTTGACGATATATTGACAATGGACAAATGACTTCAAATCCCAGCCTTACGCCTATTGGGAAGATTAATTCAGTGATATTTTATTCTTTTTTCACTTCTACTCCAAGCTTAAAAATGGGTACAGCCTCTTTAAATATCTCAACCTTAACTTGTAAAATGTTCAAAAGCAGCAAGTGTTATAGACACTGTAACCTTTGTCGAAACATTTTCTAAGACACAGGATACTGCACAATCACACAGGGCTTGAGACCCAAGTTGAGTCAACAGCCTAGGGTTTGCTGCTCGGCCACTGTATTGTATTATAACAGAGGCGTGAGTGATGCTGGGTGACAGGCCCACGCCTCCGCTCTGAAGACACACACACACATACATCAGAGCATGTGGGTGTAAACACAAGAAGAGTCCTAACTGGGACTAGGAATACGTCACTTTTCATTATGTCAAGACTACGGCAATCATTTGTGCTAGTTTTGATTTGCATTTGAGTTATAATTCAAACTTTATTTATAAAGGTCTTTTCATACTGAAAGGTATCACAAAGTGCTTTACAGATTACAACATTTAAAACAATACGTCCCGCATCATTCATATTCATATTTTATATATATGACACACATACAATATATCATTAGGACTAAATAAATAGATGTCAGTTAAAAGCTAAGCTAAAAAGGTGGGTCTTGAGCCTGCTCTTAAATGAACGTTCTCTTATACCATGTCCACAACGATATAATAAGTTACGACGATATCAAAAGATTATATCGCGATAACGATATGCAATACGATATGGCCCACCCCTTGTATCGGACACAAGAAAAATACAGTTTTGAGACTGTTGGTCCAAGGACAGCATAGAAGGAAGTGACTTGGTTGTTTCAGCTCAAAGAAATGATTTTCCCCATTTTTTTCAGAATATTTCCTTATTTTGCCCCCATTTTTCCTAATTTTCGCGATTTTTTTATGCCTAATATTTTCCCTTATTTTCTCCCCATTTTCACAAAAAATTTTGCCCCATTGTTCCCCATGTTTTTTGTTGTTTTTTTGACACAATTTCTTCCCAATTATTCCCTATTTTTCCAGACATTTCTTGACATTGGAGATCAACCCAATATTGTTATTTGCATAGCTTCCAAACATTGTCTGCTTTCTGGTTCTAGATGACAAATATTTTCGTATAGGTATTGGAAATAGTATTGTTCAGGTATCGGTATCGATAACCAAGTATCGTTAAAGTAGCGGTATCGAAAGAAACCCAGCCCTAGATCCGAATACCCACCTCAGTTTTGCATTTGGAGCGCACAAAGGAGGCAAGCACTCCTCGGGTTAAAGGGAAACAGCTCTTACCTGCACCAGGAAGATGATGAGGAAGTAGAAGTTGGCGATCCTTCTGAACTGCTCGAACAGATTCTTGGGGACAAAGTTCCATATTGTGTACTGAAAAACATCACCATTTGAGAAGGTTACCGCTACAGATTATAATTATACAAAATGCTTCAGCGAATCAGTTGTCCTTTATTTTCATCCAGAGGTATTAAAGGGATACTTCGGGATTTTTGACATAGGGCCTCATTTCCTAGTTATCCAGAGTGTTGTTGATGTCTGGAGATATTTTTTCTTAAATTCATGCAGTTCTTATATTTGAAGAGTCTAGTTGCGCTAGCCTAGAGCAAGGCTAAAGCATTTCTATGGTAAAGTCTAGCCTGCATTAAAAAACAGTCTGGCGCACTCCACAGTGCACCTGAGGTAAATCACATATAACACCAGACTAACCATATAAATGTCTGTGTTAATAGAATAATTTTTTTAATAAAACTGACCTTGTATCACATGAATTACCGCATTTTGAGGGACCATTTTCTCGCAGATCACTCCGCCGCTGCCTTAGCTTACAGCCACGAAGCTGATGCTGCGCAAATGTACGCAAAATGGTTAAAATTAACCTATCGACACAGACATTTATATGGTTAGTCTGGCGTTATAAGTGATTTACCTCAGGTGCACTGTGGAGTGGGTCAGACTGTTTTTTAATGCGGGCTAGCGTTTACCATAGAACTGCTTTAGCCTTGCTCTAGGCTAGCGCAACTAGACTCTTCAAATATAAGAACTGCATGAATTTAAGAAAAAATTATCTCCAGACATCAACAACACTCTGGATAACTAGGAAATGAGGCGCTATGTCAAAAATCCTGAAGTATCCCTTTAACATGTTGTTTTACAGCATAATTCCACTTCGGTCTTCAAAATGGAAGCCTTAGCTTTGCGTGACGTCATAGGAAATGCATGTATACCAGATACAGTAGCTACTAGTAAATATTGCATTTTTTCTCACATCATCCTGACTGATAACCATCTGGCTCAACAGCAAATGCTCAACCCGCACAAATTAGTTGTAGAGCATTAGAGCGCATTTGTCGTGTTTGCAAGAACACTTGGAAATGATAGTTAGACAAACAGGTTACGACAGCTGGATGATGAAGTGGCCGATGTAAAAATCACAATTCATCACGTCATTAATCATTGCGGGCCGTGGCAGCGTAGGCGTGGGCCGTCGTGTTTCTTTTGTTTACTCGGAGCGCTCACAGCCTCCCCTCTCACTCGCCAGCATGGAGGGGATGTGAATGTCGTCTGCTGGCTCAGACTACTCTTCAGAAACCACTCAAGCGTTGACCTCTTTATCTGAGGCTCACGACAATCCTGGCCCTGCCGCACTAAATGAGCACGTTCGGCTCTCTCGCTTGGAATCACTGCAAAATGAAAACCGACACTTCAGACCTGAGTGAGTGTTCCTGCAACCGAACAGATGCTTCTGTTCAAGGAGATGCAGAAGAAACGGCCGGCGTTTAACAGGTGGCTTTTGCAGAGATAGGCCTCTGCATAATAGAAATAAGAAGAGGCGTTCAATCCTATAACATATGTGGACAGTTAGCAAGTAGGCTAGTCCGGGAGACTTTTCAGAGTCTAATAGCCTGCTCAATGTATTTTTGAAAATTTTCCATTAGCATTAAGTAAGTAAGTAAGTAAGTAAGTGCTTTATTGTCATTGTACAAGTGTACAACGAAATAGTGTTCAGGTGTTAGTCCTGAGCTGCTGCGGCTGAGCCGCGCTGCCACTGTGTTTCAACCTGACTCGCATGACCTTGGAGGTCGGGGAAACTGTAGCACTCAGAAGAAACCTGGCTGGCTGCCCTCTGTCTCCTCTGATCCTCTGAAATAGTGCAGCGCGTTCTGGGTTTGTCCCCGTTTCAGAGCGTGGTGTCCTGCACTGGTCAGCTCCACTTCCTCCTTCCTCTTCCTCCCTCTGCTCCCTCCGCTTCACAACAGTCTTTCACCATCTCTCGTTTGTCCTTTTTTGTTTCCTGTAGCTCCTCTTGTGACGCCTCCACTGTGCTGCAGCTGTGGGGGCTCTTGGTGCCTCTTCAGTGTCTCAGAAGAAGAAATGTGTGGGTCTCAAATGGGTTTAGCTGATAAGCTAGCATTTTGTTTACCTTTAAAATGCTGCTTTCTTCAGGACCATTTTTGACTCTCAAAGTAAACAAATCCACCAAACCTCCACAAAAACACGGAAAAGACGTACAAAAGTATCCAGAAAAACAATGTGGAACACAGAAACCACAAATGCAGTTTGCAGAAAAAGGCAAAAAACTCAGCTGCACAAGGAGAGAGCGAGGTCGCTTCCTGTTTTCACGTCGCCATGACAACACAGATTAGCCACCAAACATCGGAAATATGAACGCTCCAAATGTTTTCAGCTGTTGTCAACCCATTAACCACATTAATTAGTGGCAGTTCGAGGAGGGGCTGTTGACAGAACTCATTTTACTATTTAGCAATTTTTCTACATTGTTGATCATTAGCAACAAAATTAATAGAGTTGAAAATTAATGATTTTAGTATCCAGAGGGAGATAAGCAACGGGTAGTGCTTGCGCTTCACAGCAAGAAGGTCCAAGGTTCGATCCTCACCTAACTATGTGGAGTTTGCATGTTCTTCCCGACCGTGTCCGAGTAGGTTTCCTCCAGGTATTGCGGTTTCCCCTACCACTAAAAGCATGTACAATAGGTGAATCCCCCAGCCAGGTGATTCTGACCATGAGCCTGGCTCCACATCTGGAGATGGGTGTCCGGGCACTAGGGACCCTTTTACTGCTCCTTAGGGGTTGCCCCAGTGGCATCAAAGGATGGGTCAAATGCAGAGGACAAATTTCCCCACAGTGGCAATACACTATACCTTAACAAAACAACACAATCAACCCTTTAGAGCTCAAAAACATTGGTCCCTCCCTCCCAAAGAAATACCTGGAGCCATTTTTCCATTCATGCAGTTTTGAATAATCCACTTACTTTGTTAGTTTCTTCTTCTGCTGCTGCAGCAGCGCTTCTACGTATCAGCGTTTCCTAGATATTGTTAAGTGTCCTGTACCATCACCATACCCATTATGAGCAGTTTTGCTGACTTTATCATTTCACAAGGGAAAAACATTCTTATAAGTATCTAGTATAAGCTTTTAATTTGTGATCATTTCTACTGCTGCCTACAGAGGGAGCTCCAACTACTCAATAAGGCAAAAACCAACAAACTCATTTCTTTTTGCCATTTCCATTTACATAGACATGATTTTAAGATGCAAAACATTAAAAATACATTTGCCCAATAGCAGGTTTATGAGCCACAGTGATGCGCGTACCTTGGATGAAATGATGCGGTTGTCAGCGAAGCGCTGGGGATGTAGTGGCCATGCAGGGGGAAACGGTTGGCCACATAAATCGTCCTGGTCTCGCTCTGATGGGGCGGATCAAAACCCTGTAACATCAAATGCAAAACACACATAAGCAAAAAAAAAAGCCCTAAAGTATTACAGGAATGATAAAATGTTACCATGAAGTCTGCTTTCAACTACACTGGATTTGGCCTAATTTGCTTGACAGGCTTCCTCCTTTCCTAGTACCTGGGTAGCTTCCTTACTCTTGCTTGCTCCTCATATGATACATAATACGATACATGATGCATGACAAAAAAAATAAGTGAATTAATAACACATGATAAAGAGATGAAGAGAAAAAAGTGAGCGAAGGAGTGAAGAAATACAATGTAGAAACAAACGGACATAATTTGGAATTCAACGGAAAATGTAAAAATAAAGTCAAGAATTTGGGTATTTTTAGACATTTTTCTGATTATCAAATTTATCAAATATTTTTGCTATTTTTCTCTACATTTTTATTTATTATTAATTTAAAATGGTGATTTTTTTGCTGATAAACATTTTATGCCAAGACAACAACCAAATCTGCATCCTATTTTTATATTACAGGAACGAAACTGGACCATGAAGGTCCAGCACACTCTTTTAAAGGGAAAGACTCCATCCATATTTTTTATTTATTCAAATGTTTTAACTTTTATTTTTTTGATTAAGATCACAAAGTGCGTATGGAGCAACTACGGTCATTTATTATTCACCAGTGTATTATAAACTAAGAATAACACGGATGTTAGCATAGTCTTGCGCTTCCACAACTTAAAATGATTCAACAAAAAAATGAGGTGTTGCTTAGGGTGCTAGCATACGAGATATATCTACCACACAGTGAGGCTTATTGTGTTGACATTTCACCTTGTCACAGGCCCCCGCACTCGTGACTAACGTTATGTGATGCTAATGTACACCGCCGTTTAGTTTTTCTGCTAACCTAGAGCAGAGGCTTACACATTCTGCCTCTGGTGGGCACAAAGGCTACTCCAAAAGTCGAGACCACATTGTGTTTTGAAGCCATTTGTTTGGCGCTTGTTGAACAATTTCAACCTTCATTATAACCTTCAATTATAAGCACCGAAGTATTTAGATTACATAGAGGGCTGTCACGATAATAACTATATTGATTTATCGTTCAATGAATAACAGATAAATATATTTTTGGGCTCTATATTTATCATCTGTACATTTATTAGCATTTCCACCCTATGATTTCTAACTGAAGCAAATTGAGTTACATTATATTTCATATTTATAGCAGCTTGTGTGGTGTTTTAGGATATGAATATGCACTTTTAGAACAAAGGTTTACTGTCATTTTAATGCTTTAGTGTTGGCAGTATCTAGTATCGTTTGAGTCAATAATATCGTTTATCGCGATACTTTCCTGCCTCTATATATCGAACTTCAAATTTGTTATCGTGACAGGCCTAATACATACAAGGTTTCTAACAAACACCAGCTGTATGTTTACTGCCACGTAGTTATTTTATACATCAGATGAAGCTAACTCCCAATAAGAAAACAACAATGACAGGAAGTGGTAACGAACACAGGACGTAGCTGGACCTAGCATCACTGAGCTGATGCTATATGGATGCATTATGCCAAAATAGTGCCACAGTGTGAACTGGGTATGCACCAATCTAATACTGGTATCCGATATCAGAGCCAATACTGGAAAACATACGATACTGGGCATCGGCTACAAATATCCGATACTGAACCGATGAATATTCAAACATAGAGTTAGTTTTAATCTCCGCAAATGTATTTCTGATCCCCGTGCAAAATGCCGCGGCTAGCAACAATATGCTAATACTAGCAGCAACTAATCAAGGTTAGAACAGAGACTATGTTTGGATCACCTAAAGCAGTGGTTCCCAACCTTTTTTCCTTGAAGCCCCCCCACGCATGCTGCAGTCAGGCCACGTCCCCCAGTCCAAAACTGTGGCCCCACAAATGTACTTAAACATATCAACGATTGCCACTACGCACTTATGTCAAACAAATAAAAGGAAATTGGAGTGTTTAATGCACCTGTACTACTTTGTCTGTCACACTGGATGATTTTGAACCATTAAATTTGCTTAATTAATATCACTTATGACCAGACCATTGGCGTAGCCACGGGTCTGCCAGGGTGTGCCAGTGCCACCCACAGAGCCAGCTGGCACACCCAAAAAACTGAATGCATTTTTTTTACATATACCGTAAATCCTCTAATGGCCTTTATTCCATTACCGGCCGGGTACAGTGTCCGAGTTCGTAGCTGGCAGAGGCAAATAAAAGTCGGTCTCTAAAACAGGCCGGGGCTATTATTAGAAACTATAGCGGTAGAAATATTTCCCATGTTCGGAATTTGTCTTATACGTGTAAACGATAACTCACGTGCAGGAAGTAAACAAACGGGAACCCAGGCCGAGAGAGAGAACGCTGCTGCGGAGCGGAGCTGATCCAAGCGCAACTTTGAGACAGATTTAGCCACTTTTCAAACCTTCTGTGACTATAAACAGGTTGTGTGACCCTCCAGGGTTTTAATAAAGTCCTCAAAGCACATCCAGCGGCTCGTGTGCAGGTAAGGTCCACACCTCAAAGTAACTCCTCCGATCAGCACGAGCGTCTCGTCTTCTCTCAGGTCTGTTTTATGATTGATCAGAAACACTAACGCTCCGTCTAAACTCGCCTTTACACCAGATAACAACAAATAATCCGGTCCGCGGTAAAAAAAAAAAAGAAAAAAAAAGAGAAACCTGGCGTGACATTGATGTCAATGTTCCGCTAACAGCAGCTAAACGCTTCCTGTTGTCCCTACAAAATAAAAAGCGTCAATGTTCCAGCCGCTGGGAGAGTGTTTGCAATGTTAATTAATAAATGAACCTAATATTTTACGTTCAAATGGACACAAATCTCCTTTTTCTTCATTTTCCTGATAGTCCGTTTTGCTCAAATAAAAATAAAGGCCTGTCTCTAATTTGGGCCTGGTTCCAATAAAGGCCTGGTCCTCGATGTGCTTGAGTAAATAAAGGCCCCGGCCTATATTAGAGGATTTACGGTATGTAGCTCTTCCTAACATGTTTGATAACCAGTCGATCAATTTGTAAAAATTGCCACCAGGCGATGCGTTGCGACACCTGCACTGGGCATGTTAACTCGATCAATCAATAAAAAAGTGTTATCAGGCGAAGGGGGTTGTGACACCTGCACCTGGCAACCAACCTAATGACCTGACTGTGACCCTCCCGCACAGCGAGCACTGCAGGAGCGATAAAAGTGTTAGTAGCCTAGCTACTACTCGCAGACAAACTGGACTCTGATGAAATAATAAACCTATTCAAGGCCAAGCCACGCCGCCTTGCCTTGTGAAGCTGCAATAAGAAGGTGGGAAGTTCAGATGCTTAAATAATACATGTGATAGTGTGAGTAAGAAATAAACAGGATAAGATAAACAGGTTTACTTATAAATATGACAGGAAATACATGTGAAAAGTGTTAACAACTCATTTAAATCGCGTTAAAAACATGTGTTTAAAGGTTGAAAAGTTATTATGATGTATTTCAGAAGTTGAGAATGTGTTTATACAAGTTAATGCCAGCCATTGATTTTGAATATGTAAGTCGGAATTTATTAGTTTTGCCTGCAGGGGGAGCCCTTGCCACTCTGCTTTATGAAACTGGCAACATTTTCCCCCGTCAAAAAGTTCTATTTGTTGAGAATAAATTTGGCACACCCAGTGTTTGCTGGTGCACACCCAGTGTCTTTTTTCTGGCTACGCCACTGGACCAGACCCTCTGACCAGACAAAGTTCTGCCCCCCCCCTCCCCTCCCCCGCAATCCCAGGCTCTTCCCAGGTTGGGTACCACTGACCTAAAGTAATTGTATTTTACTGTAGTTTATGAAATGCTGTTAAAGAATAACCAATGGAACACATTTGTAATAATCAGATCACTTCGGGAGTTGTTAATGCACCTTAAAAGCCTGATATGTAGCCGAGGATATTTAGTGTTGAAAAGTCCAGTGATCCTTGTTTAATGTTATTACATTCATTTATTACTAGATATAATTTTTAGAGAAGATAAACTTGCTTGATCGTGAAATGAAGTAAAGACGGCCATTCACTTTTTCACTCAAAGAAAGACACTTTTAAGAAAGTCTCTTGGTATCAGTTAATATCAGATATCGGCAGATACTCAAACCCCCAGTATTGGTATCAGTGGCAAAAAAGCTGGATCGGTGAATCTCTACTCTGAACTAATTTGGATGGAAAAAAAAAAATAGGCTTGACTTTCAGTATTAAAACCTGCATTAACAATAGGAACAGAAACAGTTTCAAGCACACAGGAGGTTAGCCACAACATTGCCTGCACCGAGTGAGTTAAAAACACCTCAGTAACTACTTCTTTATTGTGTGTATCAAAAGTTTGGTACCTCTGTTGTCATTTCATTACATACTGTATCTTGACTTTCTTAATATGCATTTGTTGGTTAAAATGCTAATGACATCCAGTTTAAAAGGTTGCAAGAAAGGACAAAATATTCAAAATTGGTGGAATTTGTCTCTCGTGTGTCGACTCGACAGTATGTCATGGTTTTAGCCACTGAAAGCACAACAGAAAAATTGCACTGCGACTCTCATTGGCTCCGAGTCGAAATGCCTGACCTCTCGGTTTGTGCTCTTGTGTTGTGCACATGGAAACAAAACCAGCCATCTGTGGTTGACGAAAACGTCACTACCACCTCAAAACCAGTGCACCGGTGTTTCAATCTTCAAAGAAACCAAAAGTGCTAGCTTATTATAAAAAAAATATGAAGATCGGTGCGCGCTAATCAAGAATCGCGCGCTAATCATTCGTTTCGTTGAAAGTCGTAATTTACAAGTGGTAAATTTGCCTGAACTGCAGCAACAGTCGCAAAGCCGAACTTGAAAAAGCCATGAGGTTCGTGGCTAAACGTCTGCTTCAACTTCAAGAAAATCCTGCTGGTTAAATTGATCAGACTTACTTTATGTTTGATATTCATATAAATGGAAGCACAAACATAACATCTTCCTCTCATACTAAACCTTTTGAAGACCTCCATAAAGTCAGCCATCCTCAGACTTGGTTTCTCCAAATTAGCTTAAGTCTGAGTGGAAAGAGCAACCATCCGTCTCTAGTGCTGGTCCTAACAGCATGAGAGCCTCCTACCACTACCACGGAAGCCATGTCTTTATTGCCATGGCTAATCTCTGCAGTAGCAAATAAGCTAATTTAAGCCACTGTGCGAAGAGACATGTTAATGATTAAGCAACTCCACTGAGGAGGTTTTTATCACTCTCCTGTCTGGAAAAGATGGGAGAAAAGGCCAGAAACAACATTCGAATTCCATCTAACCACTTGGGTCTCAGTATTGAACCCCTTACCACTCCCCCTTTCCAAGAAGCTTTTAGTTTTGGGTAATGCCAAACTGGAGAAAATGTGCTCGGTTCAGGTGGGGGTTAAGAGATTGAGAGAAAACTTTTTCCGGGGAATGTCAGTGTTCAGATAGTTTAGGAAATGTGTAGGTTTTGAAAGATATCCCACAGTGATTTTTAAGTTCACAGAGCTCATTCCGGTGCAACTTCTGAGAGAAATACGAACTGCCCATGACTCTAAACCTGTATTTTGTGTTCACCGATCAACATGACGGCCTTACGCTACCGGCACAATTTGAGAGATTCTGACAGGTAATTACTTCCCGCATGATGTCTATACAAGCCTCGACTGGCCTCAGAGGAAACAACGGGATATACTGGACTGTTAACTGGGAAAAAGGCATTTAATCACGCAAGATGGGTCCGGCACATGGCGCCGAGGAGGGAGGAGGACTTAGATGATGGATCATTAGTGACAGGAGCAATCCCACGCAACCACCGCCGTCTACCAACGTGTTCGAGAGCAAGTGGCAGGGGTGAGCCGTTAGCACAGCCGCATATGAGAATACTGGAGCTCAGCCCAGAGAGGCCAAGGCAAAATAAATGTCTTGATTATGGTTATTTATTGAGAGATGGTGAAGTCCTGGGATACAGTATACATCTGATACTTTTCACTCAAGAGTCAATGCTTGTTATTCTTATGTTTTTATTATTTCATTTTTTTATTCAGGTACATAAAAGATTCTTTTTTAAATCCTCTCAACATAAGAAAAGCTCAAAGTTTGCCTGATTTTTTTAATTTTTTTATTATTATATTGGTTCCTTTCAAGTTGAATTGTTTTTTTTTATTCCATGTTTTATCCTATTTGGATTTAGTAAATGTTTTTATTTTTGTAATCAGTGCCAATTTGTTTTCTGTGATGCACTTTGGAGACTGTGTTAGGGCTGGGCAGTGAATCGAATTTTAATAGGGCTCTATGGTGTTACTTCACAAATCAAGCGGAGGTGAATACAATGCTCTCGCTTCATTGAAAACAGTGGGAGATCGCTGATATTGGGTGGTTGTTTTGAGAGGATTTATTAAGCTGAAGAATTGTTGGCTTGTGATGAAATGTCATTTGATTTCCATGCAAAAGTCTGATATAAAACAGAAATTGGACTTAATTGGTCTCGATTAATGTTTGTACAAACTGCCAAGAGGTCGCCTAGTAAGCGTCGCTAATCCATCGTAACTTTGTGTTGAATTTCACGCATTTATGTTCACCTTACGGGAAATAATCATGATCTACTGTAAGTTAAACGTAATGCTGACGAGAAAATGTTTTAGAAGCTTTTAGGTGATGTTCTGTCTAGTTTATTCAGCTTTAGATTTAGCTAAAGCATGACATAGATAACACATGTCATGACATTAAACATTTGATTAACAATTTATTTTATGTTTAAAGCAAAGTAAGTGGTAGAATTTAGAGCCTGATGTGTCCGGCACAGTTATGTTAAACTTTAAAACATAATCCACACAATTTGTTTAGATCTGCAGTAGGGCTGCACGTTTTCAAGTTTTTCATTAACCGTTAACCAAGGCCCTTAGCGGTTAATGCTCGGTTAACCATTAGTGTGCGCACTAACCAACCCCCACCCCCCCCCCCCCCGGCGCGCGCTGCCCCCTCCATTACGTTATACTGACAGACACGAAAGGGTTTTTTCATTGTTAACACCTTTATTAAATGGCTGGAACACATTTAAAACAAAATTAATTTATAGAAATAAAACGCAGTGGTAATGACAGAGCAGTCAAAGTAGGTCACTGACTTGTGTTCACGTGGCCCTACAGTATTGCAGTACCTGCAGTCATTTAGCACGCTTTTTTTTTAACATTGTGCAAAGAAACAGTCATTCATGCGTACAACAACAACAACTAGGGATGGCCGATATATCGGTGCCACAGATATTATCGGCCGATATTTGTAATTTTTTCACATATCGGTTCGATATGGGAAAATATTGGCCATATATATATATATATATATATATATATATATATATATATATATATATATATATATATATATTTTTTTTTTATTATTATTATTTTCTGCGCCGTGATGTAGCGCACTTGAATGCATGCAGCAGTGTAGACGGGTTGAAATGACCTGACTGGGGCAACAGTTTATTCTAATTATCTGAAATAAACAGTGGCTCCTAAAAGTAAAGAAACTCCAGCATAAATTCACACGTCTCCAAAATGTTTTTACTCTGTTTAAACAAAATGGAGCGGACACTTGGACACCACAGAGATACAGAGCCACAAGTTGCTGCCGTTACAAACTGGACTAAAACTGCCTCCATGGACATTATTTTGAGTCAGGATTAACATGAATCTTTTTCTGATGGATTGTCGCTACATCTGAGTGGTGAGTGTTGCAAACGTTTCTCCGTCCTGACGCCAGAAAAGCGCTATAAATAAACGATGCATTATTATTATTATTACTACTACTTAGCAGGGGTACTTGGAACTTTCAGGGGTCCTTGGAACTTTTTTTTAAAAGTAAAACTGAACATTATTTTGAAAGGAAAAGCTATATTTACAGTATAATGTACAGTTTTGGGAGTATTTGGGCTTTATTTTGAACATTACACTGTCTTATGTTCAAATCCCATATGAAGGAAGCTTACAATTCAGTACTTTCACGTCGCGTTGGAGCTTCATTTCGCTAAATGGCCGCACAGTGGTACAATTAGTGAAAGCAGTCACTATTTAGAAAGTGACACCTTTCTAAATAAACTGCAACAAGTCTTGAGGGAGGGGGTACACAGAGCACCACTAAAGGGTCCAAGGGGTCCGCAAGACAAAAAAGGTTGGGAACCACTGACTTAAAAAGGAACTACTTCGAGCGAAAACAACTGTTTCCAAGTGCTGCCAAGTCTGACACTCGCCTGATTATAAACCAAACAAACTCTAGCATTATTTATTAACTTGTTGGGAGGAGCAGGTGTTAAATACACACACTTCAAATGTAAGACATAAACCCACATTTTCAGTAAATTATAGACTTTTTAAGGTCTTATTTTTACTCAATCAAATGTAAGACATTTTAAGAACCTACGGGAACCCTGCATATTGTAGTTTAATCCTAGGAGCGGAGTTTATACAGGCAGAATGTTTATGTTTATTTGGTAGGGACAGTGCAAGTTAATGAACAAGCCACACCGGATTGTAGCCTTGGGCTAATTTCCATCCGTCGTCCCCCCACACTCTCATTCATCCTGACCTATTGTACATGTTTTTAGTGGTAGGGGAAACCGGAGTACCCGGAGGAAACCTACGCAGACACGGGGAGAACATGCAAACTCCACACAGAAAGGCCCCGGCCTTGGTGGGAATCGAACCGGGACCTTCTAGCTGTGAAGCACGAGCGCTAACCGCTGTACTACCGTGCCGCCGAATTAAGTAAAATGTTATGCTTTTTAATGCCATTTTAATGTCCAAATATTTTAATGCCACAAACCCAATTGGACAAAATAGGAAGCTTTTGAGCAAAAAAATGTTGTCAATTTCAGCCAAAACTGCAACTGAACATGTTTAGAAGACCATACTTTGGGTATTTTCAATAAACTTATACAATTAAATTTGTTGAGCAATGTCATAATTTTCCCACGTAATTTAGATTTAATGCCAGTTTGAATCTAATGTAATGCTATTTAATGACATTTAAAGCTGCACTAAGCGATGTCTTCTTGAATTTGTTTTTTGTCAGTATGTGGAGTAGTGGACCCTGCTCTGCTCGCCCCCTTCCCCTCACATGGCCCACGTAACAGTATTTAAATAGGAAAAACGTGGAAGAGCTTGGTCTCTTCTAACTTGTCTCCAAGGAAATGAGCTGGGAGAGGCTAAATGCTAACAACACCTTTGGTCTTTTTGCGTGACTGAGTGCACGCACAAAGACCAGACAGGTACGCATCAACTCGACTAAGCTCAGGTAAGAACGTATCTCTAAGGAAAAACGGTGGCCTGTTACTTTAACTCAAGAGATGAGTAATCACCAAAGCTAATAACAACATGAACCACTAGTAAAACTACAAGTGGCCTTTTGCAAACTTTCTCATTAGCGGTGATGCCATAACCAGCTTTTTAATTACACTTTTAATTAAGCACTAGACAGGTCACAGGTCACACGGATGGGACGGGTCATCTCGAATTACGAGGCAACAACTTCTCGTCTGCAACGGAGTGAAAAGGCCAATTTGAGGAAAACTTTTCAGATGCTCAAAGGAACCATTTCAATATTGGGGTGTTAACCTTTTAGTATGGGACAGCTTGAGAATAGGACATGGGCAGAGCAACACTGATTACAAAGGGAAGGAGGCAGACTGTGATTAATCAGTGGGTGAGGCTCAAGGTCTCTACATGTAATAACCGGTATGAAATTGGCAGAATTCATCTACAATTTGCAAACGCAACCGCATCAGTTTACTGGTCTCCAATCTCCTGCATACTTAATGCATTTTACAGAAGTACTCGGCCTTATCAAAATTCACTTCCTGGCCTGCACCAAACCACTGTAAGGACAAAGAAATGACATCAGGCTGTATGCAAACAAGCTGAGAGAGCATATAATGACTGCTTGAGTTAGAGGAGGATACCATTTCAGTGGTCATTGTGTATTGGGACGCAGTAAATCCCAGCTAGGCTTTCCTATGAGAAGATTATATGCAAATTTGAACATAATGCCCGATTCAGTTCACTTCAATATGCTGCACTTTTGTTTAATTGAAAACACAGTTAAAAATAAATGGACAAAGATTTGGGTTGTAATCTAAAAAAATAAAATAAAAAGTGTTTCTCTTAATCTCATGGCTATAAAACACATACATTTTCCTCTGTAGCATCCCAATTCTTCAGAGGGATGATTTTATCAGCATGTTTCACAACTGGCAGGGTCACTTTTACAAAAACGCAGGAAGACTAGCCTGCAAGTTCATGACACTGATACTAATGTTTTTCCACACAAATGTCTGACTTTACAGTATACTAAAAAGGAGGACAAAACACATTTTGTTTCACTTGTAGAAAAAAAAATCTGACATTGTGACTTTAATGTGAAAAATTAGAAGCCGAAAATGTGTATATTGCTCAATTTGCCAGTATAGTATTATCTTTCACATAATAATAATTTACATAATATACAAGTTGTTTATGTTGTTTTGGTGCTATATAAAGTATGGGATCAAATGTTATACATTTAATGTTACCATTTTTATCATAGAAATTCCCACACAAATCAACAAGTTCCAAGAAATGAGCCTCAGAACTAGGGCTGCAACTAACGATTATTATGTAATCGATTAATCTATTGATTATTTTTACAATTAATCGAGTAATCGGTTGGCTGTGAATTGTGTAGAAAAAAATTATTTTTAATTTTTTTTAAATCACAAAAAGCTAAAGTGGCACCACTTGATGACGTATTGATGGCGTAAATTTAAAGTAAATGTTTGTTGGAGGCTCTTGGTGCTAATTCTGCTTCTGATTGGATGAGACACAGTAAATTAAATTTACAATGTACAACACACTACAGACCCTAACTATAAAAACAAAGTAGTTTTTCATCAAAAATACTACATTTTCATGTAATTTCTGCTCTATTTGAGTCTGTGTGAACCAGAAAAAGATTAATCGATTACTAAAATAGTTGTCGACTATTTCAATAATCGATTAATCGATTAGTTGTTTCAGCCCTACTCAGAACGACTCCGTAAGCTGCTGGGTCGTAACTGGTAAAGACACTGTAGTCCAAATGCTATTATGTGAGCAATAACTCTGGTATTTTACATTTTAAAATCTCCATTGGTTTATTATTATGGAATGCAGCAGACATAGCGGTTCTGACTTCACATGCCAAGCTTTTTTGTAGGCAGGGCCATACGCCGAGTTTTGTTTTGGTCTATCAAAAGCAAATAAATCCACCACTGAAAATTGTGATTTCCTCTCCAGAGACAATTAAACAAAAATCTTCCATTCTACTTCTCCAAATAAGTTCCACGAAATTGCCTGATAGACCACCACCATGTCCACTTTATGAAACTGATCAAAGCTGAGATTTCGATTACACATTTGGATTGATCTATCCAGGAGAGGACATGACATCATTCAGCCTATTCAAGAATACAGCCAGAACACTAGCAGCCTCCAGCTTGGAACGTGGCAACATGGGGAAGACACGTCCATTGTTTTGGAGCGTTCATTGTACTAAAGTTAAAGCCATATTTACAGTGACGGTAAAGGCAATAACCAAGTGATTAGTTATATATATATATATATCATATATCCGGCAAAAGTTAAACTTTTAGTAGGAAGTAACGTTAGGGACCAAAAAAGCGTTGCTTCCTATGTTGCAAGTTGCAACTACCTGACAAATTCTACAGTTAGCTAACCAAAACTCAAGCTAAAACTTTACGTTAGGAGAGGAGCAAAGGAGCCCATCTTTGTGTGGTATATTACTACGAAAGTTTAAATTTTCAAACTAAAAAAAGAAGCACATTTTAAAAACGACCACATTGGGTGTCAATCGTCTTAAATAAAGTGTTGGCTGACAAAAACAGGACTTGATGCTAGCTGTAAAGGTGGCTAACGTGTTACACCTGACCTGGCTGTCATCAATGCAAACAGAGCCACAGCACAGGGAAGCTAAAGGACAGCGCTAGCGCCACGATTTATACTTGTAGAAAGTTGACAACGCTTCCAAGTAAAAATAACATGGTTAATTATTTAGATAGAGCTATGAACTACAAGTTAGATAATGCACCGGTAGTTGGTAGTCAGACCCACGGGCGTACAACGTTAACCAACATTAAATTAATTTCGTAAAAGCTTATGATTATTGTATTTTTTGGTACTGGCTGATTTCTGATTAATCTGGCTTGGAGCTGGTTTGATCCTGATTTTGTCCAACTTTAGAAATGTTTTCCTGACTTAGTCGTAGTTTAGTCCTGGCTTACACTCACACATGATTAAATCGCTAACAAAACAACACCGATCTGTGACTCAATCCAAAATGATTACGCACAGCCGTGGTAATAGTTTGAGCAGAGCAGTCCCCTTACCAGCTGCTGTCGTATCCACCGTAGCATCTTCGCTGCTGTGAACGGTAGCCAGCACAGTCGCTAGCCCCAACACTAGCAACTAGCTGCTGCTCCTACGAAACCGTCCCAAAACATAAATATTTCCCCCGTAAGGAAGCTCTCCAGGGCGCATTACGCAGAGCACTGACACCGTGCCGATGTCCCCGTGGTAAATCCCATGCGTCAGTGATGTGCGATGGATGTTTCTCGGGGAAGTGACAGACGGAGGAGGAGAGCTCGGAGCCCCGGTGAGCTGCGCCACATCTCTGCTCTGTGTGGGCCGATGAGAGTGCGCCGTGAGCGGATACGGTATGCTCCAACACGGCCCCGGTACGCCCCCTGTCTGTCTATGCTCTGATCTCTCTCTCTCTCTTACTTATTCACTCTTCTCCCCTGGCAGATCAAAGAGCGGCTGGTAGGCAAGACTGCGTCTTTTCACAAGACGCGTAATCCTATTCTCCCAAATAGGAAGGAATTTATTTATACAGCGCCTTTCACAGACTCACGAAGCGCTTTACATGGGACAATTTTATTTTACTTTTATACACTCCCGATCAAAAGTGTATCCTCTTACACCCACTTTAACCCAACACATTTTCTCCAGTTCAGTTTTACCCAAATCTAAAAGCTCCTCGATGGCCTCATTTGATACCTGCAAAACTGATCATACCTTTTTTGCCGCATTGTCACTTATCAGATTTTTGAAACGTTTTTGTCTTGTTTTCAGCTCCATTTTATTTATTTATCTTGTTTTCGTAGGGTTTTTTTTGTTGCCATTTTTGTATGCTTTTTTCACGTTTTCATCATGTTTTAGTAACTTTTTGGGGGGGTTTTCGTCACTTTGCTGTTCTTTTGTAGCCTGGCTAAAGGCCTTTTTAGAGGGCTCTTCTACCATCCAGTGTGCCGCAGATGTGGAGGTGAAAACAATGGCGGTATTAAAGGGATATTTCAGGATTTTTGACATTGGGCCTAATTTCCTAGTTATCCAGTTGTTGATGTCTGGAGATATTTTTTTCTTAAATTCATGCAGTTCTTGTATTTGAAGAGCTTAGTGGCGCTAGGCTAGGGCAAGGCTAAAGCATTTCTACGGTAACAGCTAGCCTGCATTAAAAACAGTCTGACCCACTCCACAGTGCACCTGAGGTAAATCACTTATAACGCCAGAGTAACGATATACATGTCTGTGTCGATAGAATGATTTAAACCATTTTGCATTGAAAATAACTTATATTTGAGCAGCATCAGCTTCGTGGCTGTAAGCTAACGCAGCGGCGGAGTGATCTGCGAGAAAATAGTCCCTCAAAATGCGGTAATTCATGTGATACAAGGTCAGTTATACAGTGCCTTGCGAAAGTATTCGGCCCCCTTGAACTTTTCGACCTTTTGCCACATTTCAGTTCAGTGAGGATCTCTGAATGATCCAATGTTGACCTAAATGACTAATGATGATAAATAGAATCCACCTGTAAAGCAAGTCTCCGTATAAATGCACCTGCTCTGTAATAGTCTCAGAGGTCAGTTTAAAGCGCAGAGAGCATCATGAAAAACAAGGAACACACCAGGCAGGTCCGAGATACTGTTGTGGAGAAGTTTAAAGCCGGATTTGGATACAAAAAGATTTCCCAAGCTTGAAACATCCCAAGGAGCACTGTGCAAGCGATAATATTGAAATGGAAGGAGTATCAGACCACTGCAAATCTACAAAGACCCGGCCGTCCCTCTAAACTTTCAGCTCATACAAGGAGAAAACTGATCAGAGATGCTGCCAAGAGGCCCATGATCACTCTGGATGAACTGCAGAAATGTACAGCTGAGGTGGGAGACTCTGTCCATAGGACAACAATCAGTCGTATACTGCACAACTCTGGCCTTTATGGAAGAGTGGCAAGAAGAAAGCCATTTCTTAAAGATATCCATAAAAAGTGTCGTTTAAAGTTTGCCACAAGCCACCTGGGAGACACACCAAACATGTGGAAGAAGGTGCTCTGGTCAGATGAAATCAAAATCGAACTTTTTGGCAACAATGCAAAACGTTATTTTTGGCGTAAAAGCAACACAGCTCATCACCCTGAACACACCATCCCCACTGTCAAACATGGTGGTGGCAGCATCATGGTTTGGGCCTGCTTTTCTTCAGCAGGGACAGGGAAGATGGTTAAAATTGATGGGAAGATGGATGGAGCCAAATACAGGACCATTCTGGAAGAAAACCTGATGGAGTCTGCAAAAGACCTGAGACTGGGACGGAGATTTGTCTTCCAATAAGACAATGATCCAAAACATAAAGCAAAATCTACAATGGAGTGGTTCACAAATAAACATATCCAGGTGTTAGAATGGCCAAGTCAAAGTCCAGACCTGAATCCAATCGAGAATCTGTGGAAAGAACTGAAAACTGCTGTTCACAAACGCTGTCCATCCATCCTTCACTGAGCTCGAGCTGTTTTGCGAGGAGGAATGGGCAAATATTTCAGTCTCTCAATGTGCAAAACTGATAGAGACATCAAGCGACTTACAGCAGTAATCGCAGCAAAAGGTGGCGCTACAAAGTATTAACTTAAGGGGGCTGAATAATTTTGCACGCCCAATTTTTCAGTTTTTTATTTGTTAAAAATGTTTGAAATATCCAATACATTTCGTTTCACTTCATGATTGTGTCCCACTTGTTGTTGATTCTTCACAAAAAATTACAGTTTTATATCTTTATGTTTGAAGCCTGAAATGTGGCAAAAGGTCGAAAAGTTCAAGGGGGCCGAATACTTTCGCAAGGCACTGTATTTCAAAAATTATTCTATCGACACAGACATTTATATCGTTAGTCTGGCATTATAAGTGATTTGCCTCAGGTGCACTGTGGAGTGGGTCAGACTGTTTTTAATGCAGGCTAACTGATACCATAGAAAGCCTTGCCCTAGCCTAGCGCCACTAGACTCTTCAAATATAAGAACTGCATGAATTTAAGAAAAAAATATCTCCAGACATCAACAACACTCTGGATAACTAGGAAATGAGGCCCTATGTCAAAAATCCTGAAATATCTCTTTAAACAGCGTTTTTGCCTGTGAGTGACAGATTGTGTTCGATAAATTTAGTTTTTCTCAGTAAATCCGGCCTAAAAGCTGTTGTGCGGTCGGATGCTCCATTTTGTCGGAACTACAGCTTCAATCTTGTAACTTGAGTAAGTTTTATGATTAGAATCGATGTCTGCAGATCTAAACACATTGTGTGGATTATGTTTTAAAGTTTAACGTAACTGTGCCGGACACATCAGGCTCTAAATTCTACAATTTACTTACAATTTAATAAACATAAAATAAATTGTTAATCAAATGTTTAATGTCATGACATGTGTTATCTATGTCATGCTTTAGCTAAATCTAAAGCTGAATAAACTAGACAGAACATCACCTAAAAGCTTCTAAAACATTTTCTCATCAGCATTACGTTTAACTTACAGTAGATCATGATTATTTCCCGTAAGGTGAACATAAATGCGTGAAATTCAACACAAAGTTACGATGGATTAGCGACGCTTACTAGGCGACCTCTTGGCAGTTTGTACAAACATTAATCGAGACCAATTAAGTCCAATTTCTGTTTTATATCAGACTTTTGCCTCAATAGTCAGGTTATCATGGTAATCAAATCACATTTCATCACAATCTGACAATTATTCACCTTAATAAATCCTCTCAAACAACCACCCAATATCAGCGATCTCCCATTGTTTTCAATGAAGCGAGAGCATTGTATTCAGCTCCGCTTGATTTGTGACGTAACACCGTAGAGCCTTATACTTCGGCGGCTGGTCCCCTCCACCGCAGCCCCGTCCGCTTGACGCAAGCCAGAATCGTTCAAACTTCCGCGTAGCTCCTCTGCCTTCACGTTGTTATGTCTATTTTAAACATTTTTTTAATAACATAAAAAGTGAAAACACAAAAGCACTAAATCATAGGAACAATATATACATGAAAAATAACTTCAAAGAGTGAGACTGAAGGAGTTTGTTGTGTGTTTCCTTGTTTTGCAAAAGGATCTATCAATCACGGCACTTGCGTTCTGCAGCACTTGCCGCAGAGTCAGGCCGGGCTCACACCAAGCGGGAAAAAAACACTTTCCGTCACTCAGCTTGCTCTACTTCCTTGGCCAGTCCCGCTTGTGCAGGAGCACGTGGAGGTGGGGTTTGAGACGCAGCTGAAGTGCATGAGCCAATTACGCACAGGCGTCTGTCAGATCATGTTCTGTGGTTGGTGGTCGCCACCGGAAATGGCTCTGTATTTGCATAGCGTTGAAAAAATGTAAACGCTATGCAAATACAGAGCCGCTGCGGCCGCCCGTATCATGCCGCTCTCCTGTGGTTTTCCGGAGACTTCTTTCCGGTCGCCAGGCAGCACAGGGAATGAATGGAAGCTCGCCACTCTCTTCTCTTCACCGCTCTTGGTGTGAGTCCGGCCTAAACCAGCCTTTACGCCAGACTGCTGTGTGCGCTCGAATCCTTTCGAACTTCACAGCAGCCTGGGGACCATGGGCGAAATCTTCGCATGGATTTGGGGACCAATTACAGAACAAGGAGGGACGGTAAGACGATGACGCACTATTCGACATATGGGAGATTGTAGTTTTTTGTTTTTTTTTTAAGTTTATTTACAGATCCAACATGACAGCAGCAGACGCGACGCCATCCTTCGTTCAAGTTTATACCGTGTTCTAAATAGTTTAACTTGAAAGTTTACAGCGGGTACGTCATACGTCATCTGATACGATGATACGATTGGCTATGGCTACATGCAGACGCATGAGAGACATTCGTAGTGCCCAATAAACGGCTATGGACAATCGTAAACCACACCTCTCCTACGAGAAAATGAATTAGTGGTCCCCACACTAAAGATCACTTGTGATTTTAGTCTGGCATTAGCCAGGCTAGTTCTTTTGTAGCTTTTTCATCACTTTGTTCAATAAGCTTTTAGATTTGGGTAAAGCCAAAGTGGAGAAAATGTGCTCTGTTTAGGTGAGGGGTAAGAGGAAGACCACTTGAAAAATGGCAACAACAACAAAAAAATCCAAGCAAACTAGCAAAGCAAACTAAGCAAACGTTTTATTGATGTCAATCATTAAACTGAAATAGGCTGTTTTTCAGCTGATCAAAAGTTTAGGACCACATGCCTTTAAAGCTAAGCAATGTCTTTTCGATTTTTTTCATCAGTAGGTGGAGTAGTGAACCCTGCTCTGCTCAACCACCACCCTCACCTCACCTGGCTTTCCCCCGTCACCCACGCCCCTCACTCCCATGAGATACGGAAATCTCATTAATCTTGTGTGAAACACACATTTATCAGCATAAATAAGATATGTAGTAAAGTAAACATTTTGAGACTTACATTTATTTGCTAAACTGCAACTTTCATGAAAGTCTCTTTTTTTTCGGCATTTAGAACATATTAACTTCCATTTAGAACTAAGATTACAGTGCATAAGCAGGGCCTCTCACAGTGCGCCATCGCTGCTGAGGTGGGACACAGTAAGACAGACATTTGAATTTTTAAGAAAATGGACTGAGAGTCATGGAACAACAAATTCAAGTGGAAGACCCCCAAAAAATGTCAACAGCACTGAGCAAGAGGATCCAATTGGTTGTCCGTCAAGACACTGGACAATCCTCGACCCACATTAAGGCTGTTACTAAAGCCGACTGCAGCCCAATAACCTGTGGTTCTCACAGGCGAGGGCCCTCAGTCATGAGAGATGCTCTCTGCAACATCTGCACAAGCGTGCACCGAACCTGCGTGGCTCTAAAACAGCGCGTGCTGTGGAACTTGACTTTTTTGTTCCACAACCCTCAAGATCTTTCAAAACGAGACATTTTTATATATCATCGTCCATCTTGATGGATGAACCAACATCACGATTGAGAGCCACTATTGTGAAGCCATGCCCCCTCCTGTCAGAAACATGCACTGATCTTCTGTAGGCCTAGTAAACCTAAACACTTTGCAGGGATTGCACTGCAGAAGGCAGGGTTTAATGCTCAATACTAGCCTGGCCTTAATGTGAGCCGGGGGTGAACCATCCGTAAACTCCAGTCAATTATCTTTTCCCTACATGTACGTCTGGGATTGATCTCAGTGGCTGCGTTTCATCGGTTGAATTTCAACCTACCATTCAGCGAGCGGGGGAGGCGGGTGTTGTCGGTGACGTCAAGCATTTGCGCCACATTTGTTGGTTGTAGTTCGGCAATGGCGGCGGATACGAAAGTAAAGGAAGCTCTTCAATCCGTTCTGGCTCGGCTCCCAAATATCCAGAAATTATAACTGAAGTCTTTGAATACGCAAGGAATGCTCCCAAGAGTTATGATAGCTGCTTCACTCAACACGGGCGCATTACATACGTCACGACCAAACGCTAGCGAAAATCAGATCTAAAGGAGTTCACCCCTCCCACCTGTTAACGGAGCTCAATCGTGAAATTCCAGACCCTCTGTACGAAACGAAATGAGTACGAGGGTAAGGTAAAACCAGGCTAGCTCAATACCGATTTTAAAAGAAAAGAAAAAAAACGGATGTGGCTCGAATGTGTTGCGAATGCGCAGTAGATGGCACAGTGCTCATTCACCTGGCCGTTCAGACTGAAGTCAGAATCAGAATAGGTTTTATTGCCATGTTTTGAGAACAGGTTCACAAACTAGGAATTTTTCTCGGTGCAAACGTGCAACATACAAGATATAACACAGAGTTAAGATAAAAATAAGGTGAATAACTTTATAAGGCTATAGAAATGCATAAACATATTAAATAAATAAGATAAAAGAAAAGTGACATATGGTAAGACAACAACAATTTGACATTGAACAACAGCGGAATTGTATTTACAGATGTGTAGGGGTATAAAGTGATATTAAGTGATATAAAGTGATTAAGTGATAAGTGATAGCAGCGGGTCTAAGTGTGGACACACCACACAGTACAAGTGCAGATTACATCTATTTTGTTCATGAGTCTGATGGCGGAGGGGAAAAAACTGTTCAAGTGGCGGGATTTATGGGTCTGGATAGACCGTAGCCTCCTGCCTGAGGGGAGAGGGGTGAATAGTCCGTGTCCAGGGTGAGAAGGGTCAGCTGTGATCCGACCCACACACCTCCGGGTCCTGGAGGTGAACAGGTCCTGGAGAGATGGGAGCTCACAGCCAATCACCTTCTCAGCAGCACGCACAATGCACTGCAGTCAATGCTTGTCCCGTTCTGTAACGCCGGGGTACCACACGGTGATGGAGGAGGTGAGGATGGACTCGATGATGGCCGTGCAGAACTGCACCAGCATCCTGGTCGGCAGCTTAAGTTTCCTCAGCTGCCGCAGGAAGAACATCCTCTGCTGGGCCTTCTTAATGAGGGAGCAGATGGTCGGCTCCCATTTGAGGTCCTGGGTGATGGTGGTGCCCAGGAAACGGAAGGAGTCCACAATGGAGATGGGGGTGGGAGAGTCTGTCAGGGCGAGGGGGGACGGTGGGGCTGTGTCTTTCCTGAAGTCCACGATCATCTCCACTGTCTTCTGGGCGTTCAGCTCCAGGTTGTTGTGGCTGCACCAGGACGCCAGCCAGTCCACCTCTCTCCTGTAGGCAGACTCATCACCGTCCGAGATGAGCCCGATGAGGGTGGTGTCGTCCGCAAACTTGATCAGTTTAACAGACTGGTGACTGGAGGTGCAGCAGTGTGTGTACAGGGAGAAGAGCCAGGGGGAAAGTACACAGCCCTGAGGAGTTCCAGTGTTTGTAGTCCGAGTGTCCGAGACGATCTTTCCCAGAGGGAGTCAGGCACACTGACCTGGTAGAGCTTGTCTCGTAGCAGTCTAGGGAGGATGGTGTTGAAGGCAGAGCTGAAGTCCACGAACAGGATCCTGGCGTAGGTTCCTGAGGAGTCCAGATGCTCCAGAATGAAGTGGAGGGCCAGTTTGACTGCGTCGTCCGCAGACCTGTAGGCGAACTGCAGCGGGTCCGATGAGTCTTACGGAATTATTTGAGCAGTAAATCCGTAAGACTCATCCTTAATTTTCCAAGCAAGCGCCTGTTAAAATTTAGCACATTTTTGATGCATGGATCCATGCTGTAATCCTTCCCCTGTTTGTTCTTTTCAGTTGTAGTCTCTGGAAGAGATGTAAAATGCCAGAACAAAATAACAACATTGATATTCAGAATGATTACAAAAGATTGGTAAAAAAATATATATAAAAGCAAACACGGGTTAAACAAATGAGGAAGGTCATTTCATGCAGTTATTTTGTATGTCGCAGTGCTTGAAACTGTTTGTTTGTGTGTTTGAATATGCATAAAGTTGCAATTTAGCCATCATTCCCAAAGTCACGACCCCCTATGATAATCCAAAGAGGCCCATCAATATTAATAACAACTCATTCCATTCAAAAGAAGTGGTAACGCGTATTTTACATATTAAAATCACATGCAAAAAAACTATTAGCAATGATTATATTCTGCAGATGTAGGCAAATTCTCTTGATTTCCTTCTGTGTTAAAAGACAAGGCGACAAACCTCCTAAAAGAACCACATTCACCACTCCAAATCCTAGTGCTGTACATCATATACTGTATGTCCCGTGGGAAGTTTTATTGGAATTTACAGTATTTTAAGCATTTTATAGTACTTTACCAGGCACTTCATCTCTGATATGCATAATCATGTATATCAAAATCATCTTGTGGGACAGAGGTTTTTTGCAGGAGGGCCGGATTTTGCCCCTGAGCCTGACATTGCCTACCACATATAGGCTATGAGTGTTTATCACTGCTATTGATTTCTACAAATAAATTAAAAAAAAAAGCTTCCCTTCTTTTGTAACTGATCGCCAATGCGCCACACAACAACCTCTGCTCCCACCATCTGGCTTTTACAGTCGTACAGTTTTATTTTTGCTTGATAATATGGTGGATAATATGTGGAGGTAATAATATGAGGTGGTGCATGTAAATCCTGTATAATCCAGTGTCTGTGTCAGCCTGGGCCCATGTGACCGGCGCAGTAATCTCCACAGTCACTTATGTAAGCACAACATCTGGGCACTGCCGCCTCACTCATGCTAACGGCGCCTGTATATTTAGTATGTTAATATGGGGGCGAGGTTGAAATGTATTTATATGCAAGCTTTGTTTTGCCAGAGATGTTTTGTTGAGCTTTTGTAACCAACCATCGGGAGGAGTTATAGTTAGTCACACGGTCTGGGTGCTGTTAATCGATATCAGTATGGTACCAGAAAAACACTGAGCCATCGGATAAAATGTGGTACTGAAAACTGGTACTGGTTTTGGGCGGGGAAAGCGCTTCTCTTTGGTCTTCACAGCGGGGTGCTGAAAGCGCAGTGACACCCCCTAGTGGCTAAGGGCAACTCCAGAAGCTGAATTAAAAATGTAAACCAGTGGGGACTTTACACGTGTCAAAAACAACTTAAAATCCTTGCTCCAAATACTTTATATTATTATATTGTTTCTAAACAAACAAAAAAATACTATTCATTCTTGTGACAACTCTGAGAAGAGTGAAATATTTTTAACCCTTTGTTTTTTAAGTGTTGCTTGACAGGCCCTGGAGTACCGTGGAGGCTTATTGCTGCTCAGCCCGCCTCACAGGAGTTTCTTGCCTTTTTGTCCATTTTTGGAACATTCTTTGTAGGAGGAGGACTGAGCTGCCATCATGGATTCTCTCTCGAAAAGAGTATGAATGTAAATGGGGAGGAGTGAGCAATAAATATAAGTCTCTGGTCCCGACTCCTGACACAGCACTTGCTTTCTTCAGTTAACTGATGACAAATTTACATAAAAAATGTCTTTTAAGGGATAACTGAACATTATTGTTCTGTTTTATGGTTGTAGATATGCATTAGCTTCAGCTAGAGGCACTTCAGACCAGATTTTGTGAAGATTTTCTGGAGTGCCCACATCTCAGTCACGATAGACTGCCCCATGTGACATTAGGGGATCGGTCAAATTTAGAGAATAATTTTACTGGGATGGGGCGAAGAAGAGTACAAATAGAGATACACATAAAGATGTTTGGAGGTGTGGCAGGAGTGCAAACCAAATTCACTTTATTATATAGCACACTTTGTACACATAAGCAACCATTTTCAGAGTGCAGTTGTTGATTGTAAATAACATTAAAACAATATATCAAAACATGGATCTCTCATATATGACTTCCTAGACCCCTCTCTCAAACCACCGCTGCTCTTTGTCTAACAGACATGTGTCTCTGTCCTCAAAAGTGTGGCCCGTCTCCTCCATGTGCTGGAACACAGCAGAAGTTGGGCCTGAAGATGTTTTCCTCCAGTGCTGAGAGGCGCTTCTCCAAGGGCTGAGCTGTTTCCACAATGTACATCTCGTTACATCCCTCTGTGCCGCATACATGCATAAACCACCCCGGCTTTCATGCCCTTGTGGATCTTATCCTTTGGGTGTACCAGCTGGGAGCCTGTGTTAATTTTGACAACATATTTTTATTTAGTTTTAGTCTTTTGACAAAAATGTCCTTTAGTTTTAGTCGAGATTTAGTCAAAACATTTTCTTCATTTCGGGCATTATGCTCTCCCAAAATCTCATCCACTGAGCAGTGCTGTGATAAAAAATGACAGTTTTTCGCGTAGTGCACTTCCTGTTGATAGCATACTGCATTCAGACCGAACGCGATGGAGACGTCAGGGTGAGTTTTCCCAAAATACACAGATTCTGATAGAGGAAAATCAATTGGTGACTTGGACACCACTGCTTAAGCCACGCTTTGATAAATGTACGTAAACCAGACACAACTTTAAGGGCTTGATCTTGTGGTTCTAAACGCAGACTATAGCGCAACTTTGCGCTTTGTAGGGGCAACTTTTTTATTTTTTAATTTTACAAAAAAAGAACAAAAATAATCAAATATACATTGGCCAACAAGTACAACATGTAAACATAAAAAATAAAAGAAAAACATATTTTTTAAATTCTTTTTATTGTTATTATTGTCACGTTATTGTCACCTTTCTTATCACGACTATGCCACATCACATCTGTCGCATTTTGGTCACATTTTAGTCACACTATTGTCACATTACTGTCACTTTTTCATCACCTTATTGCCACTCTTTGGTGACATTTTATCACATTATTGTCACTTTTTTATCACTTTTTTTTATCATATTATTGTCACAATTTTGTCACTTTTTCGTCACCTTATTATTACTTTGTCACATTTCTAGCACATTATTATCACGTTTTCGTCATATGTCACTTTTTCGTCACCGTTACTATCCCTTTTGGTCAAATTTCTATCACATTATTATCACATTTTTGTCACTTTCTCGTCACCTTATTATTACTTTTGGTCACACTTCTATCATATTGTCGCATTTTCGTCGTCACTTTTTTGTCATATTTGTCACCTTATTGTCACTTTTTCTCTCATTTTATCACATTTTTGTCACTCTTCCGTCATATTTGTCACTTTCTTGTCGCCTTAGTCACTTTTCCGTCACCTTAATTGCTTTTTTTTTAATCACCTTGTTATCACATTTGTCACATTTGTCACTTTTGTCTAGTGGTAAATAAGTTGGTAACAGACGGGAATAGCCATAACATCAACTTAGTCATACCGCTTCTTTGAATGCAATTTAAAAATACTCGTAGGTCAAACTTTCCAAGGCGCAAGAAGCTCTTTGGTCTTCACAGCTTTAGGGTGGTCGGACTTATGTATTGTTTGTATATATTGCCGTAGCTCGTTTTGAAAGATCATAAATAATGGCTTCCTGTTCATAAATTTACACTTGTGTATGTGAAATTTAGCAAGGATAATTAACAGATTGACTATATAATACTGGCCACTTTTGGAGTTACTGGAAAAGCATAAGCAGATAGAAACTCTGAATAGTTCATCAAATGTCCATTGTCATTCCGGAGCTGCCACACATACAGAATTTGTATATAAAGTTTCCATTGTTCCAGATTAAGTAAGTATGCAGAGAAAACGAGTGTTTGTAAATTAACAACCAGGCTAACAGCATTTGTTTGTGAAAATAAGATAGTTTGACAGGCAATTTCTCCAC
The DNA here is from genome assembly GCA_007210695.1 of Neogobius melanostomus. NCBI lineage: Eukaryota > Metazoa > Chordata > Actinopteri > Gobiiformes > Gobiidae > Neogobius > Neogobius melanostomus. Next base: position 183,470 of record VHKM01000147.1, read on the forward strand.
CTCCTTGTAGTGACATTTGAGTAACAAAGGAAGTCCACCAAGTTTGGAAAAGATAAAGTTGGGGATGAAATTCCAGACCGACTCTGGGCTATTGAGGAAATTACGTAGCCAATTTATTTTAAAGGTATATTTTAAGGAAGTGAAGTCTAAGAAATTTAAACCACCGGCATTGAGTGGATTGGTTATTACAGAGTTTCTTATATAGTGGGTTTTATTTTTCCATACAAAATTATATAACAGTTTGTCAATGGCTTTGCTCTTACTTATGTCGACACTCAGAGGGATAGCAGCGTATGTCAGTTTGGAAATTCCTTCCGCTTTAATTAACAGGATTCTGCCGCTCAGCGACAGATCTCTCGATAACTAGTAGTTGAACCTTTTTTTTCGCTTGATCAATTATAAGGTCAAAATTTAAGTTACTTTGTTTAGTTTCGTCTTTCGTAATTACTGTTCCGAGGTAAGTAAGCTCTAATTTGACAGGAATATTACATATGATCACTTTGTTGCATGGTTTTATGGGCGATAATTCACATTTGTTAAGGTTTAGACAAAGACCAGACGCCTTGGAGAATGAGTCAATCACAAGTAAGGCCTTGGGCACTTGCTCCTCATCTTTAAGGAACAAGGTGGTATCATCTGCCACTTGACTAATCAGAATTTCTCTACCTGCAATGGATAAACCTTGTACGTTTCCTTCTGCTATAGAATTAGAAAGAAGTTGAGCTGCCAACAAAAACAAGTAAGGCGCCGCTGGGCACCCTTGTCGGACACCACGGGACACATTAAATCGTGGTGAGGTGCCATATTTCAACATAATTGATGAGTTGCAATTACAATAAAGTGTTTGCATGCTTCTGATAAAAAAAAAGATCCAAAGCCAAACTTGGAAAGTGAAAGTCTAAGAAACAAATGAAACCGTTATCATAAATGAAATCTGAGTAATCTAGTAGATCGAAAACCAGGCGAATATTATTAGCAATATGTCTTTTGCTCAGAAATCCAGATTGAGATTCATCAATTATGTGGGGCAAGACTTTTTTAATCCTACTGGCTAGAATATTTGCGTAAGTAAGTGTAGTAGGTAGTCTCCCATTTCCTATACTTTCTGTATACACATTAAGCAAAGATGGCGCCAGCGAGCTGGAAAATGCTTTGTAAAACTCTCCCGAGAGACCATCGTTCCCTGGAGACTTGTTGTTGTTCATTTTTTTTAATGGCCTCTTTCACTTCTTGCAATGTAATATTTTTCTCACACTGTTCCTTATCATTATCCCTGATAGTTTTATTAGAGGCAATTGAGCCTAGGATTTGGGTACAATCCAAACCCAAATGTAGGGGCGCACTTTCAGATCTTGCAGAACCATGACGCAGTAAGTGGGCAGGACATACTCGTGGCCAATGGCAATGTCTTGCAGAGCAACGTTTTTCCTCCAACCAGACTCCGAGGGCAGGGGAGATGGGTGGTGGGAGAGTGGGGGTGATATACTGTCAATGGGGTGAACACGTGCTTTTGTTTGGGTCACGCAATTACGCTGATCGCAGACTTGCACCATTGGCACAGTAGATCAGACACAACACCACACATGCCTTCTTTTGCTAACCTTTACTGTCATAAGTTGCATTGTTTTCGTACTATCACGTATACGTCACGTTGTTGAGTCTTCATAAGTTCATAGATACAGCATCGTGCACATGTTTGACGCGTACGTGTTTTGGAGCAGTGGCTGATGTGGCACGTGTGCTACCAGGCCACTGCTGTCTCTGGGGCACACTGGACACACAGTTTTGGATACGATCAGAACTACAGGTGGACTGGGATACGAGGACATCAGCGTTACCTCTGGACCTCACTGGGAAACACGTGGGAAATAGGACAAAGTGGAATCATGCGATCTGACAACATCTGGCACACGGTGAGCTCCCTGGTGCATGTCACCTTTAAACACAGATATGGTGTTGTGTTGTGGCACTTGAAGGTGTGTGTGGTTTGTTTATAGAAAACTGTTTTTGAGTTTTTAATCAGCTACTTGGATGACTGAGAACCTACATTGTTTTATATAATTATGTAGGACTACTAGTCCTAATTAAAACAACTTAAACAACAAATAGTCAACAATTAACATAATACAATAATAAGTTATTAAAGTAACAACCTATTGTAAAAGCAAATGAGAAGAGTCAACAGAAGAAAAACACTACACTGCATGTAAAATCACTTTGTCTGCAAAAATAGGTGACCTTGGCCTGTCCATGGTACAGTATAATCTACAGTGTAAGAGCGTTAGCATACAGTAACAGCAGTAAAGATGTGTTGGATACAGGACTGGGCGATGGGCCAGGTTTGATCAGATTTGATGACAGGAGCAGAAGAAGAGTATGGATGACTTTACATGCACATCCCAGGTCCTGCTTATTTAGAGTATCGATTCCCTACTCTGTCTTCTCCCTGAGGCAGGACTGTGGCGGTATCGTCACCCAGGAGAGGAAGTTGAACAGACCCTTGTCCTGACTCCTGATCATCACTGTTGTGCCAAATACACAGCAGCCTTGTTATCACTGTGATCTATATAATAATACATTTATGAAAAAAAGGGGCCGCAGTCTCAGAAGCAAGGAGGGGGCAGCATTGTCTGCTGTTTATTTACAAAGCTCTTCTTGGTGTCCTGCCTGAATATTTTTTAAATCTAATACATGTCAGGTCACATGCAGCAGAATGGGGTAAGAAGGCCTTTTGCTGCTTTGCACCAAATGTTTGGAATGAGTGTGCTTTTTTGGGGTGGCAAGCAATAGGATGGACTCCTACATTTACGTTAATGAATAATAATTATACCGGTAGTACAGCGTTTAACGCTCGTGCTTCACAGTTAGAAGGTCCCGGGTTCGATTCCCACCTGGACGGGGCCTTTCTGTGTGGAGTTTGCATGTTCTCCTCGTGTCTGCGTAGGTTTCCTCCGAGTACTCCGGTTTCCCCTACCACTAAAAACATGTACAATAGGCCAGGATGAATGAGAGTGTGTTTGAGAGTGCGCATGGGGGACGACGGATGCAAATTACCCAAAGGCTACAATCCGGTGTGGCTTGTTTACATGCATGAGACCCATGTATGTTTAGTTTATTTATTTGTTTGAGCATGTTCATTAACATGCACTGTCCCGACCAAATAAACCAATAAATAAATAAGCCATTTCTTACATTAATCTGATATAAAGCCTAGAATGAATATTATTTAATGTTTTACTCACCTATTCCACCCTGAGTGTGTTGAATAGGGACACATATTCAACACTCATAATGTATTAAATTAAATTAAAAGATATATTTGCCTTAGTTTAGGGAATGTTTTTTGCACAAAGCTGGCCGACTGCTTACTATAGAATGCCCTGTTCATTATGTTGTTATCTTTTAATTCAGTAATGTATGAAATGTATGAGTGACACATTACACCTGTAGCTACTGATGTGTTACACACTCAATAAATACAATCAATATTTTGGTCTGAAACGCACCATTTTTAAAGCCACACAGACCGGTACAGCTCTGTGATGTCCCCGGTTAATCCAGTGGGATCAGTTTAACCACAGCACGGCTGATCCGCTCTGTAAACACACAAGCGCTAAGTGGCTTTCAATCACTACCACCAAGTATCATCCTAACAAGCTTACAGAGCCTTTCCCTCTCGTTCGCCCTCGCTCCTGTGCTTTCCTCCAACGCTGTAATGATGGCAATCCATGTGGTCTTTGTTTCAAAACAGAGGCCCAGATCAATACAAACCCATTATTTCTCTCTTGAGCAGAAGTGAGGTCCGCGGGCGCACCGCAATAACCAGCTTCAGTATTCATTTGTTTTATTGGTTTTATTCTATTGATTGTTATTTTTGCTGTATTACTTTTATTTAGCATAACTAGTTTTGATAGTTTTGTGGTGACTAGAGAAGCTCTGAAACTCTGAAAGCTTTGGTGATTTATGTTTTCTTAAATGAATTCTCAAATGTGTTAATAGTCGTAGGGGCTGGTTGTCACATGGGTTGGTTGTCACATTTCTTTTTACAGCCACACAAGGGGGCGCTGTGCCCTGATATTGTTATTAAACAACAAGTTTAACGTCCTGATTGCCCTACTGTAATATGCTTCCAGTAACACATAAAAACATTGAAATGAGGAGATGTTTGGGGGGGGGGGCAGAGTGCACGATGCAACACTGCACAGACACAGACAGATGTGCGTGACAGGTCCTGCAGACAAAGGTGCGCAGCTGTCTCTCTGTCCTGGAGGAGGCAGTGAACGCTCAATGATGCCTGGCGTCGCGTATGGCTGCGACAACCTGCCCAGCACATTTGACAATTAATAATAATAAAGGATGAGCCGCGGCACTCTGAATAGCAAAAAAGTAGTGGTTTATTAAAAAGCGTGTACCGACGCGTTTCAAGTGTCGTACACGCTTTTTAATAAACCACTACTTTTTTGCTATTCAGAGTGCCTCGGCTCATCCTTTTTCCTTTAATATGCTTTGCCCCACGAGTTTGAAGAGCACCTGATTTGTCAGTTTGTTTTGCTATTTTCCTTTAGCAAATTAACTTTTTTACTACGCGGTGATCCAGTGAGCACTCTGCCTCCTCTCTTCTAATTAATAATAATAATTTAATATGATAAGATAAAATGAAGGAAGCGAGACTTACTTCAAGCCAAGAGTTTACGCTTTCATCTAATGTAAATGTGGCTCTTGTAAGACGTTGTGTTGATGAGCAGTGGACTCAGCATAAAAAAAGTGTGAAAACCAGCCCCAACTAAACAGCAACAGACTTCAGAGGCTCCATGAATGATAACTATTTGATTCAACACTGCGGGACTTCATTCGGTCAGTCTACCTTTTCTTACATAGGTCTAAAATTAATTAGAACTAATCCAGAACTAAAACAAACAGTAAACAAAAAAAACAAAAAAAAACCCACACAGACTTGTAAAGTAAAGGCGCAATGTCAACCTACATCTTGTTGAAACGATGTATTGATGAAGACAGTGCATTGGATTTAGCGCGGCGTTGGTCTCCCTCTTGTGGATAAAAACAGCCATTGCAGCAGCGGAACAATTACAACAATTCACATTTCTGCCAGTCTAATTTGCCAGTCCGAGTTTGTACGTTTCCCAAATAGCAAGGAAATCATTCTGATGCTTTCAAACCAGCCGTAGGCCTTTGGAAGCAGCAACTTACTGAACCGATGCCAGAAATAAACCTTGGCCTATTTGTCTGCGTATTTTAGACTACTAAGTGTGCATTCACTCTAGTTGGCCAAGTCAAACTGATTTAGTTACTGATATTATAGTGTATTATACATTACAGTATTTTGTGACTCATTTTATATATATATATATATATATATATATATATATATATATATATATATATATATATATATATATATATATATATATACTGTATACAGTGGGGGAAAAAAGTATTTGGTCAGTTCCCCATAGACTTTCTATTGGATTTTGGCCAAATACTTTTTTCTCCCACTGTATATATATATATATATATACTATATATATACATATACATATATCTGTGTGTGTGTGATTTTCGTCCAAAATAGCCAAAAATGAAATGCTTCAGTGCTGCTCTTTATGTAATATAAGCTTTACTTTCTCACGTCTGTCCCTCCATGTCCCATGGGATAAGTCCCACTTTCACTGCGATTTGAGGTGGTCACCCTACCGCCTTTGTGACGCTGGGCAAGACCTTTAATGCAGCTTGCCAGTACAATGTGACAAAGGAGTGAATGAAAAGCACACAAGTTCGCACACATGGAGAATCCAAGGTGAATCGCTGAAATTGTATGATTTGTAATAACTGAGCTTCAAAAACAGATTCTCTGCAATGAAGTGATCGTTCGGGAACTTCATTGAAAATTCATTCATTCATTCATTCATACCCATAAAAGTAGAGGAACCTTTTGACAAAACAGAGCTCCCCGAACACTCTCCATGTCTTGATGACTCACATTTTAAGATGCATTTTCTTTTTGTTCTGAACATGGAGGAAACTTCCTGCTCATCACAGCGTTTTAGTCTTTAAGCTAACGGCTAACGCTAAATTAAAAATGAAAATAGCACCAGGATTTTAAAACGAGACGCTCAAAAAAATATTGGGCCTGTCTTTAGTAGAAATACGTTTTAGTTGCTTAATGTGTGTGGTGTTGTTGTGATATTAGCCACTAGCTCTGAGATAAAAAAATAAATAAAATAAAAAGTCCTCCTCAATAAACACTGGCGTTTCATCCAGTCAAGTATTTACATCCGACGTAATGTTTTCAACAAGTAGCCAGTGACTTCCCATCAGTATCTCACCTTATTGGGAAAATAGTGAGTGAAGGACCTCCGGAGACACGTGTCAGTCGCGTGCATAGAGCTAGCATGGTTTTATTGCTGAAGTAAACGCATCATCTGTAAGGTTAGTAACGTGGCTTTACTTGATTAGCATTTTTGGCTAGTGCCCCTCTTCTATCGCCCCACTGCACTGACCTGTACACTTGAACAGCAGTGCACTCAGTGGGCGGTGTGGCTGGAGGACATTTATTGTAGCAGTGTGTCACAATCTCCCACATGTAATTAATACGGTTTAAAGAGCTGCTGAGGCTAATGAACACAGAAGGAGTGTTCTAAATGGAGTCAGCCCTATATATGGTCCCGGTACCTCTGTTCACCCGTCAATAGAAGTGGGGGAACATAAATGTATTAAGATTAGGCACCAGCCCACTATCCTTAAGGGGAGTGGCTAGGGCAGGGTGAGGGTTAGGCTGATTATATATGTATGATGTTTCACGCTCATGACTTGTGATTGGTTGATGTACCTACTCACCTACAAAAAAATTGACAGTTGGTTGATGTACCAACCAGTGGCGTGCTGGGACCTCATTTCGGACCGGGAATTTAGATAAGACCGGCCCACTTTTCTGTGGGTTTATAGCTCAGTGATAGCTCGCTAGTCTCTGGTGCAAGAGGTCCCCGGTTCAATTGTGGCTTTGATACTTTTCTAACGCTTTCTCTTTTACATGGGCCACTGCACACACTGAGCCTGATACAACTCCACAATTAGCACAAAGTTACGAAAAGATAAAAATATTTATTTGTCCACTTTTTTACCTTTCACTGGCTTTTTCTCTCTTTACTCACGTGACACCATAGACTGTACAAATAATAGACAACTCCTCCTTACTCCTCCCCGTTTACCATAATGACCACGTTCGAGGGGGAAATCATGGCGGATTTCGACGGTGGCACATATGGTAGAGCGGGTCGTTTCATGATCGGAAGGTCGGGGGTTCGAATCCCGCCTGCTGAAGGTGCACATTGTCGTTGTGTCCTTGGGCAAGACACTTCACCCTCCTTGCCTCCAGTGTCTGCGTACACTGGTGTATGAATGAGTGTGAATGGGTGAGTGGATCCTTGCTGTAAAGCGCTTTGAGTGCCTAATGAAGGTGGAAAAGCGCTATATAAGTTGAGACCATTTACCATTTACAGACTCCTCCCCAGCTCTGACGAAGCATGTTCCTAATAAGGGCGGGATCTTCACTGTAGACTCCGCCCTTGCGTGACGTGTAGCTCGCGCAGCTCCAATGCTAACAGTCCGACCCTCATTAAGTACTAGATTTCTAAAATTTATCCTACGATAACCAGCCCGGTGCCTCTGATTGTGTCTAACCCAGCGTAATCACAGGAGGAATATCTAGCTGTAGACAGTTCCAAAAAATTAGGCACTGGGCATTAAAGTGTTTTTTAACGTGTCTAAAGTGCAATGCATTCCGATGGGGGGCTACCGGCTATATGGAGGTGCGGAGCAATGGCGGCCTCCAGTGTCGTCGTCGCAAAGTGGAGCAGCCGCGGCCATTGGCGGACACTTGTCTCCGCTGGATTGGACTGCACCAATTTCAACTAAAGCGTGTGGCAACTCCCACGGAGATACTTCAAGGGTCCTTCAAGGGCCCTTCTCGGGGAACGTAAAGCCCGGAGAGCCTGCTGCCGCTGCTCGACCCCGCCGCTCCTGTCCAGGGGGACATCCCTCGCCTCCTTCACACAGCCCCTCCCGGTGTGTCGCGTTGTGCCACGTTGTGTCCCGTCCTCGTGTCCTCGCTTTCCTGGCGCCTCGCGCTCGGCTCTCCTCCGCGTCCTCCGCGTCCACGGCTTCCTCCGCCCGTAGCAGGCCGTATCTCCCCATTGCATGTCCTAGGCGTGTTCGTAAGTATCCGTGCCTGCATCCATCCATGGTGGCCCGTGGCCCTCCACACCACCTCTGCTTCTGTCCTCTGTCCTTCTTTCGTTTGCCAAACCACTTCCGCCTTTTATCCTCCTGGCAGCAGGTTGGCCCACTTGGCAATCAACCCCTGGGCGGGGCTACCAGGGGCACGAGCTTGAGTAGGTTAAAAGTTAAAACATGCATAAAAGCAGCCTTAAAAACATGCACAATAAAACACACTAAAAACAACTTAAAACCAGTCCGCCCGTGCCCATGACACAGTAGTGAGTATAAAAATTACAACTTCCATCTAGTCCCTTTAAAAGGGCAGGAATGGGTACTCAGCTAGATTTAGTTTGTTGTTTTCTCATACTGTTCCTCTACTTGATTATTATTAGTATTAAAAAACATTTATACAAACATTAGTTTCTCTTTGCACTATAAGTCAATATCTTTGTGTTGGCACATAAAAAGAGATGTCAGTTTTGTGCATCTTATCTTAGATCTCTTAACCCGCGCCTTTACCGAGCACATTTTCTCCAGTTTGGCATTACCCTAATCTAAAAGAAAAAAAACACAAAAAACACTACAAAAATGCGACAAAAAGTTCCTAGGTCTTTCAAATGAGGCGTTACTCTGGTCTATAGGCTGTCAGCTCCAGTCGAAAAGCTTTTAGGTTTGGGTTAAGACGAGGGTTAAGAGGTTAAAAATGATCAGTTTTCTTGATTTTATGGGGCATTCTTTTGGAGTAACCTTTCCACATTGAGATATTATGAGTCGACCACCATTCCTTACTCGATTTACCTATTTATCTACCCGATTTACATTATTAGCAACAGTCAAGAGTGAATACATGTTTTTGGCCGGTGTAAAATCTGCAGAGGATTCCTCAATCATTGAGTTCTTTCTGGAGTCGCCCCTCGCCGTGCACCATGGGGTGGTATCGCAGCAATGTCAACATCCCGCCACATGACAACCTTACTCTGACTTAAAAACTGAGGCGGGAAGAGTTGCCAAAATATTTACTCAAGTAAGAGTAACGTTACTTAAAAATAATCTTACTCAAGTAAAACGTAGTGGCCCAAATAATTCTCAAGTAAAAGTAAAAAAGTACTAAATTTCACTTCAGTACCTTGAGAACTGAGTAACTGTTTGAGCGTAAATGTCGGATTTATGTTTCAGTTGTGACATAAATAATGTGAAAATCCCATAAAAAAAATCATTTTGAAGAATTAATTAAACAAAACAAGAAATACGTCTATTTTAGCCATCAAAATAAAGATTTTTCCCTTAAACATTTGTTAAAGTTACTTTTTTTACTCAAGTAAGAGACACATACTTCATTTGGTAACGCTTTATTTTACACTACCTTAATACATTGTACCTAACTAAATTTAGTACAATGTAATCTGCTTTGTGACAATCTGTAATAACTAACCTTTTGTAATAAGACATAAGGACTTAAGGTTAGGGTCCCATGTCTTGTTACGTTATGTACCTCCATACTACAAATACATATTATTCCATCGGGTATGTAACCCATAGTTACAAGTTATTACACACAGTGAAACATAGATCTGAGTGTCATCTGCGTAATTGTGATAGGATACATTGTTACTGAATATTAATTGACCTAATGGAAGCATGTACAAATTGAACAAAAGGGGCCCCAGAATCGACCCCTGGGGAACCCCACAGGTTAATGCCATCCGGTCTGAGACACAGTTGCCCATGGTGACATAGTAAGTTCGGTCCTCAAGGTAGGATCTGAACCTTGTATAGTATACAATACTGCTCAAAAGTTTGGAAACACTTTTTACATGTATGTATTGGCTTTACTTTTATTTCAAAACTATTGTAGATTCTCACTGAAGGCATTTATTTATGAATAAAAACATGTGGAATTATGTCTGTTTTTGTGTGTGTTTTTTAAAGGTTAAATAGATTCTTTGCTTTGATTACTGCTGTTTCACAATGTAGGATAGGGCTGGGAAATTAATCCAAATCGCAATCTCTACTTTGGTCGATCTCAATCGTCATGGGTCTTTATAATCATCAGGTCTACAGTCATTTCTTTGGCAGGAACAGAACCTAGTTTTAGAGTCTGGACGAAACAATGGGCGATTGCTGTAGGAAAAAAAAAAGTTTTTGTTTGGGCTGAGGTTTGTTTAAAAGGTGTGTCTTTCATGAATCTGTAGCATATATTAATTTTATTATGAAGAAATAAAATAAAATAGAAAACTGAACTCGATCTATGAACAAAAAAGAGCTGAATTTTTTTTCCTGCCATAACGTCCAGTCCTATCACCAGAAATGGTTTTGACTTCACAGATTGCCATTTCAGGTCATTATGAAGCTCATTGAGAAAATCCTAAGAATTAAGGGTGGCAATGTTGAAGAATTGTGTTATTGAGTGATTTCACCCTTTTTGTTTCCCTATAATCCCACATGTTCATTCATAGTTTAATGTCTTCAATGAGTATCACACAAATGTAAATAGATTTGAAAATAAAGAAAAAGGCACTACACTACTGGTAGTGTAGGTCCACAGATAGTGCTACATACATAAAAATGACAACTGATTTTGCCTTTATTTATTTATTTATTTGTTTTGCCTTATTCTCTAACTAATTCCTTAACAATACCCCGCCCTACCCACTGGAGCGATGTCTCCAGTCCGTGCCTGACGACCACACAGGAGGGACGCCTGCCTGGATAGATCACCCGGGCAGTCGGGGCCTGGCAAAGTGGTGTGTTTCTGGGTCAGAGGAAGAAGGAGGTCAGGGTGTTAGGTGGAGAGTCAGCAACTAAACACGGAAACTCAATACGACCCACCTGGCCACACATCTCATCGCAACACGGAAACTTTGCCTATATGTACCTGAAATATTGTATTATTGCAGAATGTGGACGTATTCCATCAATCTGACGTTTGCAAAGTTAAGAAAAACATGTGTGTGAGTATGATGTTGCCATAGTGACGCCAGCCTGGTTTGACCCTGACCTTTGGGCCCCTACTGACTGTGTTGTATGTACCCAGGGAGGCACAGCTGATCTGGACATGTCTGTTTGTCTCGATTGGTCTGGACACGCACGGCTTAAGTCGGAGCTTGGGAAATTCACCCACTTTGTAAATAAAAGGTGTACGACGTGAGACTTTAGTGCATTCTCTAGTCTACAACTTGGTGATTGCAAAATAATAAGAGATATGTTTTTTTTTTAATATGTCATGTTGCAATTTGATATTTTTCCAGTTCTAAGCTAGTTCCACTTTATCTGCACCGCAGCTTCACCATCAGCCACAAGGGGGCACATGTTTCGAAGAATTCTGATGCAAGTTCATGCTTTTCCAGCCAACCACAAACCTGTTTTCTCCCCAAAAGGCGAGTAAAGGGAGGGTCTATTACTTTTAGATTGTGCTTGGAATCTTATATTACATGACTTAGTGGTTAGAACGTCTGTGCATTTGTCAGTGTACATCACCATAATTGTGTATTATATACCTATTTTTGGACTCTTCAGTGTTAACAATGTGTATATTGTCTGTTTAGGCTCTCAGTCGTACAGGAGTTGTCCTTCTTAAATGAAGAATCTTGAGTCATTCTCTTTATTCTGTAGTTGAAGTAAAGGACGTTTCGCCTCTCATCGCCTCTGACGAAGCCTTTTGGATGAGAGGCAAAACGGCCTATACTTCAACTACAGAGTAGCCTACAGAAGATGACTCAAGACTCTTCATCTAAGATTTGATGCAGCATTACAACTTTTAATCAATTATATGAATAGAAAAGGGACCATCTCCAGTGGCCGCTGGCTGCTCTGCTTTGTGACGACGACACTAGGGCCCGCCATTGCTGTAGTACCTCCATATAGCCGCTAGTCCCCATTGGAATGCATTGCACTTTAGACACGTTAAAAACAACTTTAAAGCCTTGTTTCCTCGAACGTGGTCATTATAGTTAACGAGTTAACGGGGAGGAATAACGGTCTATTAAGGGCTATGTTTGCAAACATGCAAAAAAACTAGTCTGGCCAGCCAGGCTTTTATTTTATTTTTTACAAAGACGTGTATCTGGGATCAGGGGTGATTTCTTGAATTCCTGATTGGTAAATACGCTTGTCAATCACACTAATCAGAAAAGCCGGATACGACGAAGGCGACTTGCAGCGTATTTTGTAAACAAGGAAGTTAATAGTTTTACAATGGTATCGGCCGAAGAACGGAAACTAATGTGAACAATCTGCATCGTTTTTGCCACAAAAAGTGAAGGATACAAGGAGTCATTAGCAACTCTGAAATTTTAAACATTGGAGAATTCAATACGACTGCACCACTGCTTTTTCAATCAATGTACATTTAGAACAGAACAGAAAAATGTTCAATAGGCGGCAGAAAATCCTCTTCATGAAGATGAAGCATCAACATTTTTGTTCAGTACATTTAAGAAAATATTTAACACTTGTTAATTTGGTTCCTGTCGTTACAACACGGTCTGTGATTGGATCAATGTAAAACTTTTGGAGATGTGATTGGCTGGCCAGGTGAGCAAAAAAAGTATACGAGCCTCCATTTGAACCCATAACGGCATGCAAACAAATCCATGGTGTTGTGATAAAAGCATTTGGTGTGCATCATGGATGAGGTGGAATACTACAACAGACCTGTTTTTGATGAAGGAACCACGGCACAATAATAAAAAAAGTAATAGTCCAGAAGTTTGATGCGTTTTCTTCTCTCGGGTGGGTATGTTGTTGCAGGCTGGGGCTCTCTCCCCCGCAGGTGCGCCTTGTTTGCTCACCACATTCTCGGCTGGAGCTGGAGGAGAACACGAGGGATTAGGCTGAGCACCTTCATGCAGGTACGGACAACTCCCCGCGCTCCCGAACACACACACACACGCAAACAGCTGTGCGGGCTTAAACCGTGTCAGGGCCATTAAAGTCATGTAGTCGGAGAGGCCAAGCACCAACATGAAAGCGCCGTCACCCCTGAAGCAGACAGCATTACACGGGCTTAGAGAGGAGCTGTCAAGGACTTCAAGAGAGATTTAAAGGATCTGTATCATGCTATTTTAGCCATTCCAAAGTTAAGTATAGGCATTATTATGATATATTGTACCACTACCACTATGGAGCATTCATTTTTGTGATAAATATAAGTATTTTCTGGAGGTATTTATTTATTTTTTGGTTTATTTGGTTGGGACAGTGCAAGTTAATGAACAAGCCACACCGGATTGTAGCCTTGGGCTAATTTCCATCCGTCGTCCCCCATGCGCACTCTCAAACACACTCACATTCATCCTGGCCTATTGTACATGTTTTTAGTGGTCGGGGAAACCGGAGTACCCGGAGGAAACCTACGCAGACACAGGGAGAACATGCAAACTCCACACAGAAAGGCCCCGTTTCTGGTGGGAATCGAACCTGGACCTTCTAGCTGTGAAGCACTAGAAGGTCACTGGGCTACCGTGCCGGAAGACAAAACGCTTGGATTCAGTTAACTCCGCTCATACAACTTTAGCAGTAGTAGAAAAGTACTTCATCATGCAGTTATAAGGAGTTGACATGTGCAACACAGCTTCATAAATGGCTAACACACACGCTAACACGCGTTTTGATTGACTCATCGGGTGTTTCCATTATGGGACTCGTGTTGGTTATAAAAGTTAATCCACTTTGATTCTGGCCAAGGTTCACCAAACATCCATCAGAGACAGTCACAGACAAACACACCATGAAACTTAATGACCTCATAAAATATAATACTTTGTTACAGATATATAAAGCTGTAAACAACCAGCTCCCTGGTATTCAACAAATGTTTGGTAAAAGAGTGGGAAGTTACGATTTAAGGGGCACTCATAATCTGAAAGTACTATGTATTCATTCTACCCTAAAAAGTCACTATCACCTGGAGAGGTGTAGATCTGTGGAATAATCTAGAGGAACCCTTAAAAGGCGCTGATAGTTACACAACAATTCAAAAAACAGTATAAGAGAAGTGTGTTTGAGAAATATGCTAAAGACATGTGACCTTGTACTTATTATCTACAAGTAATTTTGTATTACTGTGAATCTGTTTTAACCATATTATAGAACCGATGTCACCAACCTCTAAGTTTAAGTTGTTATGAATTAAAGGAACTGGATAGAAATGAATAAGCAAAAGATAACAATAATGCTGTGACAGCCTGTTTCCACTGGTCACTATTAAACAAAATTGAACGAGGGCAGGCGAGAGATGTCCCTCGCTCTGTGGGTGTTTTTGATAAGGAAATAGCATAACAACATGGTTAAAAACTCCAAAAAGTCGATTTTGCATGATATACAGTAGGACCTTTAAACTTGGCTGGAGGTAAAGACAAGAGAGGGTAGATTGGCATGATGTGAACGCAATCCAAGGGAAATACAGGGTAAGAGAGTTTGCTTACCTCCACTTAGGCGTTCCTCCGCATATCTTGACCGCTATATGGAGAACAACTCCACCTACAACCCACTCCAGTGCAGGACGTAAAAATCATCTTTCTTTGCTCTAATTGACTTCTCGAAATTTTATTTTTCTACTGGATAATGCAGTTCAAACAATAGCACCTCAGCAATGGCTTTTAATAATTCCAAACTTAAAATAATGGTTGTTTATGGCACTTTATCAGCCTGCCCTCTGCAGGCAGCACCATGGAACATTTTTTCTTATGGTAACCGTGTAGCGGCGAACTCAAATTAGCGGCATTAATACCACGCAAATACTTCGCCATTATCCACTTTTGACATTTTTTGAAAATTATTTTGTATGTAAACTTTTCATACTAGAAAACTCAACAATTCAGAGTGGACTTTTATTGTGGCCAGCCTAATGGCTGGTGTACACTGTGTGATTTTCTTTTGTCTTATAAGATTGTTAGACGTCACACTGCACGACGTGGGGTTGTTCAGAGACAATCGTAGCTACGATCAATGTTTTGTCGTAGCAGTTTCAGGCTTCAGAAGGCCTGTGTTTAGCTCAGGCGAGCGCAACATGCTAGCAGTATTTATTTTCTGCCGAAAAGTCCAGAGAAAGTCCTGTAAAATGCGCATTGGGACCCGCTCATGCCTGGTCTCTGTTGCTGTGACAGCAGTGCAGGAGCATGCGCTGATGTGATGACGGGACACTGACTCACTCTACGACTAGTGTTCCAAATGATCAGACACTGCTTGATGTCGGTCGTATCTCGTCTTTGGTCGTACGGCGGTTCTATTTTAAATCTTTGTCCCTGTCTCACTGTACGACCTAAGACCTACGATTTTCAGCTACCTAAGATTTTTCTCACGACTAATGATCGTACATTGGCCAAAATCGCACAGTGTACACCCGCCATAAGGCACACCTGATCAGCACCTTGATATGCCACGCCTGTGAGGTGGGATGTATTATCTAGGCAAAGGATAAGTGCTCGCTAACACAGATTTAGACAGATTTGCGGACAACATTGTGTATTTATGCCCTGTTGCATAGCATACTGAATTTACATAAAACTAGCGCGCTGTTGAGCTGCGTATTTTAAGCAATTATCTACATAAACAATGATCCTGATTAGGGCTGGGTACTGTTAAATACCAGTATGGTATTGAAAAAATAGTGTAGGTACTGGTATTAAAAAAGTATTGAAAGCAGGTAGCCTACTGAACTTTCAATAGCCTACTTGGCCTCTATATCTTAGTTTTTTACTTGGTTGTTTCACCTCAAATAAATGACACAATTTATAGTATTTTGTGGAATAAATTGACATTATTGTTCTATGGTTTTATATGACAAATATTTTTGTATAGGTATCGAAAACCAAGTAACGTTAAAGTAGCAGTGTCAGAAAAAATGTAACAGTACTCAGGCCTGATTCCTGATAGGAAGGAATTATACAATAAGTTATTCAAGTCTTCGTTTCATCACAAATAAAGATATATTATTGTGTAGCGTCCCACCGCATGTTCCAAACTACCAAAGCACTTTAAAATGAGTACTCATTGAAGGCTACATGTCCAGTTACACTTACATGGTCAATTAAAAATGACTACATACTGTACATACTTAAAGTGCATATGACACAATAGACACAATATTTGATAAAACAAAACAAAATTATATTTAAGATTTTTTTGACCATTTTTGTGATCTTTACAGTTTCACTTCCTTACTGGACACTGACAGGAAGTGACATAGACAGAGGCAAACGTGGACAATTCATTATGCCCTTGTTTTTGCGATCCTATTTTTGGCTAAGTCAGGTGCCATTAGCGCTTGTTACGCGGAGCTGACACACACATACCAGTCAGTCAGTAGGTTCACCTGAGCACAGCAGACAGGAGGAGGAGAAAAGGGGGAGGGTGGGGGGGGTCGCGGACCACCAACACGGGCCCGTAAGTCTGTCAGCGTGGGCCGCGTTATCGCTCCCCCGCTCTGATATCAGTCTGGATGGAGCTCGGCTGGAAAGATTTGCGCACACTCGGTTTCACAACATCGACTGAAGCGGCGGCTGATAGGACTTCAAGGGGGCCCCGGGTATATGTTAGCGCTTAAACAGGTGAAAATACACAAGTAAAGGTGCGGCGGCTGGGGGCGATGTACGGATATTGGCTCGCAAGTCTCTCGCCCCCGCGCTGGGTATACGACGTGTCAGTCGGCAAATGAAAAGGGGGATCAATCAGTGCAAAGGCTAATGCGACTGTCAGGAGTGTAACTTTACTGAAATAACACGGAGAGCAGACTGGTGAAAGGGACAGGTTTTCATGCTTTCCTAATGAGATAACGTTGGTGGCGAGAAGGCAAGTTATCGGCAGGTTTTAAAGCAAATGAAGCGCCGATTTTATAAAGATGAGTTGACGGGAAGTTCGTAAACGTGATTCCAGTTTGGATATAGTGACATTGCACGACGTTTTCCAACTCCAGGAGGTCGTCGAAGATATAAATATGTGGTCCAAACTAACATTCAGTTGCAAGTTTTGCTGTATTTTTCTGTCGATATTTAGTCGGTTTACACACATTTTTTGTTTCCATCATTCGTCAGTTTATTGTATTGGAAATGATCATCTTAAATAATAAACATTACAAAAAAATTAGATAACGAGTCAAATATAGATATTGCTAAGATACATTTTAGGCGGCTCTCCCACTTGTCTGTCTTAATCTTGCGACTTTTTTACCAGTTGGAGGAGGTGGGATAGAGCACGGCATGGTATGAGCAACCGAGCCACACCCTCAAAGGCCCTGTATCTGACTTCCCATGTCTCAGACCAGAACATTTTAGAAAGTTAGGTTTAAATTGTTAGTTGTGATCCAAACTCGTCCCTTACTTTCTTTCTGCATCAGTGTTTTAGGGGAGAACGATTGCTAAAAATACTCACATTTTCCCCACACTGCAAATACAATACTATAAGAGGAGATTTCACTCTAAGGGAACATCAGGTGCAGTATCGCTTTAAAGGTTCATTATGCAACTTTTTATGTGAAAAGTGTTGATATTTGTGCGTATTTGACCTAGTGGCTGTATGAGTGGTGGATCACTGTGGTCTCTACAACGCTCCAGGATCAATTGTTTGAAAAGTTTTCACTACTGACGGAGCCTCTCACCAGAAAACCTACAAGACAACTGGAGCATCCAGTCAGAGTGGCGTTATGCTGACCACTCATAGAGCCGCTGGGTCACTACATGGTCAAATGCGCACAATTATCAACTTTTGTTTCATATAAAAGTTTCATAATGCACCTTTAAGGGAGACATGTGCAATATCATTTTATGTTAGAATGTTCTTTCATCATAAATCATACCTGGAGGTGTATTTCCCTTCATTCACACAGTTTTCAGTGATCCCGTTCACTTTTGCCATTTCTTCTTCTGTTGAAGCTCTAATCTGTTCTTCCTGAGATATATTGCATCATAGGAAAAACCCAGAACAGTCTTCCACTTTTCCAAAGCCTATAATCCACCACTTGATCTGTTCACAGCAGTTCTGCACAGAAAGTATTTTACCAAGTCATTCCCACTGCTGCCAGCGGGGGAGCTCCAGACAAACTCCTAATCACCCCTGGCCCCTGTGTTTTAGACTGAGCCACTGTTTAACCTTTTACATTGACATTATTTCAAATGAACGTAAAATAACATTGCTCAGGCACCCAAACCAATATTTTTTCAGCCTGTTTTAAGCCCTAAATGTTCACTTTAGTAATGCATAAAACAAGCTAATTGTCCGGCACCCGGACAGTTAGCTTGTTGCACAATGCGGCTATAGCCCTTCCGCTAACCTGAAGTGGTGAGATTATCTTAGATTAGTTTGAATAATCATGTTTTCTAAAAAATGACGTGGTGGACTGCAAATTCCTGGTTGATAATCCCTTAGGCCTAATACAGTGCCTTGCGAAAGTATCCGGCCCCAAGGGGGCCGAGTACTTTCGCAAGGCACTGTATGTGTTACAAACTTGATGGAGGAGACGTCTGTGTTTAGAAAGTTTGGCTAGTTTGTCTTGAAGCTAAAGGCTAACATGCTAAAGGCTAACATGAATTAAATAATAAACAAAGAATAAATAGCTAAAGAAAAATATAGCTACAGACAAAACGATTGTGTTTTAAACAGATGAGTTCATATTTGCGAGACTATATTGAATTTTATAATTCACCAAATTAGCGTGAGCCTTTAGCCTTAAACGTGCTGACTGTAAATCTTCAATCGAGCTCTTAACAAGCGGTTAGTGATCATCCACTCGTAACTCGCCGTTCACTAGAGAATCTGCTTATTCAAACAGGTCTATAATAATATTAATAAGAAACAAAGAGGAACAGGAAGTACTGACTTTCACTATATCAACCATCGGAACTAGCGCAGCCACATCGCGCAACAAGCTAATACATGACATCGTAAAATCAACATCCTCATCCAGGTTTACCCACAAGCACTTGCGCAGATAAACTCCCAACAATGAGTGAACGTGACCTCCCGGGAGCGCACGTGCGTCGGAGGCGGAGGGTTTTTGAAAGCGCCCCGTCGTCGCTGGCTGTTCCGGCCCGTGTGGGCACATCGGGGGAGGGATTTGGCGGAATGCGGCAGGAGGATGTGAGGGCACAGAGGGGTGAGGCAGGGGGTCCACAGGAAGGAGATGTTTGGTCTGCGAGTGATAGCGGCCCTGGGTAAACATGCAGGTGGGTCTGCTGCCGCGGCACACCTGACTCCACTTGTATCCAGCACGCGTCCCGGTGCAGGTGCTGGAAAGGATGTTCATATGGATATTCGTACTTGCATAAATCTTTTTGTTCAAGTGGCTCTTTTCACTGTGAGTAAATATAGGCTTAGAAGTGACATAAGGTTTTATATGGGCTCTATGATGCTCCAGGACCAATTTTATTTCAGGTCTTTTAGGGTTTCTGTAACCATGGACACAGATCCATCCGCTAAAAAAACAATTGGTCCTGGAGCATTCTAGAGACTTTCCGGGATGGAAAGTAAAGGCGCCATGCTAACTATCCATACAGACGCCTGGTCACTGAACGAGAGAATACACACTAGCTTTTTTCCAATAAAACCTTGCATAATGCACCTTTAACTAAATCGCTTCTCCCGAGTCTAGAAGATTGTTAGTGGACTGCGACACATACTGTAACAAACATCACTGTCCAGCTGTCTCCATTAATCAAACTTTGCTTATTTATCTGGCTGGATGTCTGTAAGTCCCTGTTTAAACAGAGTTATATAGACATGTGACAGGCTGACATGTCGGCGAACGGTCATGTCACACCTGGAAACAGCTGTGTAGATTATTGGGACGCATTTAACAAATCCGGCCCTCCAGCATAGAATCTCTGGCCCCAAGATGATCGTGAGAAATATTATTACATAAGTCAGCAATCAAATGCCGGTTAAAATGTGTGAAATACTGTTAAAACTTCCTTGCAAAACATCAAATTAGGTCTTAATATGATGTGCAACGCTGGCATTTGTGGAAAGTGTTGCTTTACTTTGGGCTACAATTGGCAAATTCGGCCCTTGGTGTTTTGACGATGAAGAAAATTGGCCCGCCACAAAGCAAACTAGCCTAATTAGTTGAGTGACCACTTTTCAGCAGTATGGAGTAAACATGTCTTCAAGTAATGCTCTCACTTGAGTATTGAATTTGGCTACTCTACCTTCCATTATCAGATTACATTATCACTTTACTATAATTGTCTAGTTCAGCCGTTGTGGCCCATTATGCATCCCAACTTTGCACTGAGGTCCCCCAAAAATGAGATTTTTTTTAAGAAAGAAAAGGACAAAAAAGATTAAAAATGTGAACCAATAACTATACATTTTCTTTCGAAATCATTTGCTTTTCCAGTGTACTTGTTTTGTATAACCATTTGGGCCCTCCTGCACTGTCTGGTGGCCCACCACTACTTTGGAATAATATAAAAAACAAAGAATGATCTGAACGTAAGTTATTTTATTGCGACACAAAGTTTTATTTTTCTCTGTTCACAAGAAGATTTGATCCACAATGTTAGCCTTCAGTGACTCAGGGCACATTCAATGGATTGAAGACAATGGTCAGCAGTGTAGCCTGTAGTAATCCATTACTTATTAAGTAATGCACTTCTGTAATTATTTTGACAGCTGAAAACGTCTTATTTCTCAGGAGTATATATCAGGAAAATTAGAAAAACAACCGAAAACTACAAAGTCTGGGGAAAATACAGACATTATTTTGAGTTTCATTGTTCATTGTTGGTTCTAAGTGGGGCCGACCTAAACAGACTAGCTTGATCCTTTTTTTTCCAACTGAAGCAACTCGTCATCAGATTACTTTTGAAATAACGTTATCAAACAAGAAACTATACCCTGACGAAGGCGCAAGCCGACGCAAGTTAATGTGCTTTTTAATGTTTCTGGCCCAAAAATAAAGCATTTTTTACTTTTTGAAATGATGAATGCCTGGACCTGACCTTTTTCTGCAAGAAACTATCACTTTGAGAAGCGTTAATAAGTAAATATACTTTTATACCATCAGCGACACCGATTAGACCTGTAGATAATGACAGTTGCTCAATCACTTGTTAGCATTTTAGCCATAACTCTTTGTAATATTGGCCTAGCATTTATCACCTTTTCTGTCATTATATTTGTGTTTTGAAATTGAAATACCCTGAAGCCAAATCTGAGAGCAGTGAGTAAAAAAGTGAGCCGTTTTTTTCTGTTTTTGTATTTGACATGTGGTTACATTAGCAAAAAGCAGCGGATACAAAGATAAAGCCCCAATGCACTGACTCAGGTTTGCCGTAGTCCCTTGATTGACCACTAGATGGCAGTCCACACCCAGTAATGCGCCCTTTGAGGCGGGAGAGGGAGAGGCGGGACCCGAACTGTGAAGTGCAATAATATTTCCTGATAGGTTTTTCACTTGAGAGCACTATCCTTGACAACTTTTGGGAGAACTTTACGACTATAAAGAGGCACTTATTTCGCAGAGCTAAGTTTTCTGTTATTAACGTAGCACAAATCCACACAATAATTCTTAATATTTGCATTGACATTTTCCTTCATCATCATAGTCATCTTGCTGTGCGCACACAGTAGGTTTGCTGCAAGGAAAGTTTTATTTGCAGTTTCAATTTTATTTTATTTTAAAGTGTAAATCTGGCAGCAGGATAATAAAAAAACAACAACAAAAAACAAGATGGCCTATAGTAAAATTAGGCCCAACTTAGCACCCAACCCTAAGTGTGAATAACCACTCATAGCACATATAAAACAGTGCAAATGGCAGGTAGCAGGTTATGTAGTGTTCATGAGTCTGATGCCAGAGGGGAAAAGCTGGTCATGTTGTTTTTAAGTCTGCTCAGTGGCGTTCCAAATTTGAGTCATATAGTTAAAAGATTTAGAGCTGAACCTCGCCTCATTTTGGCCCAAACTGCAACTAACAATTATCTTTGGTAATCGAATCGGTAAACGATTATGTGATTAATTGCTTGGCTGTGAAAGGTGTAGGAATTTTATTCCACCCCCCCAAACTTTTACTTCGTAGATGAAAGGGGCGCCACTTAATGATAAATAAAGTGAATATTTGTATGAGGCGCTTAGTGCTAACTCTGCATTGCAACAAAGCAATTCAACTTAAATTAAGAAAAAAGATCTCATCGCACTCAAATTTACTTCAAAAGTGATTGTTGGAGATATTTTTTCTTCATTCAAGTGTAAATAACTTGCCCATTGACAGACTTGTTTAAATGAGTTACTTAAATTTGACTTTTTTCTAGATTACTTTTTGCAGTGATGTTTTCTTATTGCACACACAGAGATATTTAATGGAATTTACAATGTACAAAACACTACATACTCTAACGTTACAAAAGTTTTCCATTAATAATACTAAACTTTCATGTCCTTTTTACTCTATTCACTGCAAAAAGTAATTAACTAGATTAGTTTAAATGTCTCCGTTTGAGTATAATAATCCATTTGAGTTGTTTTGACTAGTACTATTTCAGGTTTAAAAAAAAGTTCCTCAATTCAAGTCATTTTAGCCAATGCTTGAAATTTACTTTTGCAGTGTTTGAGTTTAGTAAAATAGTTGCCATCTACTTCAGTAATCGATTAGTTGTGGAATTTTCAAAGGACTTGACAATATTTGTATGTATTTTAACGGTGTTTCGATCACTGACATTGCGTAGCCAAATCTCTGGTGGGCGCACAGTTCCCATAACTTTACTGTACATTTTGACCCGTTTCCGTACGTACTTCACAGCTCACAAGTTAATAGCATATCACATTCTGACCCACGAGTGCAGGGCTTTGTATACTTCGTCCTTGTAAAGAAAACAGTGTGTATGCAATGTGTCAGGAACAGTGCCCTAACAGTCGAGAAAAACTGAAAAAGATTTTTTTTTTTTTTACACTCAAACTGATCGTTGAACTGTATAAAATAAAAATATCTCAACAAGCCTAAAGTGTGTGAAAGTCCCTCCCCGCTCCCTCTCTGTCCTCGCACTCTCTCATAGAGGCCTAAAGTGGTTTTTGTGACAATGGATGAGACCGAAATGCTCCTGACATCCTTTTTTTTTTTTGAAGCTCCCATAAGCTAATATTGACAGAGTATGAAAAGCCATGGGGCAGGACAGTCCCATGACGGCACACACAGACTGCAGCTGCACTGAGCAAACATGGGACACACACGAGAGCGAGGGGGGGCGGGGCATGTCCCACAGGTGGACAAAGACAATCGGGCAGTGATATAACAAACTCCCGCCTCGGAGGCCTTTGGGGATGACAAAACAAACACACCTAACATGGCAATTCGACTAAGCGCTTGTTTGGAGGACGAGGTCTGTTTGCGGCAGACGAGTCGAGTGTGGTTGTTGTCTTTGAAGTTCAGCGGTGTGTCGGTGGAAACTCAATGTACGTTTACCCCCAAAGGCAGTGGTGGAAGAAGTGCTCAATATGTACATTCACCGGAGCCAAGGATTTACTCAGGTAAAAGCATGAGATGAAACTTCTACAAGAATAAATGTGTAAAAGTATCCACTCCAGTGTACTCAATGGGTTAGACTATATTATTTTTATGAATGGGCCTGGCTAAAAATCAGAGACTAAATGAGCTGTGACTTTATTATTCTAATATTTTGGATTAGAATGACTTTCCTGCAGACTCAGTGACATCCCAAGCTGAAATAAATATTATGCAAAACTCTTTTTAAGTAACGATGCCATCACTCTACTTCTGGGTCCAAAGCTGCCCTCAGCTCCTGCATTTTGCCGGCCCAGAATTATTGCATTGTTAGATGTGCCACCTTGGAAACAGTGAGCTAACTTTGTCCGGCAGAAGCAAAAACAAGCTCCACACCTCCCTCGCCTTTCACGATGCAGCCCCAACCAAAGACCGTAAAAAATAATAGACGACTCCTCCTCACTCGTCCCCGTTTGCCATAATAACACGTTCGAGGAGGAATTCATTGCAGATTTACAGACTCCTCCTCCTTAGCGCTGACGAAGCATGTTCCTAAAAAGGGCAAAAGAGCGGGATCATCACTGTAGATTCGGCCCTCACGGGGCGTGGAGTTCGGTCGTAGCCGCGCCCGCGCCATTAGCTCTCATGCTAACGGCCTGTCGATCAAAGTCAGGCCCTCATTAATTATGCAAGATTTCTAAAATGTACCCTACAAAAGCCAGCCTGGTCCCTTTGATTGTGCCTAACCCAGCGTTATCACAGAATAGATATCTATCTGTAGAAAGTTCCAAAAAATTAGGAACCAGGCTTTAAAGTTGTTTTTAACGTGTCTAAAGTGCAATGGTTTCTAATGGGAAACTAGCAGCTATATGGAGGTACTACAGCAATGGCGGACCAATGGCAGCCCCTAGTGTCGAGGTCGTAAAGCAAAGCAGCCAGTGGCCATTGCCCCAACACACCCCTCACCTGCCCCATGTCAATACAAACAAACACGTGCAAAGATCGCAAATGCCTGAAGCCGCAGACACAGCAACAGTTAGCGGCTAACACAGTCAGAGGTTTACAAAAGATTGTAAACATAAACATCTGACCGACCTGCTCTGATGCAGCTGAAATTCTCCTGAAATGTCCATGTCGTTTGTTTAATAACCCAACATCTACAGGGAGCTGTTAAAAGCATTTTCCTCCTTACTTGCACCGGGAAGAGGGTGAGGCATTTAGGGGTTGCGGGAAATAAAACATCTGTACAAAACTTAGTTCTAAATGGAAGTATTATGTTCTAAATGCCACAAAACACAGACATACATGAATGTTGTAGTTTAGCACATAAATGTAGGCCTAAATATCAACTCTGCTACATCTTATTTATTCAACTGATGAATGTAAAATTAATGAGATGTCTGTTTTTCATTGAATCCATCGTCAGAGCGGCGTGTGGAGGGAAGTGAGGGCGTGGGTCAAGGGAAAGGTGAGGGGGCAGGGTTCACTACTCCACCTTTCTGACAGAAATGATCTAAATATTTTTATTCTATGCACTATGAAGGCCTATTTTAAATTGGATAATTACTGGATAATTACTTACAATTATTATAATTAAGTTTAAAACCGTTTTTGGCCTTTTACTTGTTAATTCACATGGATTTTAAGATAACGTTTTTGCTGTATTTGTCTGTACAACTTTGAACCGTATGGACCCAGTTGTCATGTGTCACACTTAAAAAGTTGAAAACTAAAGCCACACTGCGGAACCTTATAGGTCATATGTTCCTATGTCATAAGAACAAGTAAACTGTTAAAAAACTCAAAGCATAAACATGTGATTCCAAATGAGACATATAAAACGGCTAATTCTTTATGTTAACCTCGCGTTTCGTCAAAGCAACGACGAGTTGGTGGTAACAAAGCATGTTTATTGCGGTATTTTCCTCACCAACAAAGACATGATAATGACATAAATGCTTGTATTTTTGTTTTGTTTAAAAGTGAAATGTCACACAGTATGGCTCTGAGTAGAAAAAGCTTAAAGTCATTCCTTTCTGTTTTTTGTTTTTGAGCCTTTTTCTTCTTCCTATTACAGAACTCATACCAGTTTGATTCAGGCCAACCGTCCTTTGGCCAGCGCAGACTTGGTTACAGTCACACTCAAAGCGCAGCAACAGTGTCCCTCTTTGCGCCCATGCCAGTCCGGTGACAGGATGACTAAATGCCCCAAACCGCTCGAACAAAGCCCCATATGCCCAGGTTGTGCCCGTGCCAAGTCCCCCCCCCTCCCCTCTTCGTAGGACCACCCCTGTCCACAACAACAGTGGCAGCGGCGGGGACAGCCAAAGCTAATCTTGTTGCTAGGTTTTAGGTCCTGGCAGCGCTCCAACCAAGCCCCTTCGCTCTTCGCTGGTTCGTTCGGGGCGGAGTGGACTGTTGGACTTGGTCGGGGCCCCGTCATATTTATCATGCAAAGAGAGGTGTAGGGGTGGGGGTAGTTGGACGACGGGGGGGAAGAGCATAGAAGAGAGGGGTCCACTGTCCCAAACAAGGATACTTAATCACCGTCTAATTTTGGTTCCTGCTGATTGTAGAACACTTCTCACGAGGAGAGTGTGGGGGGGGGGGAGGAGATGGGAATATATCGATGGAGTGCAAAGTCTTCTGGTCGTGCTGAATTAGTTTTTTAATTTTAGATCTTTGTTGATGGTTGTGTACCTAACTTCTTTCCATGAACCGTGTTAAATCGTATTTATTGCAAAAGTCAGAGGTAGCAAAGTAAATGTACTTTGCTTGTGTAGTATTTGTGTTGAGAACTACTCCACTACATTGCTAAAAAGGCACAGTGGGAGGAAAACGTAAGTACACCCTTTGGAATTTCTTACATTTCTGCCTAAATTGGTCATAAAATTCAGGCAGAAATGATTAAAATCACAAATAATCTTTAATAAAATGACAAGAATGAGTAAACAGTGTCTGCTTAAACTAATACCACCGAAACAATTACATGTTATTTTTATTGGCCATAACATGTAAACATTCCCAGGACAGGGAGGAATAAGTAAGTACACCTATGGATTCAATAGCTGGCTGACCCTCCTTTGGAAACAGTAACTTGAACCAGACATTTACTGTAGTTGCAGATTAGACGTGCACAACAATCAGGATGAATCTTGGACCAAAAACTAGATCCAAAATGCCCTCTGAAAAAATCTTTGTTACTCATATGTCAACAAAATTAAACCATACATTTAAATCTGGGTCTATCCATTGATTGGATTTTGTCGCTGAAAATATTGGCAATTATGGCCATTATGAGCAAAATGCCTAATTCTTATATGAAAACATAAAATGACATTAAACTTGCTATACATTGTTTTCCCCATTCACCGGCAGCGTCTCACCTTAAAAGCCTAATAATGCACACTCTATGAACAGTGGGTGGCGCTGTGCAGATGAACCGTCAAATGCCACTGATGAGTCAAGTGTCACTCACCATTCACCCATCCTGGCCTATTGTAAATGTTTTTAGCGGTAGGGGAAATCGGAGCGCCGAGAGGAAACCTATGCACACGTGGGGAGAAAATTCAAAACTCCACGCAAAAAGGCAATCAAACCCGGGACCTTCTAGCTGTGAAGCACGAGCACTAACCACTGCGCCACCCAGAGAGAAGTTTTGTCCCTCTTGTGTCGCCATACAGCAGGTTAATTTGAGGAGTAATTTTTCCTTACATTTACTTAAAAGGGGGGTATTATGTAAAATCGACTTTTTCAAGCTTTATATCATGTTATTATGTCATTCCCTCATTAAACACATGCCTGGAGTGTTGCCTTGGCTCATTCACATATTTTTGAGTAATCAGTAAAAACGTAGACGGCAGCCATTTTAGGTGTAGCTATGCCTCAGTCCTCCTAGGAACGCCCCCATCTCCTGGAGACGCCTCTGGACCTTTTGTCACCAGCCAAGCCACCAACCACTGCTCCTCAGCTCAGCAGAGCCCCCTCCCCGCACAGTAGTGTTGTTTAGATGCCACAGCAGTGTGCTGAAGGGGGCGTGTCGGAAAGCTTCTTAAAGAGACAGAGGCCTATTTCAAGACGTTCAGTACAGCCATTTTGTGAGAGCAATTTTATTCAAGGCAGTTATTTTAATTTACTGCATATACAGAGCAACAGAAGGTTACGTCATCATTGTAGTATGCTATAGACTGGTGCGATGTGATTGAAAAAAGCATAATACCCCCTCTTTAAACAGATTTGTACTTTTTACTTTCTACAGTAATAATTTGACAGAGCAACTTTTACTTGTATTGGAGTAACATTTGATCAGTGGCATCTGTACTATTCTCTGTAACATTTTGGACTATACTTTTGCCATCGGTACAAAACATGCTCCTAATGACCAGCTCGACACAGAAAATGCTATTTCTACAGTGGGTAATCAACGAATGGATTTGGATGAGAACCTATAACCTGTTTCAATCTCAAATTCTTCTGACTTAAGTCACATCTCCATGGAGACGAGCTGGAGACGTACCCACTCCAGGTAAAGTTGCAGTCATGTCTTAGGAGGCTCATGTTTGTTTGTACATTTATGAGGTATTTTTCAATGATGAAAATATCTCTCGTAAAATAAATGCTTGTATTTCAATTTTATTCAATGGGTAAAATTCTACGCAGTGTGGCTTTAAACTCGAGTAATGAACTCAAATACTTTGACCACCTCGAGTAAAAGTAGAGTTTAATTAAGAAATTGTGCAATGGTGTTCTGAAGTCCACAATGAAAAAGGCATACCTTTGTGTGCTAATGGATGTGCAGAGGTTTGCTGATGTTGCCGTGATGGTTACTGAGATGCTGCTGACAATTTTGAATTCAACTTCAACTCCAGATTTGATCTTTGTCAAGAGTACCTCGCCGGAGGATTACACTATTGTGCATGTTTAGGTTTATGGGGGAACTGAGAGCACTCAAAGGACAGGCTGCAGAAAACATGCCTCATTCATGTGTCAAAAGTGTCAAAAGAAAGAGGAAGAAAACCCATTGGTGTAAAATTACTTCCGAAGTAGGGCTGTCATCCCCAGATTACCATCACGACACTAATTAATGCTTTAAATCCTGTCATGTAATTTCTAATGGAACTCAAAGTGATGCGATTTTAATGTAATGTCACTAATTTGGAGCAGAACATTGGGTTTGTCTGGCTCCCTCTTGCCCCGGATCTGAAGAACTTGGCATATCAACCGTATTCGACGCAAGCAGGAAGCTCTGAGGATGACAGACAAAACTGAGAATAGCTTTGAATTGGTTTATCATGAAAATGTGTTATATGCAGCAAGAGCCCATTAAAGACTCCTCAGGGGCTGCACTGCAATAGCCCTCTGCTCCTGAGAGGTTTGAGGATGGGTCAAATACAGAGATACAGAATTTCTCTGCACTTACAAAACATTCTACCAAACGCCTCAATGAAACCAAAGTGAAAATGCCTTGAATTGGTTGGCATATTTGTGAACACTGGTTATAATTTTACTCTTGTTTGGAATGAAAAGGTAGTTTTTTTGAAAGATGAACAATATTGTAAAGCTTTATAAATAATACAATAACAAGAATTACAAGAATCTGCCTGTAGTCCAACAAGGATGTGTGTTATCCCCTAACTATTTTAACAACATAGAATACATACTTTGCAAAGCAGATTGTCAGGGGATGTTTGGAGGAATACATTTCAATAAGTTCCACTATTGAATAGAATTACTATGCTCATAGCAGAGTTGGAAAAGCAATTCCCAAAAGTTGACCTGCATTTTAAAACACTGCAACAAGATAACATTTCTTGTTTGCATTTCCTTTCAGATTTTGATTTGGGACTAAAATGTGTCAATGAAAAGATGAATAATAAACCCACTAATAATTTGGACAAACTGAGGCTATCAGGTCATTGCTTCACTTTGCACGCTGCAGATTGAAGCTTCATTTGGCACGCCCACTTTTGCTTGAAACACCCTTCGAGCCCTCGCTTCATTTTCCCCATCACTACTTTTGGCTTGCTTCAAACATTTTCCACATCTTTTGTGACCTCTGCACATGTTTGTGTTTACGGAGGTGAGAAGGTGTGGTGTGGGCGCACTGTAACGCCTCATTTGCACCAAGTACAACAAAAGGGGAAAACACGAGATAATTGCCTAGTTTTAACATTAACCCCAACATGGAACTGCTTTTCCGTGTTTTGGTGGGACAATAAACAGTGGAACACCACTTCAGAACAACAGAACAACAACTCCTGGAAAAAGTTTTGTCCGCAACCCACGTAAATGAGCAAGCTAAAGACGGGTCTTTCCACCGTGACTGCACTGAGACCCATCCCACGGCCCGGCTTTCTCTCTCTGAAACTCCGGGGCCCGGGAGTGCGTTTACTTCAGACGTTGGATATGAGGATGGGGATGATCAGAGGAGTACAGAGGCCAGGAGAGGAGGACAGAGGACAACAGACAAGCCGATGATGAGAGAGGAGGAGAAGACACAGACAGATCAACGGTAGCTCCATGTGATGTTTCCTGTGGCACAGGTAAAGGCATAAACACTAAACATAATATATCGAAGATGGGACAATGTGATATGGGAATGCGACAGGGATGAGCTGGGAAATTTACTTACTGTAATTGTATAATGGCATAATTCAATGTACTTTATGCCTTCCTGATTCTATTAGTGCGGTGCTGCGGTCGCCCACAACTTTAGCGGGTTCCCTCTATAACAATACTCCTATAATTCATAGATAAGAATTTTAAAACAAATTATTAAGAATTTCAAGCTTAAACCACTATCACTGTGTTTACCCATCTCATCTAATCCTTCATTTCACGAAATTATGTCCATTCCTATTGGCCACAATACCAGAGGACTAAACCTGATCTATTGGATCAGTGTTTGAGTGAGTGCCTAGAATCGCAACAGAGGATTTCATTTGTTTACAACTTTTTGTTGGAGTCGACTATTCCATCTACTACCCAAATTAAAGGAGATTGGGAAAAAGGGCTTGGTCTTCCCTTACATGATGATGTCTGGCAACAAGCTCTACAAAAAATAAAGACCACCTCCATAAATGCACGCCATCGCCATTGTCTAATCCAATACATTATTCGAGTGAGAAAATCAATAAAATGTATCCGGATAGTTCATCCATGTGTGAGAAATGTATGGTAGAACGAGGGACGTTGCTGCATGGTTACGCACTTCCCAATGTGATATGGGATTGCGACAGGGATGAGCTGGGCAATTTACTTACTGTAATTGTATAATGGTGTAATCCAATGTACTTTAAAATTAGTCTTTAAATCCTAAATAAAACTGCAATTCAGCACTGCTCTGAGCAGATGGACAGGATCTCCATGTCCACAAAGAGGTTTGATAAAGCAGCTTTTTTGACAGACAAAAATCATCAGATTCCAAAAAAAAAAAACTAAAAAGCCAATATTGTAAGATACTTAAATATTCCCCTGATACATCGACCAGCTGATATATCGATCGGGCCCTACTGCAAACTGCCTAAACGTTGCTCATTATTTGCACAGACAACCTTCTTATTCAAGAATGGAACACATCTGTACTGAACTGTACACTGTAAAATGTAACATTTGTTTCAACTCAAAAAACTCATTCCAAGGGCTGCCAAGAAATTTTATGTGTAACCAATAACAATTTTACAATCTAGTCGATTTGAAATTTAAGATTCACCTCTTTCGTTCAATTGTATTCTTAGGTTGACATAACTGTTTCCAGTTGTCTGAAGTGAAAAACGTCAGTTACAAATTAAATCAGTTGTGTCAACCTAAGTTTTTCACTTCAGACAACTGGAAACCGTTATGTCAACCTAAGAATACAATTGAACGAAAGAGGTGAATCTCAAATTTCAAATCGACTAGATTGTAAAATGGTTATTGGTTACACATAAAATTTCTTGGCAGCCCTTGGAATGACTTTTTTGAGTTGAAACAAATTTTACATTTTACAGTGTACTAATACCTTTTTGGTTTGGCCATGATTAGGCAAACACTCGCAGAACTAGAGTTATCAATAGTAACTTATACACACATTGCTGAGAGCTACAACTGCTCTTCCATCCAACCAAGCCATTTTCATAATTCATATATTTACTGTACCTTATCCCTTAGTACTGTATATAGTATTTTCTACCAGCAGTAGTCTGTCTCTCTGCTCTTATACGTGACGAGAGCAGACCGTGCACGTGTGAAATGAATAAGCGCGTGTGTCGCTAACAAGCTAACAGTTTCACATAAATGACTTAATGGGCTGTTCTCAGCTGACCCCCTCCCTGACCCTCAGCCCCCCGCCCCCTCCTCCCCTGATCTCTTACCCGATCTCCCTCACAGCCCTGTCATCCCGACGCTCTTACTGGTAATGAGTGCTCCATCCATTTAGGAGGCCACTATTCAAACGTGCTATTAATAATGTGTCTGAATACACATGTGGCTCGTTCCCAGCTCTAAGTGTGTTCTTTTTTTATTTCCGTAGAGAGCTTCTGTCTAGCGATGATGTCTTTGTTGAATAGTTTTGTTTGTAAAGCACATTTTCGAGCGGCTCTTAATTTCATTTTCATTAATTTATGAAAGTACGATCATTTGTGTAAATTATGCTTGTAGGAGTTAGTTGGAAAGCAATATCCAGTCTTGCTTACAATTCTTGGTTATTGGCATATAGGGTTCAGGGTTGAATGATACAGTAAATGGAACGTTGCTGAAGAAATCAGATATTTTTAAGGGAAACTAGCAAATATATTAATAAAAATGAGCCATGGAACAATTCCGTTTCTAAGAAATACATCTAACACACTGAAGTGTCTGTATGCTTTATTATAACTCCAGAGTTTTACATTGAAGGTCTATTGAGGTCTATTGGAGAGCTAGTTGAGTAGCTAATTTAGAGATCCACTTACTAAAATGTTGGCGGTTTGCTATTGTCCTTGTCCTCGGGCATGAGAAACTGATTTGCTCCCTAGCAGTATATTTTTAGTGAGCACAAAGTTGGAAGTACTGCAGATGCGTCGTTAGCAAGCTAGCTCTTAAAGCTTGCATAGTGGAGACTTTCAAAAATCATTAACGGAACAGGGTTTGCCTTCAGAAGCGTCTTCTCGCTCCTGTAGACAAAAATGTAAGACTGCTTAAGCAAGAGGTCTATTCAAACTCCAGCAAGGACGGCCTTTTCCCACACATGCAGGACTCCTTCTTAAATTACAGTCTTTGCTTTGGACTACGGGGAAACTGGAAATCTTTAAAGGGGAGGTATTGAGCAAAAGCATCTTTTTTTTGAGCTTTTTGACCATGTTACAGTGTTGATGTCTCATGAAAAACATACCTGGAGTTGTATTTTGACCCACTCGCTTATCTTTGAGTAATCTTTCTATCTTCTCCAGTGGCCATTTTTAGCACCGCAGTGGTAGCTTCCAAAAAGGGAAACTACTGGATATATAGTTTCCGCTGTTTGAGATCAATATGGCTTTTTCTAACCAACAAAGTGTAAGATGATGAAGTGAATGTAGATGTGTTTGACATTATTACAAAATACCTACAAAAACTTTGCTCTTTGGGCGACGGCGGTGCAGTTGGTAGAGGTGGTCGTCTCATCATGATCAGGAGGTCAGGGGTTCGATTCCCAGGCTGATTCCGAAACCGTGAAATTGGTAAGTGGTCTAACACCAAACCGGATGTGCGTCAGCGTCCGCCATGATAAGTAGCTTCCGAATTGGTCTGTCAGTTAGGAGGGAGTTAGGGAAAGGAGCCTCAATGCTAACTATCATGGCCACTTTAGCATAGGAGCTTCTGATGCTACCTCACTGGCGATTAGGAGCCATGTGCCATCCCATAAGCCACTGCGCTGAATGCCCGCCCCCCTCGAGTGCTTCTTCATGCTTTGATTGACAGGTGCACAATTCATTAAAAATATATATAAGAGATTCTGCACAAGCCAAACTTTATGAAAGTGACAATACATGTTAGAGTCATCACAGCACAGTCACAGCCTCAGTAAATGGCTTAATTGGAGGCAGTTTGTGCTTTTGCTTTTATTTAGTAGAAACTTAACATGGCTAATTTGCATACTGTAGTTTTATGAAACAGCTGTTGAGATAAAATAAGGCTAAATGAAAATGTGATGGATCATTTGGATTTATTTGTTCTCCTTAAATGTCTTTATTTGGACACTATGTTGTTGCATATGCACTACAGTAGGTGGCGGCATGCGCTTTTGTTTGCCTGCCAATATCCTTAAAGAAGAAGATGAATAGCTGTTGGTGATGTCACTTCCCCTTCCCCTGGGTAAGGACGGTCGAATTGGGCAAATGCTGCTGAAGCTCTAGTTCACTAACTGCATAGAGATCTAACAGTTGACCCCATGAAAGGTTAAGGATTAGTGGCTAGTGTTAGGACTTAGAGGCTATCATTTAACGGTTTCGGAATCAGCCCCAGCTTCTGAAGGTGTACTGTCGTTGTGTTCTTGGGCAAGACACGTCAGCCTCCTCGCTTCCAGTGTCTGCACACATTGGTGTATGAATGATTGTGTGAGTGGTTCCTTACTGTAAAGCACTTTGGGCCTGAAGAAGGTAGAAAAGCACTATATAAGTTGAGACCATTTACCATTTAAAACCAATTGCATTAACAAAATCCTTAATTTCAGGAGTCCATTGTACAAAGGAGATAAATTGCGTAAAATAGGCCTCTAGCTTGTGTGCTTAACCAGTCACACAACGTTCTGTTTATAAAAATAATTTATTTTTATTTTCCTTTCCAACTTTTCTCCATAAACTAAAACTAATTCTGGCATTATCCCATCACACTAAGAAAAACAACAAAGAAACACATAGGCCGGTTACATCAGCACCAAACTCTCTCGTGAAGTCTGTCGATCGGTTGGAATGACCCCCCCTCCTCCAAAAACCCCATCTTACCCGAGGCCCGCATTATCCCAGAAACGGCCCAGAACTCAAGCCTGTTCCCCGTCAGCTCCCTTCTATTCAGCCCATTGTGCGCAACTGTAGAAGGACCGGCCTGAAGCTTAATTAGCCTAATAATACTGGCACACACCAGGCTGAATAGAAAATAAGTCTGCTCCCTTCCTGGAAAACGCTGATAATCTTACGGCAATTTGATTAAGATACAAGTGCGCTGAGAAGAAATGATTCACTTGTTCCGACTAATTGGATCCAACGAAACTGTCTATAAACAAGACACGTCGACAAAGTACAGATTTTTTTATTTTATTCATAATGGGGCAGAATGGCACAGGCTTTCAGCAAAATTGTAAATATTTGCGTTTTTCATACAATCCAGGCTCAGAGAGAAAGGTTTGATCGTATTCATTTCATTGTTATCGTTTTGTCTTTTCAGCATAATGACGCGCATTGTGAGTATTATTGAGTGCTTTATTTCCAGGCGTACTAGAGAATGCTGTAATAAACTTTTACCACATTTAGTAAAGCCACACAGCTGATCATTACTGCTATGCTGTTGTATGGCTTTATATGCTGTAGTTTATTTGACAGGAACAGTACACATTAATGAACATATCTGTAAATGTGTCAGTATGAACTGCAGACCTAGTTTTTAACTGTTGTCACAAGGTGTATAATGCCAACAACAATTATAAAACATTTTTGTTTCTGTTCAAAAGCAGGAGCGTCTGGAACTTTGCTAACAGCCGATCACATCTCCAAAAGTTTTATATCGACCCAAGCAGAGCACGTTGTCACGACAGGAACTAACCATAATATATTACGAATATATATAATATATTCTCTTATGGCTGGTGAAGATTGCATGATTTTATTTGTCAGAAAGTTTTCTAGATGTCACATTGCAAAACCTGGGGATTGTAAAATGGAGTCTGCTCTCGTCTCCACTGTGTGATTGTTCAAAGAGAGAATCGTAGCTATGACCAAAGTTTTGTCGTAGCAGTTTTAGGCTTCAGACGCCGTGTGTTTAGCTGAGGCAAGTGCCGCATTCTAGCGGGGTTTATTTCCACTGAAAAGTGCAGGGAAAGTCCTGTAAAACGAGGAGTCGGACCCGTTCATGCCTGGCCTCTGTTGCTTGTGACTCTAGTGAAGTGCTGTTGACGGGGCGCCTGACAGAGATCCTCGATGCAGCAAGAGAAGGCTAACTCTGCGACTAGCGTTTCCAAAATATCAGACACGGCCTGATGTCCATCGTAGCTCGTCTTTGCTTGTATACAACGGTTCTATTTTAAATCTGTGTCCCTGTGTCAGTGTACGATCTAAGACCTGCGATTTTCAGCTAAGACCTAAGATTTTTCCCATAACGAGTGACGGTTTTTTTCGCAGAAGGCTAAAATTGCGCAGTGTACAGTGTGTGTGTTAAAGGTCCTATATCATGCAAAATCGACTTTTTGGAGCTTTTAACCATGTTGTTATGCTATTTCCTTCTCAAAAACACCCCCAGAGTGGTTTTTGGCTTCATTCACGCAGTTCTCTGCAATCCTCCTGAATCCTGCTCTCTGAGCAGCTGTTC
Organism: Neogobius melanostomus; assembly: GCA_007210695.1. Lineage (NCBI taxonomy): Eukaryota > Metazoa > Chordata > Actinopteri > Gobiiformes > Gobiidae > Neogobius > Neogobius melanostomus. The sequence continues at coordinate 219,651 of VHKM01000147.1, forward strand.
CGCCCTCTCCTGGTAAACCACTGAGCTGTTCAGTTGTGTCGTCACAAAGGAACGGAAGTGCTCTACGTCTGTAATGTAATGCCTTACGCTCTGGGTTTAATTTATAAAACAGCTTTTTCATTTTTTTTGTTGTAAGAGAGAAAAAAAGAAAAAAAAGAAAAGGAACTTTCCAAACGCACCCACGGCTGGAGGATCCATGGATCCGAACAGAAGTGTTGTTTTGAAGACTGAGCTCTTTCTAACCTACTCTGGACACCGCCTGTTCTTTTTTCTTACCGATAATGCCACGGATGCGCGTTTGGCTACGAGAGGAACAGGTCTATTCAACCTTCCTAAAGAAGAGTGCACTCGCCAGAAGTTGGAATTTCTTTCCGGGATTCAGCTAGCTACTATATCAACCAACCTGATGGATGCTTGGTGAACCTTGGCCAGAATCAAAGTGGATTAACTTTTATAACCAACGGGATCCCATAACCCGATGGTGAAGTCATGCTGAGCGCTAAGTCAATCAAAACGTTAGCGTGTGTGTTAGCCATTTATGAAACTGTGTTGCACATGTCAACTCCTTATAACTGCATTATGTGAAGTAACTTCACTTTTTGCAGCGATATTTATATTTATAATACTGTAAATGTGGAATGAGCGGAGAGAGGGGCGGAGTTAACTGAATCGAAGCGTTTTGTCTTCCGGGTAGGGAAAATACCCCCAGAAAATACTTATATTTCTCTCAAAAATGAGTACTCCATAGTGATAGAGGTACAATATATCATATAAATGCCTATACTTTACTTTGGAATGGCTAAAATAGCACGATACAGCTCCTTTAAGAGCATAATTATTATGCCATAATTTTTTCATCCTGTTCCAAATGTACATTGATTGATAAAGCCATTAGGCATTTGTGTTGATTTTGCCTACGTCTAAAATCTGACCCCACTCCACTCTGCTGGCTGATGCATCATAAATCCAATAACTGTTTACAAAATACGCTACACGCCGTTCACGTCATTTCCGGCTTTTCTCTGATTGGTTAAAATGCTTGTCAATCACACCCCTGGGGAATTCGAAGAAATCACCCATGATCCCAGATACACGTCTTTGTAAAGAAGAGGAAAAGAGTGTATTTTGGCTGGCCAGGCGAACTAAAACGGCCAGAATTTGTGAAGAGGAGTCAGCAGGCAGTGGTGAGGAAAATAATGCTTTTTAGATGCATCCTCGATTACAGTGAAACCATTCTGATTAGATGTAGAACTGTTAATCATAATCTTGTATTGATTGGAAAATATATTACAATGGCTTTTATAGTCAGAAGTTAACTTGTAATTATACCAAGTTTAAGATGGTGCCATGCCATTAGTCCGACGTCTCATTATTCCGTCAGACTTATTCCTCTGCTCCATTAGTCCGACATGTCTAACCCAGTTGTGTTGTGGATTAGAGAGCCATAAGGCCTTAAGGTCAGTGGACAATCGCCTGAACCTAATTTTATTTTTCAACCACCTACTCAATGGGACATTTTCAGAATAATGAGACGTCGGACTAAGGGGTTGTCGATCCTGTTTACGAAGCGCCTAACACAGTTATATAAAAAATGAATAAACAAGAAAACTCACTGTCACTTCATCAGCGGCCTGCAGCGTGCGTGAAGCGCAGAGTCGACCAGAAGCAGTTTGTCACTTACCAGAGCAGGATTGGAAGAAGAATCGTGTCCAGGCTGTAGCAGAAGAAACCGCGTAACCAGCTCTACATCCACCCCACAAAGAATAAAGCCAACGTTGGTCAGTTTAGGCTCAGTCCGAAGCGCCCCAGATGTGGGTCAGAAAGGTGCAGTCAAATACAAATTCTGACTTCCACTCTTAAAACATAACAGTAATAATAGTCCAGGAAGAGTCCCAAAAGCAATCATTAATCCTTACCTGATACTAGATAACTGATCAGAGAAACAGCCAAAAGATACTGCAATATAATGTTCTATTGGCATTCAATGAAAACAATTTGTGTGAAAAAGTGTGAAATAAAAATGACTTCCTCATCCTGGAGTTCTGTACATTTTAAAACAAAGCAGATATTTCGATGGTATCTGCAAGTACAAGTAAAACTACAAGACTGGCCGTTGCTCTTCCTCTTCGCTTGGCTTTACCAGTGAAATGAGAAGATAATTATCTCGCAGAGAAGTGATCTGATGTGCAGACAGCGCCGAGAGGCACAAGGCCGCGTTGTTTTGAACGTGCCGTCGTTCGTTCACCTTGTTCCGTCTTCTCCTCCGTCCTCTTGTCTCCTGTTTGTTCAGAGCATTTGTTTCCCTGAACGCTTTCAAGGACCGCGAATCACATCCAATTAACATTCACGACATGGCGAAAAAACAAACCACAATACCCGTCCAATGTCGACTAAGTATCAGCCAGCATTTGTCGCAAAGTGTTTTGGCATAGTTTGTCCCATTCGCAAAATAAGGCGACGGGTTTGTATATACGGGAAAAAAACACATGTGATTCTTTACAGGCTGGCTCCGTGACTGTGTCGAAGTCTTTTGACAAGAATGTCTTTTGGTTTCAGTCAAGGTTTAGTCTAACTTTTCTTTTAGTGTAAGTGTCGGTTTAATCGACTCCGGTTCCTTTGGCATTGAATTTGAACAATACTCTCTCAAACTGAAGTTCAAATGTTTTTAGTCACTTCTTTACCTTTTTATTTCGTCGTCATTGGTCAACAGAAATATCTGGATATTTTAGTCATAGTTTAATTGATTGACTGCGGAACTTTCCGCAGTCAATTATTGGTTTCCGTTTCTTTATTGATTGACTGCGGAATTTTCCGCAGTCAATTATTGGTTTGCGTTTCTTTATTATTGATTGACTGCGGAATTTTCCGCAGTCAATTATTGGTTTCCGTTTCTTTATTATTATTATTATTATTATTATTCCCGCACATTTTTCCTGATTTTCTGCAGCTTTCAGCACTTTCATGCTTTGTGCAATTTCTGCAAGTTATGCATCAAAACGTTCCGCATGTTGAGGAGAATCCTGCTATTACTTTTCGGACTTCTGCGATTTACGGTTTTTCCGCAATCGGACGAAATACCGAACATTTTCCCATTGACGCATAATGGGGCTCCCGCAAATTCATGCTTTTCCGCATTTTTTTCCGCAATTTCTGCAATTTCTGCAATTTGTGCATGTTCAGCTTCCGCAACTTGTGGGTTTTGAGAAAAAATTGGCCGCATGCAGTTTTCCGTTTTTTTTCTACGGGAATTTGAAATTTTTGCATTGGTGTGTATGTGGTCTCTGCTCCATTAGTGTGTATGGCGAATCCAGCCAATGCATTTAAATAGGATTTCTGGCTCTCCATGTGTTTCAGCCATTTGTGCAGCTTCTGCAATTTCAGCATTTAGGTGATTTCAACAGTTTGACCAGTTTATGGAATTTAAAAAGTTTATGCAATATAAACAATTTATGCAAATTAACCACTTTATGGAATTTAACCAGTTTACGCATTTTAACCAGTTTACGCATTTTAACCAGTTTATGCAACATAACAATTTATGCCACTTAGGATTCATGAAATTTAAACAGTTAATGCAGTTTATATAATTTATGCAAATTAACCAATTAATGCATTTTACCGTTTTTTTTGCAATTTAACCAGTTTATGCAACATAACAGTTTGTGCAATTTAAAATGTTCATGCATTTTACCGGTTTATGCAAATTAGATTATGCAAATTAACCAATTTATGCATTTTACAGTTTTTCTGCAATTTAACCAGTTTATGCAAATTAACCAATTTATGCATTTTACCATTTTATGCATTTTACCAGTTTATGCGATTTTACCAGTTTATGAACATTAGATTATGCAAATTAACCAATTTATGCAATTTTAGCAATTTCCGCATTCGATTCCCGCAGTTCCGCAGTCAATCGCAATGGCGCAGCCATTGCTGCATTTCTAGTTATTATTATTCCGGCACATTTTTCCTGATTTTCTGCACCTTTCAGCACTTTCATGCTTTGTGCAATTTCTGCAAGTTATGCATCAAAACGTTCCGCATGTTGAGGAGAATCCTGCTATTACTTTTGGGACTTCTGCGATTTACGGTTTTTCCGCAATCGGACGAAATACCGCACATTTTTCCCATTGACGCATAATGGGGCTCCCGCAAATTCATGCTTTTCCGCATTTTTTTCCGCAATTTCTGCAATTTCTGCAACTTGTGCATGTTCAGCTTCCGCAACTTGTGGGATTTGAGAAAAAATTGGCCTTCTGCAGTTTTCCAGTTTTTTTCTACAGGAATTTGAACTTTTTGCATTGGTGTGTATGTGGTCTCTGCTCCATTAGTGTGTATGGCGAATCCAGCCAATGTATTTTAATAGGATTTCTGGCTCTCCATGTGTTTCAGCCATTTGTGCAGCTTCTGCATCTTCAGCATTTAGGCGATTTCAACAGTTTGACCAGTTTATGGAATTTAAAAAGTTTATGCAATATAAACAATTTATGCAAATTAACCACTTTATGGAATTTAACCAGTTTACGCATTTTAACCAGTTTACGCATTTTAACCAGTTTATGCAACATAACAATTTATGCCATTTAGGATTTATGAAATTTAAACAGTTAATGCAGTTTATATAATTTATGCAAATTAACCAATTAATGCATTTGACCGTTTTTTTTGCAATTTAACCAGTTTATGCAACATAACAGTTTGTGCAATTTAAACTGTTCATGCATTTTACCGGTTTATGCAAATTAGATTATGCAAATTAACCAATTTATGCATTTTACAGTTTTTCTGCAATTTTACCAGTTTATGCAATTTCACCAGTTTATGAACATTAGATTATGCAAATTAACCAATTTATGCAAATTTATGCAATTTCTGCATTCGATTCCCGCAGTTCCGCAGTCAATCGCAATGGCGCAGCCATTGCTGCATTTCTAGTTATTATACCCACACATTTTTCCTGATTTTCTGCAGCTTTCAGCACTTTCATGCTTTGTGCAATTTCTGCAAGTTATGCATCAAAATGTTCCGCATGTTGAGGAGAATCCTGCTATTACTTTTGGGACTTCTGCAATTTATGTTTTTTCCGCAATCAGCCGATATTCGGACGATTTTTCCCATTGACGTATAATGGGGCTCACGCAAATTCATGCTTTTCCGCATTTTTTTTCGCAATTTCTGCAATTTCTGAAGTTTGTGCATGTTCAGCTTCCACAACTTGTGGGTTTGGAGAAAAATATGTCCTTCTGCAGTTTTCCAGTTTTTTTCTACGGGAATTTGAAATTTTTGCATTGGTGTGTATGTGGTCTCTGCCCCATTAGTGTGTATGGCGAATCCAGCCAATGCATTTTAATAGGATTTCTGGCACTCCATGTGTTTCAGCCATTTGTGCAGCTTCTGCAATTTCAGCATTTAGGCGATTTCAACAGTTTGACCAGTTTATGGAATTTAAAAAGTTTATGCAATATAAACAATTTATGCAAATTAACCACTTTATGAATTTAACCAGTTTACGCATTTTAACCAGTTTATGCAACATAACAACTTATGCCATTTAGGATTCATGACATTTAAACAGTTAATGCAGTTTATATAATTTATGCAAATTAACCAATTAATGCATTTTACCGTTTTTTTATGCATTTTACCAGTTTATGCAATTTCACCAGTTTATGAACATTAGATTATGCAAATTAACCAATTTATGCAATTTATACAATTTCTGCATTCGATTCCCGCAGTTCCGCAGTCAATCGCAATGGCGCAGCCATTGCTGCATTTCTAGTTCAGTTTAGCTCTAATTTTAGTCAGCAAAACTCTTACTTTGACTAAAATCATGTTTTAGTCGACGGGGGGTACATGGTCTCTCTTGTCTTCAAAGTGAACAGCTAAAACATCCAGGCATATCAATTGTAGGTCAGAGATCAAACCAACTGGATTATCTTGACTAAAATGTAAGTAGACTAGTAAGATGACTTTTTTTCCCTTTTTTTTCAGGCTCATGATAAAAAATAACAATAATTTCAACAACAAAAATAAAGCAAGCTCCAATTTTGCATGGAAAGGGGTTGGGAAGAAGAAAACTTTTAATCCCACTCCCATTTCTCATTAATATTTACACAAAGCTTCCCTGTTACAACTTCCTTTTGACCTAATATACCAACAATGGTAAGGACACAAAAGCACACATCAACACTAGCAGACAAAATAGGAATGTCAAATTTAAGACCCACTCTCTCAATATTGTGACCAGGCCTGATGTTTATAGTTTAAATCTGTGGATAGTTTGGCATTGCTTGAGTTGGGATTTTCGGCTCTTTTTGGTGAATGTGGATCGGCTCACCATATATTTCATAATATCGCGAGCAGCAGAGGCCACAAGGAAACACGTACACAGGATTTTGACAGTACATATAAACAATAAATAAATAGATTAAATCATAAAAGTAGTCTAATTGCAGCTATAAAAATCAGTGTTGCTTATTTTTTGTTTTAGGAAAGTAATCATAAAGTAGACCGTTCTGATTTTCATCACTGTATGAGCATATTTTTGCCTAAAATACACCAGATTTCACTAAATTGTATCTGATTATTCAAAAAATTCCCGGGGAGGACTGGCTGTTGCTCTAACTTTCTGGGAGTATCTCAAACAAGAGCACATATAAAGAAATCTTATTCTGTGAAATGGTTTAAATTAAAAGTAATATAAAACACCGAAGCGACAGCGTGATTTGTCGTGCTTGGTGTGTAGGCACCATAAGTCTGTTCATCAAAACATCTGACAAATAATGAAGTAGGGCAGCATACGTTTTGATAACATAAAACCTAGCCTGGAATAGACTGTGACCTAATAATAATATATGATGAAATAATCATTATAGCCTAATGATTAAGTAGTAAGTTTACTATTGTTTTGTATTAGTCGATGCATTTTTTGAATGTTTAAGTATTAAAAAACTACTTTTTTGTTTTCGTTCTAACTCTCCACTGTTTAAAGAGTAAAAAAAAGCAAGAAAGGCTTCCGCGACCTGTAAGAAGGAGTTGCCTGTGAATACAAATCGCATTGATATTAAAATGGACTTTTGCCAAATGTCACATCCTAAAGACCCGCTTTTGTCCTGCCCCGACAATGTCTCCAAAAAGTCATTATCATAAAGCATTAAAAATAAGCAGATGTAATTGATTGCCTGACGCTTTTGTGTTTTGCGTTCCTCTCTCTCGTTTTGGAAGGCGTGTCTGCTCGGGACGGGACAGGGCTCCAGGAATGCCCCGGATACATGCCCCTCTCACTCCCACAATGACCTCACTCACTCCCTCACTCCCTCCCTCCCACCCGTCAAACCACCCATGTCCCGGGCCAGACGACACAGCTCAGTGGTGCGTCGCCCTCATTATCACGGCGCACAAATGTCCCTGTGTCGCTCTGCAAATTCACTTGCCACGGGACAAACTCTATGAACGTTCAGACAAGTTGGACTGGATTTGAAGTGTTCTATTTTGGTACAGGGCTCCATACCATTCAGTTCTTAAACGATTCCTGGTTTTCAGTTCAAAAATATACCTATGCTAGTTTAATCAAAGACAGCACGATTAACTTCATGTTATGTGCAGTTTTCCACTTCAGCAGCAGTTGTCAAGAAACTGGACAATCATTTATTTACCATCTGAGCTCAGTGGATCCAGATTTATGTTTTATATTAAGCTTAATTTGAGGGGATAAAGATCTCAAGGCGAAACACTGCAGCTGAATAGTTAAAAGAAATAATGATAGTGATATCAATTTGAAACTTTGGCTGTAGATAATTGATATAAATATGAGAGTTGTCAGTCATTATAAGCTTTCATATAAAAATAAAGGCTTTTATGCTAAAAAAGGTCTAAAATTGCCTATATTTTCAGCCACGAAATCTAAATAATAGATGGAGCCAGTTTTAATTAAATTTGATTGAATTCTTTAGAGGGAATTTTGTAATTTTTGAAGGAATTTGTAAAAAATCAAATTTTGCCCAGTTGTTTGCAGGTCCAATCTCAATAAAGTAATCAGATATATATAAAAAAAAATATCTCTGAAAAATAAATATTGTTAGGTACAAGACTGGAGCTTATTTGTTTATGTGTTTGGGACAGTGCATGTTAAAGTGCATATGACAGATTTTAATGTTCTTGAAAATATGACTTATTTAGAAGAATAACATCAGTTGCAAGTCCATCAGTTGCATAGTTATCATTTTTTTCATTGAAGCAGCAATTTTAATGAAAAATATTGGGCAGAAAAGTTATTTTTATTTGAATTTTTAAGCTGCTGACAGGAAGTGACATAAAAGAAGGTAACGTTCCATAGCAGTTTGACTCATTTCCCATTGACTTAACATGGTTGCACGGCAACAGTTTAAAATTGTTTACCTCCTTCGATGTCACTTCCTGTCGGTGTCCAATAAGGAAGTGAAAACATAAACATCACAAAAATGGTCAAACTAAAGAAAACTGGAAATAACCTTTAGCAAAATCTTAAATATAATCGTGTTAATTGTGTCTAATGTGTCATAAGCAATTTAATGAGCACACAAGGAACTCATGGGTAAATTTCCATCCATTGTTCCCCACTCGCTCCCTCAAACATACGCTCACTCAACCCGGCCTGTTTATTAGAGGTAGGAGAATCTGGGATTGCGCATTTTTCCCGTCAGAAAGGAAATGACCATATTTGGATTCATCTTGTTTGAATCCAAAACATTTTTTGGACACCCCAGGTTTGGAGGCAATGGTGGACCCAAGGAATCCGACTTCCTGTACTACACAAACTAAATGGACAAAACATTGGAGAAACTCGATAAACCAACAATCAGAATCAGCCGTCTCTGGCTCCAAACTATAGTTTCTTGTTTGTCTGCAGGCTGCACCACTCACACAGGGCCCGCGCACACAGGCCTGATTAATGGAACCAAATTAGCAATGGTAATGACCAGGTGTTTGAGAGGCAGCCAGCTCCTTCCGCGGCGCGCCAAGGGGGAGTGCGAGTCCGAGGGGGTCCCGTTCCCAGCAAAACCCTCCCTATATGAACGACACACCACCACCACCACTCATCATTCCCTCCTCTCCGCGGCCCGTCCAGAAAGCACACACTCAAGCACCACCCGAGGGCCAAGATCAATTGAGGGCCTGGCCCGCGGTGGGAACAGGAATAAGGGGAGTAGAGGAGGGAGGTCTGGGCCATGTGAGGTGGGAGAGGGGGCTATCAGAACTGAACAACAACTGTTTAACTGTATTTCTTTAGCACTTTTAAAACAATTACCAAATCTCGTGAAGTTAAAGCAAGACAACTGGCCGTTTTCAGACAGATGCCAGCGTTTCACTCTCTTGTCCCCGAGAGTATCCTGGTGTCAGGCTTTCCCATTTTCGCAATTATCCCGTTTTTAAAGGGGGGGTATTATGTAAAATCAACTTTTTCAAGCTATTTTTCATGTTATTATGTCATTCCCTCATTAAACACATGCCTGGAGTGTTGCCTTGGCTCATTCACATATTTTTGAGTAATCAGTAAAAACTTAGACGGCAGCCATTTTAGGTGTAGCTATGCCTCAGTCCTCCTAGGAACGCCCCCACCTCCTGGAGACGCCTCTGGACCTTTTGTCACCAGCCAAGCCACCAACCACTGCTCCTCAGCTCAGCAGAGCCCCCTCCCTGCACAGTGTTGTTGTTTAAATGCCACAGCAGTTGCTGTGGCATTTAGGAGGTTGCTGAAGGAGGGGGCGTGTCGGAAAGCTTCTTAAAGAGACAGAGGCCTATTTCAAGACGTTCAGTACAGCCATTTTGAGAGAGCAATTTTATTCAAGGCAGTTATTTTAATTTACTGCATATACAGACCAACAGAAGGTTATGTCATCATTGTAGTATGCTATAGACTGGTGCTATGTGATTGAAAAAAGCATAATACCCCCCTTTAAATGACAAAAAACCCCAGCAATTGTAATAGTTGGTCAACCTGAGCTTCCTGTTTTCACTGGTGCATGTAGCCACCTATCGTCCTTCTTGTCATCCATTTGCAAAGAGTCTTGGCGTTTATATTGGCGGCGCATTTACAATGGACAAAAAAATAAGTTCAGTGGTCAAAACCAGCTTTTCCCAGCTGAGACTTTTGGGGAAGGTCAAACCCTACTTACCAGCAAGCCAATTTGAAAGAGTGGTCCATGCATGGCTGAACTATAATAACTAATTATATTATGGCCTTGACCAGTCGTCCATCCGCAGACCATCGAGCCTTTGCCCTAAACTCTGGAACGCTCTGCCTCTGGAAATCAGAGTGGACTCTTCTGTTGATAATTTCAAGTCACTATTGAAAATGTGCCTCTTCGCACTGGCTTTTAATTTAAGCTGATATATGAGGGCTATCGTATAGTTTGTACATTGTTGCAGTGCTAGATTTTGGTTTTATTATTCTGTTTAGTATGTTTTTTGTGTGTTGTTGTTGTTGTCGTCTTTATTTTGCATTGAATATGGAAAGCACTTTGGGGCAGTAGTCTGTTTTTAAATGTGCTATATAAATAAACCTTAACCTTGAATTTAGTCTGTTTTTTGGGGGTTCAAAGCTCAATACATTAGGCAAGGAATTAAATACTGAAAAATCCTTAAAGTAAGAGGTTAGAAATTGGGATGCCCGTACGCATTACTTCAAGTAGTTGACTATCTTTATTTCCAGGTGAAAGTTTATATGTTAAAGAGAGCAAACAGAACCCAAATACAACCACAACATGTATGAGTGCGAGTGTTACTGTCGAACTTTTGTGGGTGAACAGAAAGAGAAGCATTGATGACTGAATATTGTCCCGTATAAAGACCCAGACTCTACGGTGGCTGGGGGCGAGAGAGCAGTGGGAACTGTGGTGTTATCGCCGCGTCCCGTTCCCACAAAGGGCTTTATCGCCGTCCGCGTTCCCACACACTCACCTTACATCATTACCTGCAGCACGCCACCTCCGGCCAATCGCAGCCCGTGGAGCGGCGGCCACGTGACGCCGGCAGGGAAACCGGAGCGGGGCGGATCTGATAACAGCGCCAGTGTCCGCCTTCCCGTGCCATTTACAGATCTACTTTCACCTGTCCGCGCGCAAAATCTGGACTTCTCAGGTTAAAACGCGCACGGCGACAGGACTGGGCCGCCAGTGTGAGCGCAAACGGTTTGTAGGATTCGGCTGTATTCAATTAAATTCCAACAAATTCCGGGGGCAAACATATAACACCCTCTGTGGAAAAGCGTTGAAGACCTGTGGATAGACTTCCGAAGAGCAGTGCGTGCAAGACATCCCGGAAATCTCTCTGAACTGGAAGACTTTTGTAAGGAAGAAAGGGCATTGTTATTTTGAAACTTTATTTGAAATGTAATGGAAATGTTCATCATTGAAATGAAATTGGGGTTATCATGCAAAATTGACGTTTCAGTGCTTTTTTTTTTACCATGTTATGATGTTCTCTCATCAAAAACACACCTGGAGCTGTTTGTGTTTCGACCCACTCGCGCAGCTTTGATTGATCTTTGAATCTTCTCCGGTGGCTTCTCACAGCGTACACGACACTCAACATAGCTTCACTACAGACACACGAGCTGAACAGCTTTATTTATTTATTTATTTTTTCCCGTCGAGCAAGAGGAGGTGGTGGGAGGAGCTTATGGGGAGATTGTGTGAAAATCAGGAAGTAAAACCTCTGGATATTTTGTTTCAACTGTGTTAAATCAATACTGCATTTTCAACCAACAAAGTGTCAGATGGTGATGAAGATGTGTTTGACATTACTGCCTGCAAAAAGCACAACACCCACTCTTTAACCAGCATTTTGATTCCACTGTAAAGCGGTCATATTATGCAAATCCACTTTATTGCGCTTCAAACCATGTTTTCATATCATTCACTCATCAAAAACGCACCGGGAGTACTTAGCTTCAATCGCATTTTTTAGAGCAATTGACCTTTCGCCAAGCCCCTCCCTCCTTAGTTACTGTTACTACGCCCGACAAACAAATGGTAAAACACGGGCAGCACAACAGATTGCCATGCATGTCAGTGACCTTTTTTGGAGCAATACCGCCGTGATATCCTCCAGATCAAGGTAAAAGGGGTCACAGTATGCAGTGAAGGGATATATTCAAGATATTAATCCAACGAAGGATAAAGGACAACTATTGGCACTAAAGCTACAGACAAGTCTCCAGAAATATCAGAGAAACCTTCTGATCTCTTCCTTAAATGCAACAGCAGCCTTGTGGACCAGTCGTGCTCTTGCACTGCCCGGTAAGCACTCTCTTATTTTTTTAGTATTTATAAAAATAGGAACAATGCTATGGTGCATTTCTCCAGTGCGCTAAAGTTAGCTAACGCTAGCTAAACCTACAGGTGCCACAATGACAATCAGCTACAGCCAGTTATCAGGACCGTAACAAAATACATAATACTTTTATCATAACGGGAGACAAAAACACGTGAGACTGCAGGGTTGTAAAAGTTCACCGCTGCGTTAAAGTTACAGCTCCAGTTTGTGTAACGTTATGTGACTGTCAGTAGCTAGATGTTAGCATGCTAAGGTGTTAGCCTAGCGCCCTGGCCTTACCTTACAGCAGACGTATGCTTGTTTATTTTGGAGACATTTAGCTGGGCGTAGGCCGTCCACATTGTTTGATCCATTGTAGGCAGTGCTCAGGTTGTGTTTTCGCTTTGGGAAGGGAAATAACTGGACTCCCCCAGACACACTCTTGTGGTACCTAGTGTCCGATTTACATCCTCCATAGGCAGATTACTTCACCATTTTGCTTCTTCTTCTTTGTCTGGTGGGTTTTTGGTGGTTAGCAGTAAAAAAAAAAGTGCATCTGCTCAGTGCTGGTATGTCCCATTGTTTTGTATTGGAGATCTGCGGCATGACGGACCTGGCTTCATAGTAACGGTTGCTAGGATGTCTGATTGGACAATTACCGTTTTGGGGCGTGGCAAAAAGTCAATTCTGTTCACTGTATATCACAAATATCACCAGTCTTCAATTTAAGTGTTATGAGCCACAATTCTGCATGATATATTTCCACTATATAACACATCTGAGACATGCCCATTAACTAACCACATTGTCCATTTTGGCTGCATCTAAAAAGTGGCAAGATAGCTTCCTTCTCCTTTGCCTTAACCTTTGATGCTGACGCCTTGAGGTCGACCTTGAGGAACCTTTTGCAGTGAGGAACAGGAGCTTCAGCTGCTCCTTCTGCGTAAGGACAATCTGAACCTTCCTAACCCAGCAGAGGGAACAACCAGGAAGTTATTGTACAATATATGCTACTGTACGTGTCCTCTACCAACAAATTTAACAACAATTACCAACGGGACAAATATAATCTGAGCAACTGCTCAAATGTCAGAATGATGTGTTGAACAACTCTTTATAAACTCAATTATCACTGACTCTGAAAGTTTCAAACATGAACCGCTGTGATATGAAACTACACAGACTGATGATGAGCTAAGCGTCTGTTCTTTCGCAGCAGACTTTATGCAGATGAGCCACGTGGCTTCAGTTTCGTTCTTGTAAAATGTAAACAAAAGTGCAGAACGTTGCCATGGGTTCATATTCCTATAATAAAACTTCCAGGTGCAGCTGTGGCTCTAACGCTGCATGACCTGCTTTATACTTTCATATACAGTGGGGGAAAAAAGTATTTAGTCAACCAAGAATTGTGCACTTAAAAAGATGAGAGAGGCCTGTAATTTTCATCATAGGTAAACCTCAACTATGAGAGACAAAATGAGAAAAAAAAATCCAGAAAATCACATTGTTTGATTTTTTATGAATTCATTTGCAAATTATGGTGGAAAATAAGTATTTGGTCAACTACAAACAAGCAAGATTTCTGTCTCTCACAGACCTGTAACTTCTTCTTTAAGAGGCTCCTCTGTCTTCCACTCGTTACCTGTATTAATGGCCCCTGTTTGAACTTGTTATCAGTATAAAAGACACCTGTCCACAACCTCAAACAGTCACACTCCAAACTCCACTATGGTCAAGCTGTCCAAAGACACAAGAAACAAAATTGTAGACCTGCACCAGGCTGGGAGGACTGAATCTGCAATTGGCAAGCAGCTTGGTGTGAAGAAATCAACTGTGGAAGCAATTATTAGAAAATGGAAGACATACAAGACCACTGATAATCTCCCTCGATCTGGGGCTCCACGCAAGATCTCACCCCGTGGGGTCAAAATGATCACAAGAACAGTGAGCAAAAATCCCAGAACCACACGGGGGACCTAGTGAATGACCTGCAGAGAGCTGGGACCAAAGTAACAAAGGCTACCGTCAGTAACACACTACACTGCCAGGGACTCAATTCCTGCAGTGCCAGACGTGTCCTCCTGCTTAAGCCATTACATGTCCGGTCCCGTCTGAAGTTTGCTAGAGAGCATCTGGATGACCCAGAAGAGGACTGGGACAATGTCATATGGTCAGATCAAACCAAAATGGAACTTTTTGGTCAAAACTCAACTCATCATGTTGGGAGGAGAAAGAATGCTGAGTTGCATCCAAAGAACACCATACCTACTGTGAAGCATGGGGGTGGAAACATCATGCTTTGGGGCTGTTTGTAAAGGGACCAGGACGACTGATCCGTGTAAAGGAAAGAATGAATGGGGCCATGTATCGTGAGATTTTGAGTGAAAACCTCCTTCCATCAGCAAGGGCATTGAAAATGAAACGTGGCTGGGTCTTTCAGCATGACAATGATCCCAAACACACCGCCCGGGCAACGAAGGAGTGGCTTCGTAAGAACCATTTCAAGGTCCTGGAGTGGCCTAGCCAGTCTCTAGATCTCAACCTCATAGAAAATCTTTGTAGGGAGTTGAAAGTCCGTGTTGCCCAGCGCCTGCCCCAAAACATCACTGCTCTAGAGGAGATCTGCATGGAGGAATGGGCCAAAATACCAGCAACAGTGTGTGAAAACCTTGTGAAGACTTACAGAAAACATTTGACCTCTGTCATTGCCAACAAAGGGTATATACCAAAGTATTGAGATGAAGTTTTGTTATTGACCAAATACTTATTTTCTACCATAATTTGCAAATAAATTTATTAAAAATCAGACAATGTGATTTACCGGATTTTGTTTTTTCTTTTTTTTCTCATTTCTCAACTATGATTTTCATCATAGTTGAGGTAAACCTATGATGAAAATTACAGGCCTCTCTCATCTTTTTAAGTGGGAGAACTTGCACAATTGTTGGCTGACTAAATACTTTCTTTCCCCACTGTATTTAAGACAAAGCTCATGTGTTTTATTGAATGGAAAGTTACGCAGCAAAACTGTCAATCATTTCGCACTCGGAGATCGGCTGAGTTCAGAAACCTTTGGGAGGCAGCGCAGTAGCTTGTGGGATTGTTCTTAGCTCCTTATGGGCTGATGAGGAACATCCCGAGGTTCCTCTGCTAAAGAAGGTATTATAGGAAACATACAGCTCCTTTAACTCCCTCCTAACTGCACTGACACATTTGGAAGCTCCTTGTCACGGCTGACGATGACACACGTCCGGGTCAACAATACGGAGGAATTATTTACACTTTTTAGGTGCAGCCTTTCACTTGTTGTAAATCAAAGGGCGATTTAGCATTTGTCATTTGTTCTTCACAAGCAGCTTTAATGCTTCCCCTTGTAATACTGTCATACTGTAAATGAGCGTGATCTTCATAACATAACACAGTATCACTGTAACGATATATCACAGAGATGGTCACGTTGGTGTGAGAGGTATGAGGATAGCACTAGAGGGAGACAGAGAATGGAATTGGAGGAATCTGCTGCCATCGCCCTGGCTATTGATCCAACATTTGAGGAAATTAGGCCCGGAATTTCTAAAGCCTTCAGTTGACTGTTCACCATCCTTTATCTCATCAAAATAATCAAACAATGACAGAAGAACGGTCTGAACCGAGTGCAACTGGATTTCCATCATCAAACACAGACATATGCAAATCTTTTCGACCTTGTTCCATAACCATCACGGACCCTTTCTGAGCAAATCTGCAACTCATAGAAAGATGATGGCTTGCACCTACTCCCTCGTATGTATGTATGTATCCTCCAGACATACAGTAAGCCCTATTCACACCGGATGAGAATGTCCTCGGGACCTCAGGTAAAAAGTAAATATTACTGATGTCCTCAGGTGATTCTAGTCGGTTACACCCCAGGTCTAATTGTCGGATTGTCCATTTTTTATCAAACGTCCCGGCACTCCGACATTTCCCCCCCCCTTTGTCGGAGTGGTGACACTTTTATCTTTTGTGCAACGTTTGTGCAAACTGACCCTAACCTTACCGTAGCCCTAACCTTAAGGATAGTGGGGTTTACAAACTGAACAGGCTACGCTCAAAACTTGTCAGAATAGCGGTGTCAAACAGTGTCGGATTGGCGGGGTGTCGCAATGGAGGTGTGTCGGAATGACCCCAATCTAGTCCCGTGCGAATCGACATTATCGGAGTTTTGAAAGGTTTTTAACCACCGTAATGAAGTCTAAACAAGGACAACATCGATTCAGAACTGATTTTTACCTGTATATTTATGTCTGCATTTGTGCTATAGTAATATCATGCCATCAAAGCATTACTCCGACACAAAAGCAAAGCTCACATAAACAAACCTGAGAATTAACGCTCACAACACCAATGGATAAAAGGTTTGTTTGCCATCATTCAGCGTCATTATCTATCCTTCATTTCCGGAAAAAAATTTGTAAAAATGCGCGAATTACTGATATTGCTTATTCCGTATCGCGATGCGCGACATCGGATGCCTGTAGAAATGAACAAATTACCCCCAGGTTATTCTAATCCCGTGTGAATAGGGCTATAGACAGTATTTCAAATGATAAGACAGTTAGAGATTTAAGCCACAAATGTGCATAATGTTCACTGTAAAACATTGTCATTCCTCCAGCTAGGTCCCCCTAAGCAGAATGTTAACTCCAGAGCATTATAAGTATCTCATTTCTGCTTACAAAGAGCACTCCAACTCCACGCACACACTTTTTTGGGGGGAATACGTAAAACAAACATCATTGCTGAGGTGCCCAAAACCAGATTTAAAAGCCACGGATATGTGTAAAATGTCCGCCTAAAGTGCAGCGGTGGGGGTGGGAGGTTGTGGCCCATGCTGAGGTGAAGGTTCTGGTTCATTGCTGCGATGCGCTGACAGTGACTGACAGACCTTCTCCTGTCTTCTCTGAAACCTGACCCTCACCGTGACCCCGTGACCCTCCACCCCCTATACCTGCCGGGTCATTCTCATGCACCCTGACCTGTCCCGAAACCAGAGAGGACAGGAAGCAGCGCCCCGTGCAGGTAACGTCCTCGTTGGTTTGCCTTTGGACCCAGCGACAATGGCTTGGGAGGATTTTGTCATTGTCAAAAAGCACACTCCAGAACAGTAGGTGGCGCTGTGCAGATGTAATGCCAATGCCACTGACACACGACAAGGAAGAAGATTAGTCCCCATCGTGCTGATCGAACACTTGGTGAACTCCGGCACAAACTTCATGGTTTTTTGCACGCTTATTATATATAAAAATTTGATTGAGCAATGGGATCTGTACTTTCACTCAAGTAATGAAATCCAGTCCTTTGACCACCACTACCTGACTGTTAATTCTATCTGTAAGGCACATAATGTACTTGTGGGAATTAAAATGTCAATCAAAACATGGCGATCGTTGACATGGCAAACGTGCCGGCCATCTTGTGACTGACCAGCGAGGATAACCCTATAGAAACTATTGCAAAACCAGGAGCAACATTTTCGTTGATTCAACGGCAGAATAATAATAATAATAATAATAATGCATTAGTCTTATATAGCGCTTTTCCAGACGCTCAAAGTCGCTTTACAATTTAGTGCATTATTCATTCACTCCATACTCGGTGATGATAAGCGAGGCAACCAGTCTGCGCACATCAGCCACCACCACCAACCACTCACTCACTCACTACATTCGCTAGGCTTCCTGGTGTTACTGAACGGTCTCCCATCCAAGTACTAACCAGGCCCTTCCCTGCTTAGCTTCCAAGGTCTGACGGGATTGGGCATCGCAAAGGCGGTATGGCTGTTATGGAATGTGAGATACACTTCTAAGTCTCATATCTCAGTCCTGATGTAATTTCTTTGAAATGTTTAGTCATGTTGTTTAGCCGTTTTAGCATTGTTTTCTCCATTGATTACCAATGCTACCATGGTAGGCATTCCGGTGGTTAGCATTAATTGGGTCACTGTCCCATGTTCAATAAATATTGGTCATGTCGTGTTAAAAAGTACAGAAGTACTGTTTTAAAATAGGACAAATGTTATATTTGATATAAACAGAAGTGAATGATTCGAAGTGCTTGAGAGAGGAAAATCCATGAACAAATGTAGCCTGATAAACCACACCCACTTCTTTTCTGGCGAAGGAAGGTAAGTCTGGACATACACGGTAAACAAGTTGCTGATTGGCGGCTAAGGCCTAGCCGAACCAATCATGACCGTCACAGAGAACTGACAAGGTTACGTCACTTGCTGCACCACTATGTTGTTAGTTCAATTAACATTAACATTAGCCAAAACTAATCATGGATGAAGTAGTCGAGGATTTTGCCTCCGCGTTCTCGTGAGTTTATATTATTTATTATTTATTTGAGCTATTATTTACAGTGCGTTATTATATACAATATTTACATCATTTCATTTACATTATCACAAAATCCCCCCTCAAGAAAAATAAAAAATAAAATAATAACTCAAAAGGAGTAGGCAGGAGCAAGAAAGCTTATAAGTGCCTACCCCAATTTCAAAATACAATACAATACAATACAATACAATACAAATAGAAGAGTTTGTGATTTCTGAGTGTATTTACTTAGTTTTATAATTTTCTCTTATTTATTTCATTCATTGCTTATATTACCATTCTGGTCATCATTCTATTGATTTACTTATTGTTTAAATAGTCATAGTGTTTTAGATATACATATATATACAAACAAATGTTCTGTTTGTGCCAAAGAAATGGCTGTACAGTAATCCTGTCGATTATTAAGGCCCATGATGATTAGTGAGATTATTGATCAAAGTAGAGATTGTGATTTCGGTTAAATTTCAATTAATTGCTTCAGGGCCTGGACAACTTGCTATGATAAATGTAAAAATTAATTCACACGTTTATCAAGATATTTTGCAGAAAAACCTGAGACATTCACAACAGCGTGGAATAAGTAAGTGAGCCATTGTATTAAATAGCTTTTGCAGCAATAACTGCTTTTCTGTAGTTGCAGATTAGACGCTCACAACGATCAGGATGAATCTTGGACCATTCCTTTTGACAAAACTGTTGCAGTTCAGCAAGATTCCTGGGTTCACTAACTTTTTACTCCTTACTCCCTGTCCTGTTTACATGTTATGAACATATATAACATGTAATTGTTTAGACGCTATTTGTTAAAGCAGATACTGTTTATTCATTCTTATGATTCCAAAGTGTTCACACACATTATCCACCCACTGTATATAAGAATGTGTTTTAGTCGCCTCTTTCACTTTCTGACTTATATTTTTTTTTAGGACTTTTAACATTCAAAAGGTTAAATCTTTTGTTTTGGAATTCATAACCAATAAGAAAAAGGTTTCCAATGAATACAGAAGTCGCTCTTACAAATACAGAATATTTTTGAGCTAATGCTAACAGTGAAAAATAATCATAATACCAATCATGACAATAACAAGAGCTGTGTGAGATTGTTACAGAAGCACCTCCATTTGCCTTGCCTGTATTAGTGTGGACCCTGAGTGACACAAACATGTGTTGACAGAGCCGGCACCTGGAGGATAGGGCGGACGTGCTTCACCTTGGTGCAGATGGAGACGCTGAGAGAGACGGACCCAAGGCTGCCCGTTTTCCCCGGCGCTATACGGCCTTGGTGAAGCAGATTCCTGTCGAGCGTGGCCCCCGCGCTTTAATTAAAACTGTATGAATACACAAAAAATACTTCACCGATTTCAAGCATAGTTTCCTGGTGTCGGTTGAAAATTGCGATCGGTTGAAAATTCAAGTCTTGGCCTTATTAAATGGAAAAGCTCGCGCAGACCTTGGCTTGGCCCAGTGCTAGCGGCGCACAGGCGTAAATTGCCGCAACCCTGAGTGAGGTGCGACTAGAAGGTAGGAGTTCATTTATGTGAGCTCGTAAACGCATGTTGAATAGTTTCTAACTAGGGCTGGGTGTAAGCCAATAATTGAAAGATTATTTTTGTGTGTGTGTGTGTTTCATAGCGGGCTCGGGTAGACAGAATTGTATTAATAGTGAGACCAAATTCATGGACATTGTGGGAAATTTTAAAGCAGTACTAAGTAACTTGTTTACCATGATAAATCCTTTTCGTAGTCCCTGTGGGGCTAATAGTGTTAAGTGTTAATGGGATTATTGGAGGGTCTTTCATCTCCCCCTGGTGTCTCTCGCCAGAAAACCACAATTGCAACTTCGATGCCACCGGGTTGGAGTCACTATTACACACTAATGGAATCACGAAGAAGAAGCTAACAGGCTAACGGGCAAAGCTAACTGCGGGCTAACGCCACTTCAACAGTATTTACAGCCAAGTTTGAGCGAAAAAAAATTATTTCCATTGTGTAATTGGATGTACAATATCCCTCTCTCCCTTTGTTTTTTCTGTCAGCGTAGTATTTACTCTCACGGACAATAAGTAAAAAAACAAAACGCAACATGCTACGACACCTGCAGTGGCCTCTAGGGGCACGAGTTACTTAGTACTGCTTCAAACAGAATGTAATCCGTCTTATTACACAGTGAAAAAAATATATAAAACAAGCTACAATATGATTATCTCCAATGGAACGTGCAAGTGCAAGTACAAAAGGCATGTTAAAAATGCATACAATGACATTAAATATACATTTGGAAATAAAGTGTAAAATGTGCAAAATTATAAAAGTACATGGGAAAATACACCCTGAATTGTGCAATTTCATTAGCCTGGCTAACGCCAGACTAAAATCACAAGTGATATTTAGTCTGGGGACCACCAATTCATTTTCTCGTAGGAGAGGTGTGGTTTATGATTGTCCATAGCTGTTTATTGGGCGCTACGAATGTCTCTCATGCGTCTGCACGTAGCCATAGCCAATCGTATCATGGTATCAGATGACGTATGACGTACCTGCTGTAAACTTTTGAGCTAAACTATTTAGAACACGTTCTAAAGCTTGATCGAAAGATGGCATTGCGTCTGCTGCTGTCATGTTGGATCCGTAAATATATATATATATATATATTTTTTTATCCCTAAACAAAACTACAAGCTTCTGTATGTCAAATAGCGCGTCATCGTCTTACCGTCCCTCCTCGTTCTGATTGGTGCCCAAATCCATGGAAAAATGTCGGCCATGTTGTGAAGTTCGAAAAGATTCGAGCGCACACAGCAGTCTGGCGTTAGCCAGGCTACAATTTCATAGGCCTATCTGTAAAAATGTATGAGCAATAGCAGCAAGAACAACTGAGTTCCTCCTTTTAGTCTTTAGAAAACAGCTGCCCACACTGTTGTCTTCACCTTTCCCGTTTTAAAAGCTTCATTAGTTTGTTTTCTTTCCCCTGTTCTTCTTTGTGACTTTCTTTTGGCGAGCTTGGTCGTCTTTCTCCTTCTCCCTCTATATGACGAGCGCATTACTGCCTCTAGTGGTTGGAGAGTGTACTGTAAGTGAATATTTCATATCTAAAAAGAAGGTGAAACAGAACAGTATTTCATTATTATTTTAAAAGAAAACTTCTTTTTAACGATAATTTGAAGTAAAAGGTAGATATTTATTTTTAACCCCTGCCTTAACCAAACACACTCCAGTTTGGCTTTTACATTTGGGTAATGCCAAATTGGAGAGAGCAACAAAAGAGCGACAAAAAATGACAAAAAAGTGATGAAAAAAGGTGACAACAACGCAGCAACAATCTGAGGAAAAAGTTAAATTTGATCAGTTTTGTAGGTCTTAGCTTTCAAATGAGGCATTTAGATTTGGGTAAAGCCAAACTGGAGACAATACGCTCGGTTAAGATGGGGGTTTAGACTCAAGGGGCACGCAAGACAAAAAAGGTTGGGAACCACTGATTTAAAGGTTATGGTTAATATGGTTAGTATCTCTGCAATGACTGGCCACAATATTAATATGGCAAACTTTGTGAACCTAATCAATCCAGGATCATGTACTGTTGGTCAGTTAGGACAATTAGAAATTTAGATTGTTACATGTATTTACAAAATATCTAATCTTTGGTTATTTGGAATGCTATGTCTACTGAATGTAAATAACAGTCAGCATTTTGACATCCATGGACCAGAACTTTGTAATGGCGTTTGATAGTTGCCATGATGATACCTAACCCACAGGTACAAATGGAGACTGGCTTGGTCTTGTTTGGTCCCACTGGGCGCGCTTGGACAAAGCACTGGGACTATCTGTCGGTATCACATGGATCCGTTCAGATCAGTTGGCAGAGGACAAGCGGGAGAAAGAACCGGTTTGGGCCCCGTCCTGTGCTGGTCAAAAATCTCGACTGTCAGTCCTTTGGGGCTGGGTGGAGGAACACACTGGACTCGGCTGTTAGGCTCAAATATGGACAGGAGAAATGAGAAAATAGCTCAAACCACGACCAAAAAGTAAGTAACGCATTTGACTTTAAAATCACAGGAACTAAAAGTAAACCTTGACATGGTGACTCATAGCTCGTGTTTATTGGTCATGATAATTGTACAATGTAAGGTGAGACACTGCAAGTGAATAGGGGAAAATATTAAATTTAAAGATATCAATTTGAAACTTCTGCTGTAGATTACTGACATAAATATGAGGGGGAAAAATGTGTTTCTATAATTTTATGCCAAAAAATTGTCAAAA
The DNA here is from genome assembly GCA_007210695.1 of Neogobius melanostomus. NCBI lineage: Eukaryota > Metazoa > Chordata > Actinopteri > Gobiiformes > Gobiidae > Neogobius > Neogobius melanostomus. The sequence goes on from VHKM01000147.1 coordinate 242,597, forward strand.
TTGCCGATATTTTCAGCGACGGAAGCTAAAGAATGGTTTTAAATTGATTGTATTATTTGTTTGCATATTAGTTACTAATATTTTTTTCAGATTTTAGTTTTTGAATAAGTTAATCATAAAAAACAAATAGACACAAATCTAATTTCTCCTCTTTTTTGTGTGTTCAAAGCTCAATAAATCAGGCTAGTCTTTCGTACGGGAGGCTCCCAGAAAGAAAAAATACTATATTTTGATTATAGTGTCATCCCGGGGACTCGTGGATGCATCCGGTATGGCTTGTTTACATGCATGAGACTCATGTATGTTCATTAACATGCACTGTCCCGACCAAATAAACCAATAAATAAATAAATAAAATATGTCAATACTTGTGAATGAATGCGTGAGGGAAAGCCGCGGCTTTACGAAGCGATGTTGTAGTGGATGTCTCCGCCTCGCTAGCAACAAAACGTCATAAAATATATATCGTACGGGGAAAGTTTTGCCTTTTTTGATACTCTGACATGAAAACTATAGCTACAAATCTTCACGTTGACCACTGTGTGAAAAATTGCAAACAGCATACATACAGTAAGTCTTATCGAGTAGCTCCCTATGTTGTAAACAGCGTGCCTTGTCTGCGCGGTTTATGGGCTTTTATGGCACTGGCTGTTCATATCACAGTTTATAGTGATACGATGAAAACACAATCAAGTACAGAGGTGTTCGAGCCTTATCTGTTACAGCTGCACTTAAGAGACAATTGTATTTTAATCCAAACAACCTTTTACAAATACAGGCACGCGGTTTATCAGAGAGGGCACACACTTTATTAACCCCAGAGGAAGTCTATTACAGATGGATTAAAGAGTGTTCTGCCTTGTTCGGAGAGTAATATTACAGGAAAGGGCAAATCAGCCGCTATGGGGGGTAAAATAACAGTAAGAATTAGTAGTGTGTGTGTATTTGAGGGGTCTGGAGCCATACGTTTATGAAAATCCATCCATATAAATGTTTATAATTTTGTTTAAAGCCACACTGCGGACCATTCTAAGTTATGTACAGTATGTTGTGCATCTTAAGAACTGTAGTCAAACTTAAAACATAAAAGAAACAACCCAGTCATACCCACAGAAATAAAAAGAAGCGGTATTTGATCCTGACGTATGTATTTAGCAAGCCAACTAGCCCGGGAGACGTTTCAGAGTCCGTTAGCCTGCTCAATGTATTTTTCCTATAGCGGAAGGCAGCGATAGGGTTTGCACCTGTCCGAGTTATTGTACAGTGGGGTACGTCCGAAAGAAACCGCGCGAGCTCTCCATCATCTCAACGCGCACAACTTTACGTTTGGATTTGGAGCTGTTCGTTCTCACGTCGGGAATTCTTTCAATCGAAATAGTCGAGTGTTTTGGGACTCAGGTGCTTTGTTATTGATGACACAATATTCAGTATGACTGTAAAAATCTATAAATTAGGCATAACGTTGTACAAGCTGAAAGGTTCCAAGCGTACGAAAAAAGTAGCGGCTTACAGTTTGGAAATTACGGTACGTGATCACGGTACGTACACCTCTGACTAACAGCTTGAGCAAAATGTTTAAATCCCACATGAAAAGCCAGGTGCTTCCTTCCTCCTCTCACTCCTCCCAGTTCACTCCCGCAGGGACTGGGCACAGCCGCTGTATCAGGTGAAGTTAGCACCTGCCATTGTCTTCTTGCTTTTATGTGTCATATTCCTTACACTTTAACAAAGGCTAGATCTGCAGTGGCGGAAGCCAGGCTGACGGAGGGGTGGATGGGGAGAGGATGGAGGGTGAGATGGGCCGAGGAAATCGGGAGAGAAACCAGAGGAGGCGTGCTCATATCAGGTGAGTGTCCCATTGGGTCAGTTGGGCAGGGATCCCTTGTGGCCCAAAGGACGTTCAGATGAATTGTGAAGGTCCAAGCACAAGCCCCTGAGGAACAGCAATATGGACAATTGTGTTTTATATAAAAAGATTACGCTGAAAATATTTTGTGCGGTAACCAGACAACCGTTAGCATATTGAGAAAGCCCCAGTCGCGGACAGTGCCCGAGCCAGTAAAGAAAAATGTGTTCTTAATATTTTGCCTGATAAAATAAAGGAAGTAAATAAATAAATAGAAAATGGGTGTATCAGTTTCAGGTCCTAGATTTTGCTTTATTCAGCCCAACCCACCACTCTGGACAAATAGGCTTTTTTTTTAAAGATAGTTTTAACAATCTACTTTCTTCACCTTTAACCTAAAGGTGTTCAAGTTCTGTTTGTTGGTGGTCCAATCCAGTGCAGAAAACACAAGTGTCTGTGTCTGTAAAGACGTAGATAGAAAAGGCAGGTGCAGCAAAAAATTGAACCAAAAAAGTAAAAAGTGGATGAATAATACGTTCAGGCTCAGATCATGTGTGTGGTGGCCCATGTGAAAAGACAAAGTGTCAGCCGCAGGGACCCATCCTGCAACTTATGACTTATAAAACTAACGCCCTACGAAGTGAGCTAAAATGTTGAACTTGACCGTCGACAGGTGAAGGATTTGGAGAGAGAGAGACAGTTCTTCCAAGAGAGGGTATTACATGTATGCTTTTTTCAGGTATTTGGTAAAAATCTCAAACACATCTTGATCATTATATTACACTTAGTTTCTTAGAAAATGCTAAATTGATCTAAAACGGATTTATTAAAAAAATCCCATTGTCTTACTTCCTGGATCTGTCCCAATGCCCCTCCCTCCCCTTGCTTCCCTTCTATTTACCTTTTGTCAGGAGACACAGATAGGCCATGTTTTGAAATAGTTACCAGTTACCGCTCATCTGATACTTGTAACTCATACTTATGCGTTGAAACACATTGCTCCGACTACTAAAGTTGACTGCAGTTCAGAGATATCCTGATAGCTCTGTGCAGCTCTTCCATATGCTGCTGTGCGTGTTCTTCTTAGCCCCAGGGTGTCTGCTTCTGAGAGGGAGAGAAAGGGGGAAGTGTACCCGTTTGTGCTGGGACACTCACATTGCCTGGGGACATGACAAGGGGATCCACTGTCACCCCTTCTTTTCCCAAAGCACATAAAAAAAATTAAAAAACTCTCTCAAATACAAATAGCGGTTAGGTGGCATACTACTAATTATCGAAACTTGAATGGATCAACTTGGCACGTTTTAATTATATTTTTTAATGGTTCGCAGGTATATGGAGACAGGTGTAGACGGCGACAGTTGTCAGGCTCAAGAGACAAAGGCGGTCTGTTTCATACCTGTAGCGTAACGGTTTGTGATTTGATTTCTTTGATCATGAAACAAACGTGACAGTCAAGGTGTGACATTGTCATTTAAGTGTCTCATAAAATCAAATTAGGTGTTTATGGGAATGTCCTAACCGTGCAGTGGTTCTCTACCTTACCTTACCCCTTACCAGTGTGGATACATGGAAGCATATTCAGGACAACTCTAACTTTATTCTAACTTTAACTGCATATGCCCCAAGTTATGTGGGCTTGTTGTATCTTGGATTTTGGGAAGAGCGGTATGTGCTTAGTCAAGCCAACCCATTCAAGGAATACATTCAATTTTATGGACAATATAATTATGATGTGTTCTTTGTCTTTTTCAGGTTCGGAGCAACTTTTAAAAGAGTTCCATGCATATTTAAATGGTACAAACCCCAATATAAAGCTAAGCCTGGACTACAGAAAACAGTCTATTAATTTCCTGGACCTCAAAATTTCATACAGATGGACAGCTTGACACCTTCATCTTCAGAAAACCTATAGACAGCAATTCCATTCTCCACGCTGATAGCTTCCACCCCAACAGCCTTGTATCCAACATCCCCCGGGTCAATTTCAAAGACTTCGAAGAATCTGTGATGATAACACAGATTTTGAAAATCAAGCCTCTGATACTGTATGTACAACAGATTTCAACAGAGGGGGTACTCCAAAAATGTACTCGAACAAGGCACTCTCCAAAGTGAAATCCACGGAGAGACAACAAAGAGACACATTTGTATGCCCTGAGGATGAACCAACCTGCGGTCGAAAAGCGTCAGCATTATTCTAAATAAAGGACTTTTAACTGTAAGTCAGAGTGTCCACTTTTTTTTGCCCAACAAATGAGATCAGTTGACAACCTGAACAACCAGGTTATTCCGTCAATGGATTTCTTCTTCCTTGGTTTGCACGGCCATATTCCAAGATGACAATGCCAGGATTCATTGAGCTCACGTTGTTGCGAAAGAGAGGTTCAGGGAGCGTGACACATCATTTTCACACATGGATCGGCTGCCACAGATCCTCAATGGGGTTAAGATCTGAGTCCAGATCTTAACCCCATTGAGAATCTTTGGGATGTGCTGGAGAAGGCTTTGCACAGTGGTCACACTCTCCCATCATAAATACAAGATCCTACTAAAAAGTGAATGCAACACTGGATCTTTTGACATTGCAGAAACTCATTGAAACAATACCACAGCTGAAGTGTCCCGTAATCAAAGCTAAAGGTGCAGTAGTATTAGAAACATTAGTCCATTAATAACATTTGTTACAATAACCATTTAAAATGTATGAGATGGTTTTATGAACACCATTACAGCCTAAACAACATAACAATTTAATTAGACTAACGCCTACAAAGCTGGAGAGACACTGAGAAAATAGTTTGCTAACACATGACATTGAGGCTGGCAAAGTGCCCAGCATGTTTTGCAGCCTACAGGCTTAACCGCTTGGCTATCAGAAAAGGCCAACTCAAGTATGTCATCAAAAGACAAATGCAGAAGATGAGTGAGTACAAATAAATGTATATTAAAATTAACATTGACCAAGCTAGTACGACTTTGACCTCACACACTTACTGTTGCAGTTTCATGTGAAAACATGCTGATTGAACAGTAGGCTTAGGATTTCTTTTTTACTATATTCTATAGTCTGTTCTGGCAATCAGAATCAGAATTTTTACTTTTATTCATGTTTTGTCAGTCCAATTACATTAAAACTTAAATCAGACTTTTACGCGCAAACATTTTCTCAGTACTCAAGTAGCATTTTCACCCCAAACCTTTTTTACTTCTACATGAGTAATTACTTCAGTGACTACTTTTTTATGTCTACTCGAGTAAAACTATTTGAAATATTTCTTGAGCAAATGTTTGGACTACTTTACCCACCTCTGAAATTATTCTGGGCTGAATTTATAACATCTGTTGAGCTTTTATGTTTGATTATCAGAAACAATAACAGAATGGCCACAGTTTCGCTTGGTGCAGGGGCATTTCCGCTTCTAAGAGAGACGCTGATATCATAAATATTGAATTTGGCGTTTGCTTTTAGTCTGGTTGTGAATGATCAGAAAAAGGATCGCTCTCCTTCATGTATATGCCGCTGCACAATGCCTGACACTGCTCCAGTACAAAGCCATTGTCCCGTGTGCTTCACTGGTCCCGGTCGGAGTGACAGGAACACTTTGTCACTGAGCGGGCGGAGCAGGGATACAGTCTGGAGCCTCTGTCTGGGACGCATGTGAGCGCTTGTGCAGGCCAGGGCGGGGGGGTCATGGGGCGGAGGAGGGTTGTACAGGTATGGGATAGGCCAGGAGGGTGGGGGGGGGTCCAGCTGGGCTTTGATGCTGGCTCAGGTGTCCCGGTGCCAGGCAGATAGACAGCAGCCTATAGGCCCAGCTATAGCTGCGTGTTTCAAGGGGTTCTGGGAGATTCATGGGTGGTGCCCGTCCCATGCAGAAGTGGTTAGTAAGAAAGTAAATTTACTTCTGTACAGTAATTAAGTAGTCTTTGAGGATCTGTTAAAATGTTAAAAACATGACATGGGATGTAAATACTTGACTGGAGGCAATGTCTATGTTTATTGAGGAGGACTTTTTATCTCAGATCTAACGGCTAATATCAAAAAACAACACCACAAAAATTAAACAACTACAATTCATACAATGATAACATCCGAGTGTTCATTCTGTGACTTGCAGAATAGAATAGAGAGTTTGGTGCAAGGACAGGTCAGGGTAAATATAGGTGCTCGTCATATAATTAGAATATCATGAAAAAGTTCATTTATTTCTGTAATTCAACTTAAAATGTGAAACTAATATATAGACTCATTACATGCAAAGTCACATATGTCAAGCCTTTATTTGTTATCATTTTGATGATTATGGCTTACAGTTCATTTTCAAAATATTCTAATTTTATGAGATTTTTAATTTGGCGTTTTTACAAGCTGAGCCATAATAAACAAAATTATAACAAATAAAGGCTATACATATCTCACTTTGCATGTAATGAATCTATCATACATTAGTTTCACAGTTTAAGTTGAATAACAGAAGTGAATGCACTTTTCATGATATACAGGTGCTCTAAAGTTAAAGTTATTAGTGGATCCTGACTCTTGGCTCAGTCATGCACCAGGAGATCTGTAAGGTTTGTCAAGCACGGCCTGACCGACACACTTTGAGAGCGCAAGAACGGCTCGGAACCGGTACTACCTCGGTTCCGAGGAGGGCAGTTTTGTGTTTTTTACAATCACGCAATTATGTATACAGAAAATACAGTATGAAGCGGTTATTCATGTTGTGTACCGTGTACAGCCCAAATCAGGTCTAAACAGGTTATAGAGTAGATTTAAATATGATGAAATCATGTTTAACCTGGATGTTTACCCGTGTCACAAATCACAGCATGCGCGGCGTCGCTTGAAAGACACAAATCCAGTTTCTTATTGTAACTTACATTTCGCATTCGAAAACATTCTCACGAACGCAACAAGTTCAACATCCGACGCAAGAGGAAGTCATTAACAGGGCTTTTTATCTCTCCGTTTGTGAATCTGTCAATAAGAGGAAACGCGTACAACCACTCCTTCCTCGTGCCAAATCTTTGATGCTGGCCCAGTCCTACGAGCATATCCTGCCTTTTGTCCCCACAAAGCCGCCGCGTGAATGAGAAAGTATATTTAGTAGAAGGGCGTGCGTGCCAGCTATTGCACAAGCGCCGCAGAGTGGTAGGGCAAGTCGCTATACTGCACTTGGCTTTAATGAGAGGCGCTTGTAATTGCGCTAATCCTAAAGAGAGCGCTACGATTTAGCGCGGATTAAGAGACATGCTACGGCTAATTGATCCCCAGTCTCCATAGCAACAGGCCTATGGGACGGCAGATTATGTTATATGATCAGAAATGAGCTATATTGTGCTCTTATGACTGGGGACGGTTTAATGACTTCAGTCTCATCGGAGAGTTTGGGAAATATGAAAGAAAACGCACATGTCAGCACATGCTCGACTGTTTCACATGTTTTAGAGGGTTTGTGCAGTGGGTATGCAGGTGATGTCACAGCACGGCAACAGTAAATCAGGGTTGTTTGGTTATGAAATGTATTATTTTAGGCACTTTAAGGTCAGCCCACACTACACGACCGTTATGCCCGGTTTTGCTCTCATTTTCAGTCGTGGCTAGTCGAAGGCAGTCACGCAGAGTCGTCTCGTGGTGTGGAGGGGTCACGACTGGTGAATGGTGTCGTGTGGGCAGCAGTCAGACACAATTCAGTCGCAGGAAATCCAACCTGTTTGATTTTTAAGCCCGATTTTGGATGCACAGGAGAAACGTAGGTGATTTTACTGTCCCCAAAGTGAACAAACAGAAAGCAGCAGCCAATGACAGAGTGAAATAAAGACAGAAAAACACAGCAGTATCTCCCTTTTCATTTCTCTGTCAAAACAGCGGTACAAACAACGAATTTCATGGCCACAGCCCCACACAAAACAGCACAACTTTATATCACCAAAAGTTCACGAGAACCACCTTTTCAGCTACATTTCAACCGCAAACCGAGTTTAACTGCGGCACTTACTGAGTTTGGAGTCGAACAATTCAGCTACTTCTCTCCGCTGTTTCCTCCGTCTCGGGGCCCGTCTCCTTTTCTTATTAAATCCACTGGAATACGTCGCGATTCGTCGTGCTGCCGACTTTTATCTCCATTTGACAGAACTATAGATGGGGCCTTTCTGTGTGGAGTTTGCATATTCTCTCTGTGTCAGCGTAGGTTTCCATCCCCTATCACTAAAGACATGTACAATAGGCCAGGATTAAATGAGAGTGCGAGAGTGGGACAACGGATGGAAATTAGCCTAAGGCAACAATCCGGCGTGCCGTGTTTACATGCATGCATCCATGCTCATTAACATGCACTGTCCCAACCAAAAAAAATAAATTAAAAAAAGGTATTTGAAAAAATCTTTATAACTAAAACATTTATTAAAATAAATACATTTAAACCTGGTTCTATCCATTATTGAGATTTTGTCGCTTAAAATATAGGCATTTTTTGTGATTTTTTTTGCCTTATTTTATAGGGAAAAATAAAATGACAGAAAACTTACAACACATTTTTTCCTCATATTTATATCAGTGAGCTACAGCAACAGTTTCAACTTGATATCACTTAATTAATTATTTTCCCCTATTCATCTGCAGCGCATCGCCTTTCTGGGCACTACAAAGACACCAGAACACCAAACTGACTGCGCATCAGGCACCAGGCACTTCTTTCGGGACTAAACGCTCTACAGTTACCAGGAGGGTAAATATGCCAAAGGAAGATGGATCAGAGACTGTAGACTTCAAGTGCTATACAGGCCTCTGGGCCATCCTCAAATCTGCCCACCAAACTGTCCTCTAATATAAACCAGGGCATTCGGGTCTTTCGGCACGACTACAGAAAGAAAAGCACAATGTCGGTGAAAAGAGTAATGAAATCATACGCATTTACCATTTTCTTATGTCTGGAACACATTGTTTTACGTGTCATAATGCTTGGACTGAATGATTTCACTCCCAAATAGTCAAAAGTACCACCTCATTTAATCTATGATCTTCCAAGTATCAGTGTTGGGGGTGTGTGTCCGAATCTTAAGCTACTATCAGCCGTTTCATTGCTTTTTAAGGATGTTACATACTGTATTGATGCCTTATTGTGGACTGTTCCCCGGTCCTGGTGCCACCCCAGAAAAGAAAAGTCTTGAAAAGTCTTGACTGGACTGTTGTCTGTCAATACAAATAAAAAGCTCAGAGAATCGGGTTTGTGCATTACTTTCATACAGTAATAAAGTAGCCCAGTAGCATAAGGAATTAGTTTTCCTGAGTAACCAGGAAACGTAGCTTATTACTTTTAAAAGTAATGCTACCCAACACTGATCAAGCTCAAATCAGAGCTAAACTGGGTCTAATCTGAAAAGATTTTTAGACGTCACATTGCAAGTTGTGGGGGATTGTAAAATCGTGAGCTCGTTCTCGTCTCCACTGTGCAAAAGTTCAAAGAAGAATCTTAACTATGACAACAAAGTTTATCATAGCGAGTGTCAGGCTCCAGACGGCGTGTGTTTATCTGTGGCTAGCGGTTTGTATTTCCATGGAAAAGTGCAAGAAAGTAAAATGCCTGGCCTGTGTTGCTTATGACTAGCGGTGCGCCGATGTTGTATTTTGTCGACGAGACACTTGACAGAGATCCTAGCTGCAGTGAGAGGAGGCTCACTCTGCGACTAGCCTTCCAAAATAAGTCACTGCCTGATGTCGTCTTTGGTTGCATGACGGTTCAATTTGAAATCTTTGTCCTTGTCTCACTGTACGACCAACGACCCCTGATCAGGGGTTTTGATTAGGGTTATGGACGGCAAATCTCATGTAAGTTGTGTTTCACTGACACAGATCTTAAACAGTTTTAGAAACTAGAAGGTCTTGGCTTTCAAATGAGGTATCACACTGACATATAGGCTGTAAGGTCTCCAGTCAATACACTTTGAGATTTGAATATTTGCTACCCCTAAATCTAACTCTGAACCTAACCCTAACCTGGCAGATAACAGGCTAAGGACATTTATCAAGTGCTAAATAGAGAGTGCAAAGTAGTAAAAGTAAAAATTACATGACTGACTCTGCTGCTGATCCACTTTTGCGTTTGTTGCTAGTTTGTTCATGAGCAAACACTTGGCAAATGCCCATTATATGTAGTGCATTATCCATCCATCCATCCATTTTCTTCCACTTGTCCGTTGCCGGGTCGTGGGGGCAGCTGTTGGAGTTGCCCAAATCACATTGCACCAGCCCCTATGGCTCCTCCTGCAGGTGCTGGGTCCACAGAAGGACGGCCTCATGGTTCTAACCGGGCCTGTTGGTCTCTCATGAGGAGCTTCTGAACCGCTCTTTGTCTGACCCGTCACCTAGGACCTGTTTGCCATGGGAGACCCTACCAGGGGCACGAAGCCCTCGACAACAGAGCTCCAGGATCATTCGGGCGCTCAAACCCCTCCACCACGTTAAGGTGTCGGTTCCAGGAGGGGTGTAATGCATTACTCAAGCATAAACACAATTATCTCAAATTAAAATGAATACTCTAAAATTGCCATCTGAAGAAGCCCGGGTTCCACCAGTGCATATTTTGACATCCACACATACAGTATATTCACACTGAAAAGCACAGTTTTGGGGATTTTCTTGATAGCAATAATGAAGGGATATTTTCTGGCAATCATCTAAAAGTAGATTGCTTTGTCGCTCAAAAAGATATCCGTCTTGAACAAACAACAGACGGGCAGAAACAAATACATTTTCCCCAATTTTTCCCACATTTCCCCCCATATAATCCCATTCTTTCCCATTTTTTCCACATTTAGGCAAGGCAAGAGAACTTTATTTATACCGCGCATTTCGTACACAAGGCAACTCAATGCGCCTGACATTGGAGATAAACTCGATATATATCTTCCAAACAGCAACTTCGATATTAACTTGTAGACGATATATTGTCCACCTCTAGTTAAAGGTTTATCACAAAAACATTGACCTTCATGGAGCAATATGACGCCAAATGTCTGTCTGTCATATTTCCGCAAAGTGAACACACCTGATCCCCGAGCCGCACTTTTAGGTCAGGCCTGTCCCTGTCACACCGTCTCACAGCCCAAGAGCGGAGCTATCCTCTTCCCCGGCCGCGGCTGTGATCTATGGCTCTGCCCCAGGGAAACACAATCATCAGTCAGTGGATCCACCCATCCGTCCCAGGCACCGAGCCTTCAGAGGCCCCGGGGCCACTCCTAACCCCAGAACGCCGCTCCCTTCCCTGGGATGAAACCTGGCCGGGTGCCCCTCTCCCCTCCCTGGAGCCTGCTGGGAGCCGCGGGCCGCTGCTCATCTTACAGCCGCCGTTCGGGATGAAATCAAACCCTGTGAGAGAGAGAGAGAGAGCGCGGGGACAGGGACAGGGGGACGAGGAGGGACGAGGAGACAGCCAAAAGGTGGATGCTACTCACTCCGAGATTTGTCCAAGTTGTGGTATAAACGGTGCTCTTGAAGAAACTCATCTGTTAGCGTCATGTTGTGTGTACTAGCGGTAATGCTAAGGAGTGATTTTCCTCTTCCTCACTGTATCCAGCAGGCGGAGACGGCAACCAAGCATTCTCTCAAAAGTGAAAACCACAGACTGAAAAAAAGAGGACAATTCCCATGAATGTGGAAATGATTGTAGACAAGTGTTAAGTGCTTTATTTGTCATTGTACAGTTATACAACAAATTACGTTCAGCTGTTGGGTTAGTCCTGAGCCGCTGTGACTGAGCGCACCGCCATTGTGGGCCACCTGCACAGTTTTGGAGGTCAGATCCTCTGAAACGGTGCAGCACCTCCTGGGTTTGTCCCTGTTTCAGAGCGTGGTGTCCTGCACTGGTCAGCTCCTCCACCTCCTCCTTCCTGTTCCTCCTGCGCAGTTCCCTCCGCTCCACAACAGTACGAGATATTTTCAGGGGTCACCCGATCATATGCGGGGGTCGCTACTAAAAATAAGGTTGAGAACCACCGGCGGCACAGAACCACAACTAGAAGGTCCCGGGTTCAATCCCCAGTCGGAGGGGGCCTTTCTGAGTGGAGTTTGCATGTTTTCCATCTGCCTGTACAGGTTTCCTCTGGGTACTCTGGTTTCCCCTACCACTAAATGGTCTCAAATTATACAGCGCTTTTCTACCTTCATTAGGCCCAAAGTGCTTTACAGCAAGAACCCACTCACCCATTCACTCTCATTCATACACCACTGTACGCAGACACTGGCAAGGTGGGTGAAGTGTCTTACCCAAGGACACAACGACAGTGTGCACCTTCAGGAGCTGGGATTTGAACCCCCGACCTTCTGATCATAAGATTAACCTGCTCTTCCAACGGCGCCACAGTCGCCCCACTAAAACATGCACAGTAGGTATACATCTACATGTAGATGTTTGAGAGTGCGAGTGGGGGTTCAATGATTGGATATTAGCCCATGGCTACAACCCGGTGTGTTTACATGCATGTCCCATCGACATGTACTGTCCCAACCAAATAAATAAATAAACCACTGCCTCAGGGCAACCATTTAAAGAGGAGTGGTCATTAGGTCTGTCACAATATCTATCAACATATTGATCAAAAAAGGACACACAATCTAGTGTTGGGCTAATTATTTATCGAAAGTACATTTTGTAATTTTTTTTGTAATACTTGAGCATCTCTGCTAAGACTGCTGCCCCCGCGACCCGGCCCCAAATAAAGAAAGAAGAAAATGAATGGATGGATATAGTAATGGTGGAATAATGGGAGAAAGTTTAGTTTTTTTCCCCTTCTTTGTTTACGCCCCTGGCCAAGAGGATCTAAACGCAGCCGATGAAGAGTCACATGATAAGTGGCGCTCTACTGTAGACCTCCACAGGAAATGATGTCACCTCCACTTTTTAACCCCAACATTTATTTAAATTAATCTCAGTAAAACGCCTCTAGTACTCTCCACTATCCTTAAGGGTAGGATTAGGTTTAGGGTTAGTTTGGATTAGTTTAAGGTAGTGTTGATCTGCGGAGGTGACATCATTTCCTGTGAAAAAGTGGAGCTCCACTGATCACGTGCCCCATTGGCTACATTCAGACCCTTCTCCTTCTGGCTGCTTCGATGACTACATATGAGCTATTCCAAAGATGCTGTCTGTATCTATAATATTGTAGGTCAAAGATATCCACCTCACAAGGCCTAGATCATATTGTTTACTTCGCAGCTTGTTTGAAACTTTGACCAAACACAGCACAGCTCTGAAGGAGCTGAAGCAACAGGAGCCGCACGCATTGACCAGCTGCTGCGTCCGCGCACTCAACACTTCCACAGCAGTGAAACCGGTCTTGAAGGAAAAACAAGTCTCCCAGACCGTCGGGGTGGGGGGGTTAGCATATGGGAGATGGTCCCGGCACTCTGGAGCAGGGACTCGGAGAAAGGAGAGACAGAGGTGTTTGTCGCACAAGCAGGTCAGTGTGAGGAAGAGTGTGATGCGTCGGTAACATCATCTGCACCGCGTCCCGGATTTGGATCACCTCCGCACGTAGTATACACAGGGGGAGGAGGTAGGTACAGACTGGCCTGAGGAAGAGACAAAGGGAAGATAACTTTGGTGCGGCAAAAAGTGAAATTCAAAACGTCCATGAAATATGTTGACATTTTTGATAAATAACAAACCAGTTAACAAATTAAATAGGCTACACTCACACAAGCGCAGGTGTTTTAATATTTTGTATTTGGTTTTCATTCCAACATTCCAACATCTCCACTTTAGTAGCTCATACAGACTCCACACTTTCATACTTTCATTTAATATCTAATTCACAACCTGATTTATTGAGCTTTGAACCCCAACAAACAAGACAAATTTGAAATGATACAGATTTTTTTCCACACATAAATAGCTTATTCAAAAACTAAACAAGATCCAAAAAATTGGTATGCATAAAATGACCTAATGACAGAAGACAGCAATCCGTATTTATATCAGTAATGCTCAATAAAGGTTTCCAATTGATATCTCTTCCCCATTCACCTGCAGTGTCTCACCTCTTGCCTGGCTCTGCCATACTATTCCCTGTCCATTCCACACAGGGAAGTTAGTCTGGTCACGGAGCAATTGGAGCAGTTTGAACGGGCGGGGCTAACGCGCACAGGTTGTCAGTGACATAAACCAATCAGCAATTAGCAATTAGCGGACGTGACCACAGCTGTAGTCCAACTCAGAAAATATGAACTGAATATAAACTGACGAGAACGCGGAGGCAAAATCCTGGACTACTTCATCCATGATTAGTTTTGGCTAATGTTAATGTTAATTGAACTAACAACATAGTGGTGCAGCAAGTAACGTAACCTTGTCAGTTCTCTGTGACGGTCGTGATTGGTTCGGCTAGGCCTTAGCCGCCAACCAGCAACTTGTTTACCGTGTATGTCCAGACCCACTTCTTTTCAGGCAGAAAAGAAGTGGGTGTGGTTTATCAGGCTATCTCACTTCAAAAGCCTTAAAAAGCACACTCCAGAGCAGTAGGTGGTGCTGTGAAGTAACGTCAATGCCACTGACTCACAATAATGTGTGGAAAAAAACGTTTTCCGTGCCTCAGCTTGTTCTACTTCCTTTGCCAGCCCCCTTGTGCAGGGGGGTCGGCAACCCAACATTAGTCCGACGTGTCATTATTCCAAATATGTATATGTAAAACTGAAATTGTCCTTCCGAAAATTAGGTACAGGCAAGAGTCCACTGACCTTAAGGTTAGGGACCATGCTTGTTTATGGCTCTCTACCTCCCTGTGGTTGGTGGTCATCACCAGAAATGGCTCTGTATTTGCATAGCGTTGGATTGATTTCAAAGCTATGTAAATGCCGTCGCCGCTCTGGCCGCCCGTATCAAGCCGCTCTCTGGTCGTCAGGCAGTATAGGGAATGAATGGAAGCTCTCCGCTCTCTTCTCTTCTGCCGCTGTTGGTGTGTGCGTGGTGTAAGGAAGGAGGTTTGTCCCGATCGTGTTGCCATACAGGCAGTGAATTCACGCCTCTGAAACTGGAGGGATATTTTTCATATCCCTCCAGTTCTGTTTGTATCCCACTTATACAAACAGAACTTGTACTTTTTTAGCACGAGATGAGAATGACCTGGGGACGGTGGTAAAACTGAAATTACCTCATTTTGACGGACTTTTTTCCAGAAATGTTTTCATTCGTTTTGCGAGCATTAACTATCAGGTTTGTTTATGGGAGCTTTTCTCTAGAAAAAGACCTTTCCTTAATATGTCCATTGTACAGTGTCCTTGGGTGTTCTGAAAGGCGCTTTCAAATAAAATGTATTATTATTATTATTATTATTCCTGCGGCACATTCTACGACGAACGACATCAACTGAGATTTTGCCCTTCTCAAAAAACAGCACTTTCTTTTCTCCTTTAATCTGTACGCTCTGAAACAGCCTTCTGGATCAAGTCTTGCCTGGTGACTGTGCAATCTATAACACTGGTGTGCTTGGGTATGTCACCACACCAATCTGATGGGACTTAACATCTTTGACCCTTTGAAGAAGAGAGTTGGATGATTCTCGAAACGGGCCACTATGTGACAAAATGATGTTTTAAACTTTTAATGTTGTTTGTATCTACCTGGATGAGATCAACCTTTGTTGAACCTTCTGCATGTAAACTCTGCACAGAAAACATCCAAACTTTCCCTTGGACCCTCCATGTTGGGCCGTCTAATGTTGCCATGAAAACCGGCCGTACTTCCAGTTCACGTCTGTGTAACGTTTCAGTTTTTCTCTTTTATACTTTTAAAAGGATTAAAGAAAAACAATCTGGCATGATATTATTACTACTGCTTAAATGTGGACATAAATAAACCGTTGATAGAAGAAGACGATGTTGCCCTTATTTAGACTTCATTACGGCGCTTTCCAAACTCTGTTGATTTGCACGGGACTAGAATCACCTGAGGACCTCTGAGTTTGCAGAATTACCCAAGATAGAAATCAGGGGAAGTTTTCTAAATTACCGACATGGCAGATTTACACGGGAATAGAAACTTACTATTACTTTTGACCTAGATCATTCTAATGCTATGCAAATAGGGCTTATGGCTGCTTTTATTGGAGTATGAATATTTGACCAGTAGTACCTGTACTTTCCTCTTTCAGAACGTCATAAGATCTTCTCTTCACTGGGCGGCGATGGCTCGGTGTCAAGGTTTGAGTGTTTGTGTGGAACAACGTTTTCTACGCCATACTGCCCCAACGTTAACAAAAATCGTCCTGTTTCTTGTTCCTCGCCGGTTACGGACAATTCCCCCGCAAAAGTTTTAAATCCGGACATGATCTCAGTGTCAAGTTTTAGACATTTCGAAAATTCTCACATATTCCCCCCCCCCCCGCTTGCTCCCAACTTTCCCCACTTTCATGTTTATGCCGCGCGCGACCGCCTGACCCTGCGGTTCTAATTGGAACTCTTGGCTGCTTCTTTTTCGGAGAGACTTCCCTTCAGTTCAGAAAGTTCAGAAAAGTATCTCCATCCCCATACCTCTCCCCCCGTTTTTTCCCATTTCAAGCACCCGAGCGCAGGTTAACACGGAGGGATATACAAACTTTGAAGCCTCCCGTTTGCAACCTTCGGGCGCCAAACAAGAAAAAAAAAAATGCCGCTTCTCAAACCAAAGTTACTTCAAAACTCCTGGCTTCAAAAAAAACCTGCACCGCATTCTCCACACTGGACACCGGCGTGATGAGGAGAGAGCCGTTCGATTGGGCGATAGAGTCGAGCGGGTAGCGTCGCCTATTATGATGCTAAACCAGGGCCAAACTGTGTTTTTTTTTTTTTTTTTTTGCTAGCTAGCTCGCTGTGTGTTGCGGAGATGGCGGCGCGGATTGAGTTTCGTGACATTTTGCCGGGCCCGCCCCCCCTCCTCCAGCAGAGCTTTGAAGCCCGCTTTGCCGTCTCATTTGGTAACAGGTTGGGAATGGGCCGCTGGCGAAAATTGAGACTCCAGGTCGCCGTGGAAACGACTTCTCCACCCACCTCCATTACGTTGGTCCGGAGAGGTGCACTGACATTTGGGAGGTTTTTCTCACCCGTGGGCCCAAGGTTTCCATGTGGTTTGTGAAAAGTGTTAAAAGCTAATCTTCTTCTCGGCCTTCTGAGGTTCCTACTACTACTTCTACTACAAACACTACTACTGCAAATACTACACTATTCATAGCTGCACTTTCGCATTATACTGTCTATTGATTTTGTATGTGTTTATTTCCACTAACTACTTCTACTACCGCTACTAAAACTATTGCGCGTCACAAGTCGACACTACAAGTTTCGCAAATTGCTGCATTGTACTACTATTGTACCATTGTAACCACAGCTGTCCTGGGGTAGAATGGAGGAAGTGAGGCTGCCAATCTGCGCCATTGACCCCTTCGACCAGACTGACTACTCACACACTATAGAACCTGTATTTACTTCATATCACTCGGTCGAGTAATTCTGCATGTTCAGCCTCACACCAGCTGATGCATTGCGAAGCCTTATCAAAAAAATAAGTTACATTTTCTTGAAATGAGAATATTTCACCTTGATTTGTGTGGGTCAGTACAATTAACTATAAACAGAATAATTCTTTTTGCACTTAAAATAAGAAAACACATCTTATTGCACTTAGAATAAGATGAAATGTCTTAGCACTTAAAAATGTAATGATCAAATCTTATTTTACTTGAAATAAGAAAAACACATATGGGCATATGTTTACTCGGAATGTCATACTTGCTCAAGTTAAGGTAAAATAATCTTAATGCCTGTCATTTTAACTCATCAAGATTATGTCTTTTTATGTTGATATGATGAGGTGGCTCACCCCTTTGTGACATGGGGCTAAAATGCCATTATTTAGGTCATGAAACATGGAAAACCAACGCCAGAGGTATTTTAAATAGTATACGCGTACATGGCCTTGATGTGACTTGAAACCCGTAACCTATATTTCCAGGGGAGGGGAGAGGGTTAACAGGGAGCGCACAGGTGACGAATGAGGGCAGCCACTGCCCCAGAAAATATAGGCCTGTCCCACCAAGATGTAAGCTGATGCCTCTGCTCTCAGATTCAACAAGACAATGCACTTCCTCGACCCAAACCACAGAATTTAGCCAAGATCGTCCCATTGGTGTTACAAAACCTTCTAAGCTTTTTACAAAAAACAAACTTATTTTAACTGCAATTAGGTGAATTGTAGTTCTGGCAGTTTTAAAGGGCTTAGTGTAGTCATGCAAAACGCCAGCAGAGGGCGCAACACTGCTTCTCTTACTTCTCTTACTTCAGTAATAGGGCAAGAGTTTCAAATTGAAGCGAAAAGAAAGTTTGAACGACAGGACCAGAACAAGTTCAGTGGAGGTAGACTTTCAAGCTCAGACAAAACTTCATAGACTCCTCCGTGTGACGTATATCAGAGTGCGGGCAGGCGTTTCGAGGACGCCAAGTATGTTTCTGATTGGGATCTAATGTTACAGCTTGGTTGAGAGTTCAGAAAAGGTTCTTTGGAAGGATTCAGCATATAGTTTTTGCCATTATCAGAGCCCTGAAAGCCGATTGGCCGAGCATCTTAGAGCAGTTAAAGCAGTCCCACCAGTGCCACCACCAAAATGCCTGAACCTGCCCCTGGTTTCTTTATTACTACAATGGTCTTTACTATTCAGAGGTGGTCGGTGACAAAGTAAATTCACTTTAAGGGGCTATGTGGAGTTTGTCAGTTTTGTACTCACAAGTGCCCCCTCAGGCCGAACGCGTAACTGCTGCCTCAATGATAAGCTCGTGCATGAGGCGCACAGGCTTTACGAGCACCAGAAATAACAGTCCCGTCCTGGCCAATTTACAGATTTGCAGGCGTGACTTCAACTGAGGTAAAAAATGTTGTAAGATATTTAGACCAAATCAGTTTGAGTGAATATTTTCCAAGATGTGATGCGTAACAAAGTGAGAGTGAAGATGCCAAATAATACAGATAAACGAATGAATGACGTTTGAAGGAGGAAAAAAACATACTCGTACACTTTCTATGCATAAACGTAGGCCTAATTGTAACAATAATAGAATTCCACGGGTAGAAATGCTACTAAGAAAGCCAAAATCGTCTCTTCAATTCCCTGGGCCCAGTAAAGTTAACATAGCTAACTTGTAAACTGTGCTAGTAAACGGCACATGTCCAGTGTTTACTTTTTGTAGTCGTTTCACAACTTATAAATCCGTGAACAGTCATGCTGATTTTCCGGCCAAGAAAAGCTAACATTAGCAGCATTATTTTTGCCATTGTAAATACAGCACCATTACCACTGTTACTACTCAAATGTTTTGTAGGTACAGCACAATTACTGTTATTACTGACACTTCTCTGCTACTAATACTACACAACTTCTCTGTAGGTATAATTAGATCAACTATTTTGGTAACTTCCAAATATGATTATTTTATGGCTTGTTTCAGTGAAGTTTGTACAACATACACGGTCGGACACCGCTGTTTTGAAAGCATCAGCAACACTTTTTCCCCACGTATTTAGTAATAATTTCTTACCTTACAAGCAAAAATGACGTTAAGTGGGGGTCTTTTGTCATACACAGAGATTCTCTCAACATTTTCCGATGTTTACTCTGGTTCTTTGCCTACGCCGAACGGACTCGCCTTTCGCCCTTTTTGTCGCACTCGAATAAACTCTTTGTTTCTTTTCGTTATTTGGGGTCTGGGCTGGAGTTTCGATGGTGCTTGAAGCCGGTCTTTTCTTATTCTCCGCTAAATCCATCCTTCCAAAGTTACCTCTCGGTCGGTAGCTTCAGTATGGAGGAGATACAGCTAACGCTACAAGCGAGGGTAAACGCGCATGACGTTATTACGCATTACGCCTACGACAATAGACTATTTAAGTGACTTTACAGGCATATAGAGGCAATCGCGGTGAAAAGGCCAGGGCTCATTCTACTCACCAGGGCATTGCTGTAGCATGTATGAGAAAGAAATGTTTAATTTGTATATAATATTTATTTGTGGTTAAACTTATGTATAGTCCCTTAAAGTCCTGTACTTAAGTAGAGTTATTGAGGATGAGTAGTAGTGCCAGTAGTAGAAGCATAGTTGTAGGTTTAGCTCAACTGGATAATCACTAGTCCCTTGATACAAGGTGCGTACGTTTGATTTAAAGCTAGGAGAGTTATTTTCACTTTCAAGTTTTCTTTTTTTTTGTTTCTTTAGCAAGGGACAGGGCAGAGAAAAGTCACGTGAATGAGTGCAATAAATGCATAATCGAATTGTGTGACAACAAACCTCTTCAGGGTGGTGACAGGGTTGTGACATTTTCATTATAAAGTCAGTGTAGAGGGTATTTACGTTGAAAGTCCAGATGTTGTTGGCGTGTTGTTGGTGTGACAGAGCCCCTCGGAGCGGAGTGAGAGGATGTGTAATCTTTCACATCAATTACAATACCAACATATTTCGTAAAAACTGAGAATATGGAATCTGGCTGCTAGCCCCCAGCTGTTTACTTCTCTCATGTATGTCCATTAGCATAACCCAAAGAGAGCAAAACAAAACAGCAGTGCTGTTTAAAACTTCAGGAAATGCTGGTCATTTGGTGTGCGCCCTTATCAGGCATCACCAAACCAGGCCAGCTTACCACGGCCTTATCTCTGCTCCCCCTCTCAGTCTGATGAGTTTGGGAGGAGTGTGTGTGTGTGCACAGGTGAGCGTGTGAATGGGGTTAAAATGTGTTAAGTGTTTACGCGAGACGTCACTGTCAGGATCCGGTTACCGCTGCGGAAGAGGAACAGTCGTCTTTATCTGTTTACCGTAAACATACACCTATTTGCTCACATCACTCACTCTCACTCACACCGCTGGATTTGGCCATGCCGCGTGTACAGGCGAGACCAGCCAGGTTGTAATCGTAATGTACTGTATATATGGCTGTTGTGATGAGGCGTTCGAGGCCAATTTGGAGCTTTTGAACAGCTGAGGGTGAAACGTCTTAAATTTAAAGCCACATTGCGTAGAATTTTACCCAATTAATACAATTGAAATGCAAGTATTTATTTTATGACAGATATTTTCATCATTGAAAAATACCTCATAAATTTACAAACCAACATGTGCTTTAGCTGTGAGCGGCTCCCCTCTCCTAAGACATGAGTGTAACTTTGCCGGGAGTGGGTACGTCTCTAGCTCGTCTCCATGGAGATGTGGACTAAAGTCAGTAGAGTTTGAACAGGTTAGGTCCTCATTCAGATCCATTCTTTGATTACCCACTGCAGTAATAGCATTTTCTGTGTCGAGCTGGTCATTAGGAGCATGTTTTGTATTGATGGCAACAGTATAGTGCAAAATGTTACGCAGTGTGCCTTTAAAGTAAATACAATGGGCGAAAACTGACACCAGAGATGTTCCAGTTTGGAAAGAGTCGCAGCCAATTTAAATGTTCAAATAAATAAATTAGTGCTACGACTAACGGTTATTTTGGTAGGCTACAAAAGGCGCGAGAAAATTCTCCTTTTTACAAATGTTTGCTCACTTGAAGGTAAAAGAATCTCCGCTTGAGGACATTCTGATTGAGTATGTTTACAGGTAATGTCTCACCTTCCATGAAGGTCCGTCAGATTGTTTCTTATTTATATTATAAGCGGCCTACTCTGAATCAACTGATTCAGACTGTGCTATCATCTTTTCAAAAAAGTTTTTTTTTTTCTTCTTAAAGGGACTAGATGCAGGCTGGTCATTTTTATACTCACTACTGTCACCTCAGGTCTTACAAGTAACTGCAGTCTCTATATTAAGCTCGTGCATGACAGCAATTCGGACCCGAATTAACACCATTTTGAGAGACAGTGCAGGATTTTAGAGGCAGTTGTGGTGAACAGGTCTGGACTCATTCTACACATTAGGACATGGCTGGAACTGGAAGTAGGGGGAGGAAAATACTTCATTTTAAAATTTTTAAACTCCGTATAGTCCCTTTAAAAACACATCAGTTGTTCAAATGTGCGTTGTCGACCCTAGTGGACATGTCACCAACTCCTTGAAGAATGCATGTTGAAAAAAAAAAAATGTGTATGATTATTTTCTTTTATTACTCCTGACGCAGCCGATCATACTTCATGCATGAAAGGGCTAAAGTAGAATGATATGGATGGGTCAGTCCAATATTCTCTTGCTGTGGAATGTTTTGGTGCAGAGCACTGAAGTAAATCGTTTGTGTGTGTTTGAAATTGCTGCTGCGGCTTCTTCTTTCCATATTATGCAAAAAATACTGTAGTATTGGTATCAATACTTTAAAAGTATGGTCTTGATATATCGAGATAATGATATAGAAGTAACCCTGAATCACACCCAAGCACATTTTTGCATAACTCCTACATTTTTTAAGCCAATCAAGTGAAATCTTCCCAGGGGGTGTATTGTTTGGCGATCTAAAATCATTTTATGTCATTTGGATTTTTACCCCAAAAATCCAAATTACATTTGGCCAAAAAATGCTCAATCTAGCTGTAAACTTCAAGTGTCCCATTTTGTCTGGGAAATGACCATACTGTATTTTACCCCTCTTTCCCACCGTCCTTCCATATTAGTATTATCCTGTAAATCTCCTGTATTATAACAACATAATAATATAAGATTCCTCTGCTTCTCCAAACTCTGTCACTAGACTCGCAGGAACCCTTGCAGTGGCCAGCAAGTGTCCCGTTTTGGCTGGGAAACTACAGTATTTTACCCCGTCTTGGAGCTTGGTTGTGGTGATGGGACGGCTTGCAGTGGGTGCCGGAAAATATCCCTTATTTTCAAATCCAAAACTTGCCAGGTATGTCCTACGCACGGTTGGAAGTCTGACATAACGCTTTCAATATGTCAACAATCCAAAAGCATATCCACCACATCTACCTTTGTAATCCAGGGAGCAGGATAAACTCCTGTGAAGTTGCCACTGATAATTATAGCCGTGGCTAATTAGTATCTGGCTAAAACCGACGCATAATCAGAAAGATTTTTTTTTTTTCCTTCGCAAACAGCCCCTTTTTCACACAGTAATCAGGCTGAGAGCAACTTGATGCATCTAAAGTAGTTGTGTGGAGCATGAGCTATAAGGCGGCAGCCACTTGTTGGGCCTGTTTTCCCTTATACAGGTGTACGGGATCTTTTAAATACGAACACGTTGTTGTCTTCTCTTGATTACTCTCTGCTATTTCTTCTTCTCGCTTTCCGTTTTTTTTATTTTTTTATTCGTGGCCTAGCTGCTCGCTCAACCACGTTTTGATAGCTGTCACCTGATCGCCGTGATGAGGGTTGCCGTAGTAGCGGGGACGAACGGGAGCGCGGGGAGAGTTAGGTTTCTCCGTTGTAATTAGTTTTCCCAGCCTCTAATTATACCAGGCGGGATTACAAGCCTGATTGACTGTCATTTAAGCATTTTAATTTAACGGAATTGGGGCTTTTTTCGGCGGTAAAGGAGAAATGATTCAGCGCGGTTGTTGTGACAGGCAGAGGCGTCGGGAGTGCGGCGGATGCGGGGACGTTCGGGGGAAGGTTTTGACAGAAGTAAACACTGTCGGAGAGGGGCAGGTGCAAAAGCAGTGAGTTACGCCGGGGCGGGGAGTACAATGTAAAGGTATGCAAAGATTCAAATGATGCAGGAGTTTGTGTGTTACTGAATGTATCTTTTTATTTGGTCTGGAGAGCAGCACGGTGGCGGACGGCTACCACTCTTGTCCATAGAAATCACAGAAATGCCTTTAGCTATCTGAGCCGAATCCCGGACCCGAACGCTCTTTCCCATACAAATGAATACGTAAGACAAGACACAATATTAACGTATGGCGAGGTATGTTTTGTCCTTTTCATGGCATTTACATAATTTCTGTGGTTTCTCTATCATTAGTTTAGTGGCCGCTGGATGTGTATCCGAGCCCACAAATAGCAAAAAAACTTAACTGAATTTGAGTTAGCAGTCACTGTAGCTCAGAGGACACTTTTATATGCTAATTTGTATCTAGAGTAAAGCATCAAAAGGTCTGTACATTCATTGCTGATTTCTAACAAGGCTTAGACCTAAATGTGTTGAAATGGGTTGAAAACAGCTAAAAACATCTGGATTGTTCATAGTTTGCGACGTTTGATGGCTAATGCTAACTGCTATAAGAAAAATACATAGAGCAGGCTAACGGACTGTGAAGATAAGATAAGATAGTCTTTATTGATCTCACAATGGAGAAATGTACTTGTTACATTCAGCTCTTAGAAACACTCAGGGTGTGCAAATAGGCATGAAATGTGAAATAAACAACAATTAAATAGTAAATAGTGGTATCTTATATACAAGGAAAAGTCTCCCGGACTAGCCTACTTGCTAACTGTTTGCATACGTAAGGATCGAACGCTGCATCTCCTTTTTATGCTTTTCTTTCACAGAAAAAAACAGCTTGGGTTCCATTCGTTTGGAACTTAAGTTTTGGAACGTTATATCATATATACATTAGATATTTTGAACATTGTTTTTTGTATGTTTCTGTCATTTTAATTGTATTTCTTTCACTTGATGTTAAATTAAAAAAAAAAACGTTTTGGAACTGAAGCGCATTCATGCTAGCAATTTGGATGGATTTTTCTGAATGACAAGGTTGTGTTCAATGACTTAAAGAGGCAAAGTGAGTCCAGTAAGGATCTTTCGGAGCCTTCCCCCACTTCCTATTAGGCTTCAGAAGTTAATAGCAATGCTACGTTCATGTTGTTTTTACAGTCTATGGTCAGAAGTGGGAAAAGCACTTACTTTTTGATATTCAAGTTAGAATATAGGGCCTCATTCCTTAAAGCTTTATTAAGAAGAGGTTTATAAGTATCACTTAAAGAAGTTTCTGGAGAAGAGCTATTCAGACTAATAAAGTGTTCTTAAGCTCTATTTAAGAGAACACTATAAATTCACAGATATAACTAAGATTTTTATTTTTATTGGGAATTATTTTTGAATACCCACATTTCTTATTACTTATTTGATGAATCTATTGTTGAAGTGATGCTACTCTTACCGTGAATATTTTGGCTATAGCTCTGAGCTTGATGCGTGAACCACAGCAGCCTTCAGAGCAGCAGCGCCAGTGCCTTTGAAAAGTCTGATTTGGACCAGCTCTACTCAAATAACTTTATTTTTAACTGAAATAGTTTGCAGATTTATGTTGTATCCGTGAGAAAGTAATCAGCATTGTTGGGACCATATTGACTGTGACAATATTCCAAAACTGCAGAATTTCTGTGACCTCATGACAGTTCTGAGAGTTTGCTTTGTCAGATAAACTCTTTGCAGCTACAACTCACGTGTCAAAAAAATATTACGCAAGATTGAATGAGGCCCATTGTTACTTGAAAATAACATCACTCACATGGGAGTATAAAGTGCTGCGTCATAAAAGTTACTCCAAGAAGTACACATTCTTAAAAGAAAAGGTTCCATGTACTTGACTTGGGTATCTGTTCGCAGGTCCCTCCAGTGTCATGTAAACATAAGCGCTAGTACATTGGTAGCCCTGACCCTCCGTTTGTCGTGTGCACTGCTTGTACGCGGCTTACGTTTCGCCGGGACGGATTGGTTTCGAGCTGGAGCCGAGACAGTGGAAAGCTCATTAGAGGACTGAACCTGGGCCTAAAGGTTAAAGACTGCGTTTAGCGGCTACCTCACATGTGATCCAGCGGAGCTCGCCAACGCCGAGGGAAACGTGATAGCCAAACACACGGCTCGAATTACCCCGGATGCACTCAGGCGTGAAGTGAGTCAGCAATCACACAGTTTCACACACACATCACGGCCCGGTTTACTGGAGTAGAGCTTTCTCTTCTGAGGTTCTCGGATGTTTATGTGCTGTTCAGGCTGGTGAAGGGATTAAAGGAACAGGGCACCGTTTTTCCATACTGAGATATGTTCTTACCTGAGCTTAGACGAGTTGATACGCACCTGTCTGGTCTTTGTGTGTGCCCGTGGAAGAGCTTGGTCGCTTCTAACTTCAACTCTTTTTGCGTGACTGAGCGCATGCACAAAGACCAGACAGGTACGCATCAACTCGTCTAAGCTCAGGTAAGAACATATCTCAGTATGCAAAAACGGTGGCCTGTTCCTTTAACGCCAATAATTAGTTTAGTTTAGTTTATTTGTTTATTTGAGCAGCAAACACTCTGCTCAAAAGGAGTGGGAGTGAGTGAGCTTATAAGCGCCCACCCTCAAAATCAATACAATTAAAATAATTATTTCACAAGAACATAGTGGAACAACAAAGGAACAAAATAGCAACAAGGAAACAACAGCAAAACAAAATAGATCCTACACACCCGCAGCATCCGACCATACCCCAAAACAGAGCAATACTGATTACATAACAACTAATTACGAAAAAACTATGACAATGCCACATACTTACAAACTATTTACAAAGACCCATAACTTACAAAACACTGTTTGAAGTGTTCGTACATCAACAGAAAAGAAGCACAATAACAACATGTTTCATGTATGAAGTCTAGGACAAAGCAAGTAGCAAAAGGCTATCATTACATTTCCTTCAGATGGTTACCATGCCTAACATTGTTAGTATTACCAAAAGTCACTAGTTTTATGTTAAAAAGAAAGATTAATATACATATTATACTCCGTGAATATTATTATGTACATTTGTTATGTAAGCCCTACACAGTGTAGTGCGTTAAAAAGCCAGGTGTAGAGCGGGCCAGTTGTAGAGGGCAGTAGCTCCTCATCAACAATCCCCTACGCAGCTGCCCTAACTAGCTGATTTTGTAGATGATGTTCCTATGCTGTGTGGTGTGTTAAAAGACGAGGTTTTCGCCCGTTGGGAGGATCTCTCTCAACAGATCCATAGCTCGCCTACCCTAATTCTCTATTTGTAATTTTGAGCAATAGAATGACACCCGTTGAGAGCAACATCATTCTTCCTTAATGAATAAAAAGCAATTTGATCCTATTGCGCCCCCTAGTGGCAACTAATTTCTTCTTCTCTATACTTTGCAAAAATCTTTTGCTTGAATTTATATTTGAACAGGTTGATGTTTGAACCTCATTTCATCTCCATCTCCACTTTATTCCACAAATGTACACCATTAACTGTCGGACAAAAGCTTTTCAAAGTTGTGCTATGTTTCTGAGGCCTGAAGTTTAATTCATCACGTACTTCATAACGACCATTACGTTCTTGGAACCTTCTTTGTATTTGGCTTGGTAACAATTTGTATCTTGCTTTGTATAACATCTGTACTGCATAATCTCTCATAAGGCTGCACAATTTGGGGAAACTATGTAATTAAATTTGTGATTAGATTTGCAATGGTTCAAATCTAGATGCTTTTCACTGCATGGCATGCGCAAGAGTGTTCTTCGTATTTGACAGAGAAGTGAAATATGAACTGCTAAAGACAGCCATTCAAAGCATTTCAGAACATGTTTGTAGAGGTCAAAACCACAGGGTTAGCAGACTCAATATACAGTTTGATACAATTATGGCATTACTAAAAGTGAAAATTCAGCTGGAGAGAAAAATGATACCATTATAAATGCATTTGCTTATTACTAAGACTTGAAATTAAAAGCATGGATTTGGACGACTTGGACTTGGGAGTAAAAAGTTAGTTTTGACTTGGATTGTGGGCCGGTGACTTGAGACTTTCAAAAAAAGGACTTGTTGCCACTTATGCCATCAACCTCCTCTGCCTCTTTTTTCTTCTACACTATAGGACGAGCTCTTTGTCCTGGGTAAAAAAATGTAACCGCACAACTACTGTATTGTTCTCTAAAAACTGTATACAATGAAAGGCTGTTGCATTGAAGCATCCCAGGTGATGGCCATCTGCGTGTGTGTGGCTAAAGCAGATACATGGTCTGAATCAGGTGTGCAGAATTATTAAGCCGTTTCTTAGTTTTGTTGCTAATAGGTAACAGAAATGAAACCCAAGGTAACTGTCAAAGACTGAAGAAAAAATAGTGGAGCCACCAGTAATCTACCAGTGCTGTCATTTTCAACTGCTGTAGCCAACCTGAAGTTTCCAGAAGTACAAGGTGTTCAGTACTGAGAGACATCGTGAATCTGAGAAAAGTGTAAACCCGACCACTATCGATCAAATCACATAAGCTGGCCAGCCGTCCACTTCTGCTTTTTGTATCAGTTCAAAAGCAGGACCGTCACGAACTTTGCGAAGATCCAATCAAATCTTGAAAAGTTTTATATCGATCCAATCAAAGACTCTTTCTCCTTCGTTTGAAATTGGAACTGAGTTGCTAATGACTCCTTGTATCCTTTAGTTTTTGTGGCAAAAAACACATAGATCGTTCACACTTGTCTCCACGCTACTGGCGATGCCATTGTAAAACTATGAACTTCCTTGTTTACGCCGCATGCTGTCTATTTCTCATTTTTACAGATAAAGACAAAATTATGTTTCACACATACCCAACAATTTAGTGCAATTAAAAATTCATTTAACAAAAGTTCATTAAGTAGATTGATGAATAAAAATTTGTCTTCTGTGGACTCTTACGAATGTGGGAAGGAAGCTGTTCTGTATTAGAGTCTTCAGTGTCTGCGGCTGCGGTATCTCTTCCCTGACGGCATCAGCTCAAACATTGGATGGAAGCAGTCTTTCAGGATAGAGTCTGCTCTGCACATATCCGGCTTTTCTCCGCTTGGTGGATACGCTTGTCAATCATGCCCATTGGGAATTTGAAGAAATCAGCCCTGATCCCAGACTACATGTCTTGGTCATGAATCGGAAAAGCATGTATTCTGGCTGGCCAGGCTAGTCCCAGATGAAGACAGTTTCCAAAGTTTTATGAACTGAGGAGATGACAGTGGCCATCACCTGGAACGCTGAATCCAACAGCCTTTCAGTTTTACACGATTTGGTCTAAAAACTCACTTGCCTAATAATGCACGCACTGTATGGTGGTTTGACTCTCAGGCCTGGTGCACTTTCTTATGTTTCTGGAAACATAAACAAAAGGTCCGTCCATCCATCCATCCATCCATTTTCTTCCACTTTTCCGTTGCCGGGTCGTGGGGGCAGCTGTTGGAGCTGCCCAAATCACATTGCACCAGCCCCTATGGCTCCTCCTGTAGGTGGTGGGTCCACAGAAGGACGGCCTCATGGTTCTAATCGGGCCTGTTGGTCTCTCATAAGGGGCTTCTGAACCACTCTTTGTCTGACCCGTCACCTAGGACCTATTTGCCATGGGAGACCCTACCAGGGGCACCAAGCCCCGACAACAGAGCTCTCAGGATCATTCGGGCGCTCAAACCCCTCCACCATGTTAAGGTGGCGGTTCCAGGAGGGGATAAACAAAAGGTGCTGTTGAAAATTAGCGCATGGCTATAGTATATTTGCTTGCCAAAGTCTCATGTGTTCTGTCACAAAAAAAGAAACAATAGAATACAGGAAGTGTCTATGGAACTGTGAGACTGCTACAAAGTGTCTCTGCTATTTTATCATCTCCTTACAATTTAAGACGTCCAGTATCCAAGGGGGTCACAGCATCTTTTTCTGTTACCAGGCCGACATGTTTTATGCACTAATTGTTTGAAAGAATAAAATAATTATAGTCTTTGTAAAAAAAAAAAAAAAAAATCATTACATTAGCTGTATTAATTGTTATAATTAGTTGACATGTAAGATTATATTTAGTCCAGGGGTGTCCAAACTTTTTCATAGGGGGCCACCTATTGAAGCGTACACGGGGTGAAGGGCCATAGATTGGTGGTTAGTGCCGCGAAACCTTCGACTAGCAGAGGTTTAAATTGTGCCCCATACCTTTATTTATGCTTAAAACCTTCATGCCAGCTCTGTCTCACAATAAAATGTTTGTTGTTAGGTTAGAACTGTGTACAATTATTACATTTCAAATAAAAAGGACCATCTCTGATGATGTGTACCCATTCAGCAAGAAGGCCGAAAGCCACCAAAAATTGGTCTGAGGGCCGCATTTGGCCCCCGGGCCGCACTTTGGACACACCTGATTTAGTCATATAATGCTAACACCCGATTCCAAACCATTTTCCTATAATCATGACCTTAATCATGTCCATGTTCCTAAACTTAACCATTTTCCAACTTCTGGCACTAACCTTTAACAAATAGTATTGTATCAGCCATATCAAACACGTGTGACGGTAAAATAGCTGGGAACCGTCTGTTTGGCAACGCAGACATTTTGTAAAATAAACCATATTGTTCTTTCCATTCATTGCATCACCAACGTCCAGTGATGCACTGAAAGAGTCTAAGCATTAAAAGTTATCCACGGTTGTCCGTTTTTGACAAATTAGTACCAACTGTATCATACTGAAATTATGTGAGTATGACAATCTCTGACAAGTTTTACAATTTGTCGCTAATTTCAAAACTCACCAAAAACTGATTCGGCAAGAAAATCACTTCCCTTAATGTCTCTATTTCCATCAGTTAATTAAATTGCAAAAATTGTCGGCACAATTGGACGAGTTCTATGAATATGAATGGATCCTAACAATGAATGCTATTGCCTTCAACAATGTGTATTACATATGTTTTTTTTGTTTTTTGTCCTGACCTAGAACTTAGTCATTTCAATGCATAATCCACTGGACTCTCAAAAACTCCCCTCATCCTCCTTGCTTTTGTTTCCTCCAATTGGTCGTATGCTGGCCTTTTGTCCCTCTCTGCTCGCCTTACTTCTTCTCTCGTCTGTCTCCTTCCGTCTTTTCCCCCGCAGACCGCTCGCTCCGATACAGCCTTAACTCCTCCAATCCGCTAATAAGACCTCTTTATTCGCCCGCAACAAGGGACTGTAATGACGGCACATTTAGTAATTAATTGCGCATGTAATTGCTCAAAATGAAGTTTCGCAAAAGTTGTTAATGACGTACAGGAATTACCGCGCCGCGATCCGGGGGACTAGCTAGCTTTGAAGACGGGGCCCCCCGTTTTTGGAGCTCATTTGGGACACGGGATTGAGAGTGGATAGAGTAAACGTAAAATAGAAGAGAGAATAGCGGGGTAATCCTGGAGGAAGGGGGTTAGCTAGCTAGCATTGATCCGGCGTTTTGTCTGCGCGCTAATCTCCTCTTGTGAAGTGGTGTCATGTCCGTTGGTCCATCGGAATAAGAAAAAGAAGAAGAAAAAAATTCCCCCATAGATCCGAAGCGCTTTAATTAACTTCCTACTTGAGATAATGGGAGACCAATCTGCTCGCAAACTTTTCTCCCCCGTCTCACTCCTGGTCATTTATTCCGTTTTATTGTCAGGACTTTGTGCGAAAAATGAGATTTGAAGCGAATTGTTTATTGTCTGGGGGTGGGAAGCGTGGCTGATGGAGGAGGGAGGCTGGATGTATCGGCAGAGGAGCCCATTGTGCGTGGAGTGTGTAATTTTCGCCGGATGGACGCTGGAGATGGGCGAAAAGCAGAGGGGAGGGTGGGTGTCCTTGGAGAGCGCCTGGGTTTTTATCAAACGCGTGAACCATCAAGACGCAAAATGAAAATGAAAGGGAAATGTCTGTTTAGTATACCGCAGGAAATAGCTAGAGACAGATTGTATGGACAGTGTAAAATTAAGTGTAAGATTTCAAGGCAACCGGTCACCCTCTTAAAGTTATATACAGGCGTGGTCAAAGTCTACTACAAAAGTAAAAGATGTTAATTAATTTTTTTTAGAAAATACTGGAGTATTTAGGTGGTACCCAAGTACATTACAGTACTCTGCAATTTTACATCTGATTCATTTTCTTTAACAATGCATTTAAGTTGGGTATTTTCCTGGTTTAGACATGGTTTTACTCCAGGTTTAGTAAGCTATTATTCGCTGTAGCCTATGTACTGATTTGATCTTGGCCTGGTGCACACAAGATTATTGAGATTTCCATGTCTCATTGAATGCAATCAGAGCACATGTGGTCTATGGTGGCGGGGAGTGAGGGGCGTGGGTGACGGGTGAAAGCCAGGTGAGGGGAGGAGGGAGGGGAGCAGAGCAGGGTTTACTACTGACACCTACTGATAAAAATAAAAAAAAGACATAGCTTAGTGCAGCTTTAAGCACATGGGGAATCCCTCAATAATGGGTTTAGGCAGCACCATTAATATACATGTGTGTATAATGAAAAGTAGAAAATTATAAACTTTTAAAACAATATGATATTGTAATACTGCACACACTTAATGAATATACGCAAGACGGACACAAACATGGAATGAGAATATTACATTTCCAAAAGCTCCTCTTTGTCCTCGTCAAACCCTGGTGCTCAGACACAGAGAAGAGGATTTCTTTGAGACTTTTCATCTCTGCTATGATAGATACAGTATTTCAGTGTATAACTATAATATCATATTTTATGCTTCAGTTTATATATGTCTGTAAAGAAGCAACCTTCAGTTGTGTTAATTCCCTGTTTATTCCCAATAATTCCCACATATTCCCCGTAATTCCAATAAATTCCTGTTAATTCCCTTGGAAAATGTCCAATGTTGAAAATTTCCAGAATTTTGCAACCCTAGTCATCATTGTACAACAAAATTATCAGTGAATAAGCCATATTTACAGTTCATTCCCATAAATTACCAAGGACAATTTCCAGCTCTGAAACCCCCCCCCCCCCCACAATTTTACAACCCTATTTGTGATCAACTATCTTTGTGATATAAAACATCCAGTCAATATCGAAATCTATTGATATTGTGTCAGTAGTGTCAGAAGAAGTTTTTCAAAAGAGCTATACCAGTGGAAATGTCATGGGGGCCAAATCCGGCCCTCCATCTGAAAACCTCTGGCCCCAGAGACACATTTCTAGCATCTGATTCCATACAACAGTTGTTGAAACAGTTATACTCAAGAAATACAAAAAATATTGTCAATTTCTAAAAATTATCTTGGGGACAGACCCCACTGTTTAGTTTATGTGGCAACTCATGGACGAAGCGCTGCTTGAGTCTGAGCCACAGTGAGGAGGCTTTTGAAAAAGAAAAAAACATGACCTGCTGTGGCCAAGCTAACTTCCCTATCAATGAGCTAAGCTGTTGACAACAGGAAATATAAAGTTTGAAGTACTTTTTGCTGGCTTGTACATTCAGGTACTGCTGCCTTTCCACTACATTTAACAGAGAAAGAAAGTGTAGCCTTGATTAGAAAAGGCTCAATAATGGGCTTAGTCAGTACCAGCATTGATGTACTTTGAAAAGCAGAAACCTCTTCAAATTAAGTTTGGCCAGCAATTTTTCCCAAAAGGTGCCAGAGGTTTGTCAGAGAAAACCATCAGCGGTACAGTATTTCTATTACGCTGAAAGTGTAGATTATAGGACGGTATTCGGCAGGAGAGTAGGGCTGTCAGAGATATACTTGTTGCACTTGTTTCACATGACTGGGAACATGCACATGTTTACAGCCTGCAGACAGGAGCCCAAGGTGCGAGGAGGCGGTTTCTACGTCAACACATAAACACCTCCAGTCCCAGTGAGGCGCTTTTATGAAGCCATTAAAAGAATCGGGTCCATAAAATTGGGCGGGCCGCTGTGAGACGGTACAACGACAATGTTTGCAAGAGGCAACAGAGCTGTAATTACTGTTCCAGTCAAAAAGCATGTCCCCTGAGGTTAAAGTAATGAAAAATTACAAATGAAATAGACAGGGCATGCAGACAGGTGCTGAATGTGCAGGTGTGTCCAAGTGTGCGGAGCACTCTTGGACAAGGTTTTATGAAGAATGAATCAACACATATTACGTTGAAAAGACCACTTTTAAGAGAAAAATCATTTATTATTATATTATATAGACCACTCAAGGCAAACTTCATTTTCATTTCATTCATTTATTGATTTATTAGCACTGCATTATACTGACCTTGAAACCTGAGGCGTTTGTGCCAGGCTAAAGCTTGTTGAAGCTAATTCGTAGTCCTCAAAGGGACGGGTCAATCTTTAGTGGATGCGTTAAAGAATAGATCGTTCATCGCATCACAATACAGGTAAGAATAATTGATTCGATGTTTCAGTTAAATTTCTCAGTTGACTTTCAGAATCTCTTCCACTGGGTCTTGACCCTGCTCTTCTGGGTGGGAGTTAGTTGTGCGAGTGGTTGGTGGTGGTCGGAGGGGCCTTTTGAGCACATGAGTCCCGTGGCACTTCTGTTAGTCACAATCAGTCAGGAATCAATCCGTTTATGTCCTAACTCAAGGCAACACTATTAGAGGGCAAATGAGAATTAAAAAAAATTAGAGACTTCAAAGGACTGATATTTTGAGCACGTTCAAAACGAGTGTCCATATTAGTCCTGATCCTGATGCTTTTGAATCTTCCCTGCGTGGGAATTAGAGCAGATGGTTCTCAACTGGTTTGGCTTCAGGACCCACAATCACCCTGAGATGACAAGCCATTTTAACCAGACTCAAGTGATGATTCTATACTTTTTCGTGCTGTTGAGCTGCGGCTAGCTTACCTGCTACCTGTTGCCACTTTCCTGCTGCAGAAGTCCAGCCCAGCTATGTGGATCAGCTGTGTGTGGCTTGCTTTTTGCTGGTTCGTCCTGTCCGTTATCCATCATCCATCGACAGCACTTTTCCAGTATACAGCCACTGAGTTTAAACTCCATTTTAATCCACACAATCCACCAGCGCCTGCTCTGCTCCAACACCCGGACATCCTATACGTGCCACGGCGGAGATACCCTCACCGGGGCTCACGTCGGAATTACCAATACGACAATTCCTCCACCATCAAGTCGTTCTGGTCCACTGCTCGTCGTCCGCAAAGAAACACCGGTCGCCGCGCGGATCACTCCGTGCTAGCCCGCGTCCCGAGGTCGGCTAGCAAAACTGTCGGTCTCAGCAGCAGCAACACTGCGGTCAACTTCGGCCTATTGAACATCCGCTCTCTCACGAGTAAGGGCCACCTCGTCCAAGACCTTCTGACGGACCGTAAGTTTGACATCTTCTGCCTAACTGAGACCTGGCAGCAGCCAAATGACTTCGCTCCTCTCAATGAAGCTACTCCACCGGGGTTTGTTTACCACGCTGCAGCTCGCGTGTCTGGGAGAGGGGGCGGTCTCGCGGTAATACACCGTGAGAACTGGAGGGTTCTGCCCGTGAATGTACCTGCCTGTCATTCTTTCGAAGCTACTGTTTTACAGCTCTCTGGACACATTCCCACAGTTTTTGCCACTATCTACCGACCACCTAAACCAAACAAGGATTTTATCACTGACATTGCTGCATTTCTAACTCATCTATCCACACTTTCATCAAATGTCATACTGCTAGGAGATTTCAATATTCACATGGACCGTGTCAATAACACTCTCACCAAAGATTTTACCTCCTGTCTGGACAGTTTTGGATTTCAACAGTTTGTCAACTTCCCCACTCACAATAAAGGACATATTCTGGACTTAATCTGCTGCTCAGGATTAACACCATCAGACTGTAAAACTGACCACCTCCCATACACGGACCATCTACTTCTCTCATTTAATGTCAATCTGTCCTTTACCAAATCCAACCCACCACGCACTATACATTTCCGTAAAATAAAGGACATTAACCCGGACAATTTAACATATCTTATCCATAACCTCCCCAGTGCTGATAGACTTTCTACAACTGATGAGCTTCTTACACACTACAACACAAACCTCCATAACATTCTCAACACTCTGGCCCCACTCAAAACCCGTTCTGTCTCCTTTATTCACACAGCACCCTGGTTCACTCCCGCTCTCAGACAA
Organism: Neogobius melanostomus; assembly: GCA_007210695.1. Taxonomy (NCBI): domain Eukaryota; kingdom Metazoa; phylum Chordata; class Actinopteri; order Gobiiformes; family Gobiidae; genus Neogobius; species Neogobius melanostomus. Next base: position 278,197 of record VHKM01000147.1, read on the forward strand.
CTCAAAACAAAAGGCCGCCAACTTGAAAGACTCTACAGAAAAACTGGACTCACTATTCACAAAAACATGTACATAACACACATTCTCCACTACAAGGACTCCATCTCCAAAGCCAAATCCATTTATTACTCCGGTTTAATCAGTTCAAATGAAGGTAATTCCAAAGTACTCTTCTCACTCATCTCAACCATCACAAAACCTCCTGACTCTCTTCCATCTCATCTCTATTCTTCTGATTTCTGCAATACCCTGGCCTCATTTTTCACCTCTAAAATTCAGCACATCCACCAGCAGCTCACTCCTCATCTACTCCCAATGTTCCTGCTCCATCCTTCTCAGCTCCAACTCACCAGTTTTCTGCCTTCACCTTACCATGTGTCATCCAAATCTCCACCCTTATCCAGAAATCCAAAATCTCCTCCTGTCAACTTGACCCCCTCCCCACTGCCCTTGTTAAAGCCTCCACTCCTGCAATTTCCCCTCTCATAACTAACATAATTCAAGCCTCCCTAACTACTGGTACTGTACCCTTTCGTCTTAAAACTGCCGCTGTCACTCCCATTCTCAAGAAACCTGGTTCTGATCCTTCTGACCTCAATAACTTCCGCCCCATTTCAAACCTTCCCTTCATCTCCAAACTTCTTGAAAAAACTGTTGCTGCCCAACTCCACACCCACCTCTCCTCCAATAACCTGTATGAACAATTTCAATCTGGCTTCCGTTCCCTCCATAGTACTGAAACTGCCCTCCTGAAAATCACCAATGACCTTCTTCTCTCTGCTGACTCCGGTTCACTCTCCATCCTCCTCCTGCTTGATCTCAGCGCAGCCTTTGACACTATCTCCCACTCCATCCTTCTGGACAGACTCTCCTCCATTGGCATCACAAACACTCCCCTCTCCTGGTTCCGCTCCTACCTTTCTGACCGCACTCAGTTCATCCAGCTCAAATCTTTTACTTCCCGTCCCTTCCCTGTCACTTCAGGTGTTCCCCAGGGTCCTGTCCTCGGCCCCTTACTGTTCCTAATCTACCTTCTCCCTCTTGGTTACATCTTCAGAAAACACCACATTCACTTTCACTGCTACGCGGATGACACCCAGCTCTACATCTCCAGTAAACCAAATTCCACACTCCCACCGTCCTCTCTCACCAACTGCCTCCATGAAATAAAGTCCTGGTTCACTTCAAACTTTCTGAAACTCAACAGCAATAAAACTGAACTCCTCCTCATTGGCACCAAATCCACCCTCAATAAAATCAGCAATTTCTCCATTCCCATTGACGGCTCCTCCATTTCCCCTCCCCTCAGGTAAAGAGTCTGGGTGTCATCCTCGATAGCACCCTCTCCTTCACCGCACACATTAATAGCATCATCCGCATTGCCTACTTCCACCTCAGAAACATCCGCCGGCTCCGCCCTTCTCTCTCCCTCACACCACTGCAGTACTTGTACACAGCCTCGTCACCTCCCGTCTCGACTATTGTAATTCCCTGCTGTTTGGTCTCCCTCAAAAAACTCTCCATAAACTCCAACTGGTCCAAAATGCAGCCGCCCGTATCATCACACACACCCCTCCATAAACCACATCACTCCTGTCCTTCAACAGCTCCACTGGCTCCCCATCACCCACCGCATCCAATACAAAATCCTGCTTCTCACATTCAAAGCAATTCACAGGCTCGCTCCTCCATACCTGACTGACCTCCTCCATGTCTCCACACCTGCCCGTTCTCTCCGCTCCTCCTCCTCTCTCCGGCTCACTGTCCCCCCTCCCGCCCATCTCGTCACCATGGGGAGTAGAGCCTTCAGTCGCTCTGCTCCCCAGCTCTGGAACACTCTCCCTCCTGACCTCCGTAACACCGACTCACTCCCACACTTCAAATCCATCCTCAAAACTCATCTGTTTAGACAAGCCTACTCACTGTGACCACAACTGCATCGTCCTTTTTATTCATGCTGTTTTAACATTGTATTTTAACTGTTTTTAATTGTTGATGTTAATTTACTTGTTGTTGTGAGGCGACCTTGAGTGTCTTGAAAGGCGCCTAAGAAATAAAATGCATTATTATTATTATTATTATTTTTCTGTACATAAATATTAAAGGTCCCTTATGCAACTGTTAATGTCAGGGGAATGAGTGGTCAGCATGGCGCTTTTACTTTCTATCACAGTGGTCTCTAGGATGCTCCAGGATCAATTGTTTGGAAGGTTTTCACTGTGGATGGACCCTCTCACCAGAAAAACCTACAAAATAATTGATACTGGACCGTTGTAGAAACTATGTATGATAGAAATTAAAGGTGCCATGCTAACCACTCATACAGCCACTGGGTCAATAATGGATAGAGCCAGGTTTAAATGTATGGTTTTATTTTGTTGATACATTGGTTATGGTAAATGGTGTCTCTACCTTCACTAGACCCACAGCGCTTTACAGCAAGGAACCAGTCACCCATTCACTCTCTGATTCATACACCATGTAGGCAGACACTGGAGGTAAGGTGAGTGAAGTGTCTTGGCCATGGACACAACAACAGTGTGCACCTGTGGGATTCGAACCCCCGACCTTCCGATCATGAGACGACCCAATCTACCAACTGTGCCACTGTCGCCCAATTAGATATTAAAAAAAAATCCCTCTGAAAAAAACCTTCAAATTATTGTTAAGTCCAAGACTGGAAAGGGAGCTACTAAAGTGTAGATGTTACTGCAAGAGTGGAATGAAAATGTCTGCGCATGCATGTGTACATTTCTCCTGCCGTTGGCCGCTCCTAGAAAGATATCTCCGTCTCGCTGGTGAACAAAATGTCATGGAATAACTATCGAACAGGGTAAGTTTCGTCTTTTTTATACTAAGATGTTAGCGGAGAAAACTAGCTTGCGCTCAAACTGAATTTATTACGGCAACATAGATTTGTTAGCGCGCTGTTTTCTGTATTTACTCTGGTTAATTCCCATTGCTGTCAGCAGAGGGCGCTTCAGGCGAGATGCTACGGACAATATTTGAAGCTACGAAATGCACAATATCATTTCTGATGTGCCTAAAATCAGGTGTAAAAGCCAGATTTCTTTGCTGTCCACTTTGGTCATACTCTTCTGGAGTTGCCTTGCTCAGCTGTGGAGGGCCGCAGGGCTCCATTTTGGGTCCCTATTGTTTTCAATGTATATGGTGCCCCTTGGTGCTTTTTTTTACAAAGCCTTTCTTTGCTTTGCAGACGACCTGCAAATGTATCTGCCTTTGAAGTCAGGCACAGACAATGTCCATGTTTTGTTTGAATGGGAAGTCAAGGGTTGGATGGCTCAAAATTGTTTAAAGCTAAATGACTCTAAAACTGAAATTGTGGTATTAGAAACTCATGTGATGTCAGTGCTGTGTAGCTATTGAGCTGCCACGAGTCTGCTAGGAATCTTGGGTTTATGTTGGATAGTTTGTTTAAATTTGACAGACAAATAAGTTAAATCGTCAAAAATAACTTTTTTCCGTTAAACCCTATTTGCGTCATGGTGACCTGGAGCGAGTCATTCATGCTTTTATTACGCGTCACTTAGATTATTGTAACTCGCTGCACTGTAGGCTCGATCAAACTTCCATCCGTCGCCTGCAGTTAGTTCAAACCGCAGCGGCGCATTTGCTCAAGGGAACCCTCCGTTAAATGGCCAAGTCTATTCATGTTTTTAAGTTGTTATTGAAAACCCATCTTTTTGCTCTGGCCTTCAACACAAGCTGAGCAGGTTTTATTATTGTTTCATGTTCGTATATCTTGCAATTGTTTTGACTTATTTATTGCACTTTATAATGTTTGTTGTACAGCACTTTGGGCAGATGTAGCTTTTTTTTAAATGTGCTATATAAATAAAGTTGACATTGACATATTGCGCAATAGGTCGACTTCAAGTTCAACTCAACAGCTAAGCAGTTGTTTCCCTTCGCACAGGATAGCATGTTCAACCGCCAAACTATCTCCCCCTTGCATCTGTCTGCCTTGTCCCCTGTTTGTTTCCCAAATTGTCCTGGCCTTCACAGATGACCTCGGCCTTAACTGATCCGTCTTACTTTACCGCGTTTCTAAAAGCAAGCTCCACAATGACGACTCCTCCATCTCTCCATCTCCGCAGCCGGTACGCCTTACTCGACTGTCTACTGGCTCGAATTCAAGGCACAAAGACATAAGGAGAGAGAGAGAGAGATCCAAACTGATGTCTAGTCGTAAAGTGGCCAGCCAACCAATGAATACACAGCCCTTGATACAGAAAGAAATGGAAAGTGAGTAGGGCTGCACAGTGTATTGCCCAACTGTCTTTATCGCAGTGTTGGGTGATGCAATGTCTATATCGCAAGAAGCCACAATATATCACAAAATCACTGAGGACCAATACCAATTTCACCGATTAAGTGAGTTGTCAAATATAAATTAAACCTTATGCTGCATTTCAGGCAAAAATGGAAAACCGGAATTTGTCCCACTTGAAAATTACGAGGTTCGATCTCAGAGCGTTCCATCTGTGTAAACTCATAAGATACGGCTCACGAAACACTATCATTATAAAATGTTTGGAATGCTAATTGGGATGCTACAAATACAAAGTTTGGACCACAAATTTAATTTAATCGCTCTTTCATTGTTTGTTAACCAAAAATCAGGTATAAGACCTTGAAGTTCAAGTTTTATCGCCACCCTTCACTTGGGGCCATTGTTGTTTTCAGTTTGGAACACTCTGATCATCTATTACAGTGATTCCCAAAGTGAGGTCCGAGGGTGTGACAGAAGAAATGCAATGGGCCCCCTAAGCATGTCTGCAAATCAAGTAACCTGGGGGGAAAAAAGACTTTGGAATCAATATTTATTCACAGACATTCATTCTTTTATATGTACTTTTAGGCTGTAAAACACTATAATTTATTTTGAACACAGTGAGTTATTATTATGTTTGGGACAATGGGGGGGCCGCGACGCTCTGGACTTTATTAAGATAAGACTTTATTGATCTCGCAGTGGACAAATTCACTCGTTGAATGGCTGATCATTTCAATGTTATCGTATGAAATGTTCCGCAGTGTGGCTTTGACCAACGACTGCGAAGAGGAGTCGACCAGCCTCAAGTAGAACCGGCGGTACGCACTGCGCAGTTTGAGAAACGCCGCTCTAATCTAACCCTACGTCTCCAGTCTAAAAGCGGCCAGCCAACCAGTGCAGGCACCTGAGTCCGTTTACACCTTCGCTAGCTTGATCTCGTAGCTACTGGCCATATCCACTTACCTGTCTCAAAGAAAACCCACACTGGACCGCATCGGTGGCAGGGAGAACTAGCCGAGGCGGAGGGGAGGGAAGGGGGGGGGGGGGGCATAAAGAGAGGCCCCCAACCACCCACCCACCCACCAGCCTGCCTTTGCCCTGCCTGTCCGCTGCTTTAATGCCGGTGGGTGATTGTAAAGCGAGTAGGGCGCTGACAGCTAAATGCGCTAATTTTCTACTGGGACCTGGGGTTTTGTCTCACCCAGGGGGGGGGCTCACTGAATCCAGGCGGTTTGATACAGAGGGCTAGATTGGCCTTTTTAAATGCGAGATACAGAGAGACTAAGTGCTCGCCATTGTGCGCAAAGTTTGCAGCCAAAGGTTTGATTTTTGACAAGGTGATTTGCAGTCAAATGCGGTGACGGGATAAGTATGAAGGTATGGAAAAGTCCCGATTCGCTGTTGGGGGTTGCCGTATTTTTGTGGTGTGTGAGAGGAAATATGACTGACATGAATGATTTCCTAATGACTTTCACTGTAAAATGTAATGTAATACGTGCACGTGGATAGTCCAGAGTCCAGTTAAGTGGCAGGGGTCACGGCTCAAGAGATGGAGATGGAAGAACCATACAGTTCAACACACTCAAACACACTCCCATTCATCCTGGTCTATTGTACATGTTTTCAGTGGTAGGGGAAGTCGGAGTACCTGGAGGAAACCTACGCAGACACGGGGAGAACCTGCAAACTCTACACAGAAAAACCCGTCCAGGTGGGAATCGACCCCGGGACCTTCTTGCTTGTGTAGCACGAACGTTAACCACTGCGTCACCGTGCCGCCCATTCGTGATTGTCTCATAGACCAGTGGTTCTCAAGTGGTGGATTGACTGTTGAATGACTGCGACTGGAAATTTTGATAGTCATTGTAAACTTTGATGTGACAGCACAAATAACATTATACCCATTTATGTCATCAAAACACTATAACTTGTTCCCATCACAATGTTTTCATAAGGCCGTAACTCTCTGTGTCTTTTACCTGCTCCTATAGGGGATAAATAAAGTGATTGATTGATGTCATGGTTTTTAATGCCCAAATAACACACTCAACAAAAATGTAAAGGCAAAACTTTTGTGTTGCTGTGTTTTGCTCTCATTTTTCATGGGGTGAACTCAAAGAGATAACACTTTGTCCATGAACATACAGTAATAGACCCATTTCTCTCACATGCTGTTCACAAATCTGTCTAAATCTGTTAGTGAGCTCTTCTCCTTTTTCAAGATAATCCATCCCCCTCACAGGTATGGCATATTAAGATGCTGATTAGACAGCATGAATATTGGAAAGGTGTGTCTTAGGCTGTCTACAATAAAAGTCCACCCATTGAGTATTTTTGGGATGCTCTTTGGGACGACAGCTGTGTAGATTTTTCCTGTTTTTCATTACACTTGTCTTTTGATCAAGCACACTGGCTTAGAATTCATGGATGTAGAATTGTAGTCCGTCTCTACAAACGGAAAATCCAGCAACTTCGCACAGCCATTGAAGAGGACTGACCCATTCTACAGGCCCCAATTAACAACCTGATCAACTGAAGAGATGTCACGCATGGCAGTCAGGTTTGGATCGGGTCGGGTTTCAAGAATATTTTTTTTTAATTTAATATTTATTTTTTTTATTTTTAATGAATGTCATTATAATCTCTAATACAAATCTAAGATATAGGCTTAGAGTATTGGATACACAATATAATTATACTTTTTCCTGCACCGCGAGGAGGGAGGTGGTGCGGTGGTGGGCGCATGTGCTGATAGTTGTCCCGTTGCAGAAGCATGGTCAGGCACCTTTGATGCCGGCGCTACACATCGCTATTCACTCTTTATCTCAGGACAGTGTTTAACTTACAGTGGATAAGTAAGCAGTTTGGTTCCTGTTTGTGCTTAAAAAGTGGGCTTTTGCAAATGCAGCGCAATGTTTATGAACAACAAGGAGAAGGAGGAGAAGGAGAGAGAGCCGGCCGGAGGGACACTGCTGCTCCTGCGCGTAACCTGCCCCACACCGCGCACATCTCTCGGCCTGCTTAGGTATGTGCGCAACGCGGCCCGTTTCCAACTCTACCCCAGACCCTTCCAATAAAGCTGAACATGTCACAGTGTCCTTTTATTGTAGACAGCCCGAGGCACACCTGTGTAATATTCATGCGCGCATCTAATCGGAATCTTGATATGAGGGCGGGGATGGGTTTTCTTGACAAGGGAGAAGTGCTCACTAACACAGATGTAGACTGATTTGTGAATTAGATTTGAGAGTCTGTTTCGTTTATAGAAAGTTGTATGTCTTTAAGTTCAGCCCCAAAACAAAAGTGTTGCATTTAAACTGTTGTTGAGTGTAATGCCACATATCCGTCAGACCTTCCATCAAACATGGAATGAGGTTTCAGAATATTTTACACGATTCAGTTTGCGGCGCTAGGTAAAGTCCTCCTGATATTGCGTTCTCTAACAGTGTCAGAGTGTTTCAACCACTTAATAATTTAGTATAACCTCATATAAAGGCGCCCTATCGGAGTCCCAGGTTCCATCACTCACACTCCTTTCCATCTTTGTCCTCCCCCCCCACCCCCCTTCCCGTCTCCTCTGTCCGTCCGTCCAAACATAAGCAGTGGTAATCCCGCCACAAACAGAGGGCTCCTGTTTGCTTGCAACAATCCTTTAATATGAAGCGCCCCCCCCTCTGCCCCGCACCCGACCCGTACAGTATAGCCTCTCCCCGGGCCGCCCTGCATCGCTACCCTCCAGTGGATAGACTTACCGCGCCTATGGGGAAACCTGAACGCAGCGCTAAGCCGTTTAAGACTGTTTTAGCTTCATTAGGATAGAGAGGACACACATTGAGCTTTTTTCCCCCCTTTCCTCTTTTCAGCCGCCGCGCTCTCTCTCTCTCCACTCAGTCATGGGCAATTTACCGCGGACCAAATGTCAAGCGATTTTCAACTCCCGCTTTGATTCGGGCTAGCGTTACATCACAGCTAAACAGTGGTCAGGACTTAAAAGGGGAAGATATGATTTAAAAAATGTATTCGTACAGCAGGTTTCAAGGTGCAGTGGTCGACACAGGGATCGAACTTTAAGGTTGTGAGACGACAGCTTACTTTTGCTAATTTACCACATTGAGTTACCTTGTGAATGAAATGTGTGGTATAATTAAATATGCCTTGCCTTTTGTATTCTCATTATCAGTCAATCACTTTGTGAGATTAGGACAAGAGGAATTTCCCTACTTTGAAAGCATTTTGATGTAAAGCATATTGGTATTGGGGTCAGATCGATTTTGTCATTCTAATACCAATGACATCAGATCGAATCCAAGATCACTCATCGGATTTTTATTTGCCAATGCCAATATACACAACTGATATTTCTGACCAAAATTTTTGGCCGGATTTTTCCTAATCTCTATAATCCTGTGTATGATGCTTCTAAACTGTGAAATGTATCAGCGTTTAACTGGGACAGCAGGGGGCGCTTTCATAGGGCTGACTTAATCAAGACATATGCCAGTTCCCCGAGGCCTATTTTAGAGGGTATTCTCTAAGCTCATTTTAAAGCTATGACTGAGCTTTAAAATGAGAAACAGGAAGTCTCTAACACTTTTGGTTCCGCCAATATCAGCTTTTATCGGCATTAGATCGACCGATAGCTGATATTGAAATATACTCAAATATCAGCCCGATATATATCGGTCGACCGCTATTACATACACACAGAGGAGCAGGTCCTGGTGAATGTGTGGCCCTGCGCACTCATGCTCCCCTCACACCAGCTTATAGAGCTGCGTCTATTACCACCAACGCTGTCGCACCGTTAATGTTAGAGTTGAGCTTGATTATTTCGGATGCCCATGAGTTGAGAGAAGGTAAACGAGCTCATGAGTTAAATAAACGTTACCGCTGTTGTGTGCGTAATTGACTCGTCCAGACTTGGTGGACTCGGTCTGTTCTGGTGCTTTGGGTTCAGCCGCACACACTGTGTCTGATTTCATATTATCAGCCAAACTTCAGCTCATTGATCAAATCTAGTGAACGATTGTGACAATGTCTCCTCTTTTTGTTGGAAGTATACCTGTCTTACTCACTCCTTTTCACATTAAAACAGTCTGTGATGTTCTAGGAATGTTTATCGAGAAAACTAATCTTTGGGACTGCTTTGGCAATCTCAGGGGAAGCTGGTCGATGCAGGCATTAGAGACGAATAGAGAAGGACAAAGACTAAAAGAGAAATAGAGAGTAAGAGAATGGGTTCTGGGAGAGAGGGAGAAAGGATAGGTAAAACATCTGCAGCTGCAGCCCGTCCGCAAGGAACGAACCTGCTGTTTACACAAAATCTAGATCCAAATTTAAACTAATCCATAAATGTAGTCAGTACATCTCTAGCTTTTAGCCACTTCTTATTTGAGAGAGATCCGCCTCATATTTTCGGTTTTATGATTAGATAAAGTTACGCTGGGTTTGTGGTGTGAAAAATAATATGTCACAATGTTGGCCTTTTCCACTCATGTGTATGAGTGCATTACAAAAGCAACTAAAGCAGAAGTACAACAGGAGTCCAGACTAAAGTTTGGACTTCAGTGATGTCTGGAGTCTGTATTCCTCTCTCAGCGAGAGACTCCAGCAGCTACAGACGGAGCAGGACCAGGGGCGGAGCTGACACAGGCAGCAGAGGGACTGGGTAGAAGCTATGGGAGAAACACTAAGGATTTTGACTGTAAATAAAAAAGGAGTACATATATGTACCAGCCTTAAAAGTGCATGTGTTGCTATAATAAACAATGGCTCCACCACCTGGAAAAGTCAACTTTGATTCGTGAAGACAAAAACATATAAGCCAATATTATTCTGTTCTTTTTAATTGCTTTCTTGATTATAGTTGTTTTGTGCAGGGAGGAGTCGAAAAGCTCAGTTAGCAAGCCTTGAATCAAAACCTCTCCAAAATTTAAAACTGTATTACTGTATGTAAAAAAAGAAGAGCCATTTGGGAGCCAAAAGAGTCGGCTCTTTTTGGTGAGCCGATCCAAATGATCCGGTTCACCAAAAAGAGCCCAAAATCCCATAGAGGACAGAGAGGATGGCATTTTCCCCCCCTTCATATTAAAAAACAATAATAATATAAACTTTTTGTTTTGGTATAAGACCTGACTGCACCCCGCTGTTTATCTTTACCAGTGGACAGCTGATAATGTGCCACGCATGGATCACATTTAGAGACTGTGTGCAGTTTAGAAATTCTGAAACCACATGCGCGTATTCATAGACAGAAAGTCAGAGATGACCTGGGAGCAAACCCACAATCATATTAATAATTAGATGGCAACACAGGTATGCACAATAATAGCCTTGATGTGACATGTTTTGACGTACGACTTCAGAAATGGTCTCTCCCTAAGCGTCTTCATAGTTGTGGTTATTCATATGCACTAATAACTTCAAATCAATCATGTGAAAGTTATTTGTCATAGGTATAGGTTGAGGAAGGTAGATAAGCCACTTTGGTATAACCATCCATCAGGCCACTTCATAAGCAAGCACAAACTCCAAAAATAATGATACAATTAGAGTATTCTGGCACTAGGGGCACTGCAGCTGCACCAGCCCACACGGGAGATAGTCTGGTGCCAAACCGGTGACAGGATCCAACAAGTGCAGGAGAAGTTGGAAAGTGGTGATTATATAACTCTGAACTGTTGTCAATCAGAGGAGGGGGGGGGGGGGGGAAGCAACATTGGAGATGTTTTGGTGAAAAAACAGAGGGAAGAGGTGATCATTGGTTGCACTTTTATAGAACGTGTGTGTTTGTTTTTTACATTTTGAGATTTTAAAAGTGTACCTTGCTGGACAGGGGTTCGCTGCACCTTTCACACCAAGTGCCATCTCATAAAATATTGTCACTTCCAAATCAGGACTGAATCTGAACAGTCTAAAATAATCTTGAATCTGACCAAGTTATGTCTAAACTGGTGTGAACCATGTTTATTAAAATAGTCTGAAATGCCCGCGAGTTCCATCTAAAGAAGGAACCCTAACCACCATATTGAGAACCACTGCTATGAAGGAAAACATCATTTTCATCCTGAACAGAACCCTTTACGTTCCAAACTGAGCCTAAAAACAAAACAAAAAAGTTCAGTAATCAAAGTTAACATTCATTTGGCTTCTGTTGCCATGCAGTGACATCATCTGCATACCCTTTTTAGTGGCCTATACAAAGAGTCAGAAACTTCTCTCACTTGTGCGTGCTCCCTGTGCATGTGCCCCTGATAGATGGATTTTGACAATGTCAGACACTTTTAAGTGGTATGTTAAAATGTAAAACTAGACTAAAACCTTTTGAGTTTCCGTCAACTAAAACTAGACTTAAACCTTTTGAGTTTCTGTCGACTAAAACTAGACTTAAACCTTTTGAGTTTCTGTCGACTAAAACTAGACTTAAACCTGAGTTTTCGTCGACTAAAACTAGACTTAAACCTTTTGAGTTTCCGTCAACTAAAACTAGACTTAAACCTTTGAGTTTCTGTTGACTAAAACTAGACTTAAACCTTTTGAGTTTCTGTCAACTAAAACTAGACTTAAACCTTTTGAGTTTCTGTTGACTTAAACTAGACTTCAACCTTTTGAGTTTCTATCGACTAAAACTAGACTTAAACCTTTTGAGTTTCTATCGACTAAAACTAGACTTAAACCTTTTGAGTTTCCGTCAACTAAAACTAGACTTAAACCTTTTGAGTTTCTGTCGACTAAAACTAGACTTAAACCTTTTGAGTTTCTGTTGACTAAAACTAGACTTAAACCTTTTGAGTTTCTGTCGACTAAAACTAGACTTAAACCTTTTGAGTTTCTGTCGACTAAAACTAGACTTAAACCTTTTGAGTTTCTATCGACTAAAACTAGACTTCAACCTTTTGAGTTTCTATCGACTAAAACTAGACTTCAACCTTTTGAGTTTCTATCGACTAAAACTAGACTTAAACCTTTTGAGTTTCCGTCAACTAAAACTAGACTTAAACCTTTTGAGTTTCTGTCGACTAAAACTAGACTTAAACCTTTTGAGTTTCTGTTGACTAAAACTAGACTTAAACCTTTTGAGTTTCTTTGATACAGATTTCTGTCAACTAAAACTAAACTTAAACCTTTTGAGTTTCTGTTGACTAAAACTAGACTTAAACCTTTTGAGTTTCTGTCGACTAAAACTAGACTTAAACCTTTTGAGTTTCCGTCAACTAAAACTAGACTTAAACCTTTTGAGTTTCTGTTGACTAAAACTAGACTTAAACCTTTTGAGTTTCTGTCGACTAAAACCTTTTGAGTTTCTGTCGACTAAAACTAGACTTAAACCTTTTGAGTTTCTGTCGACTAAAACTAGACTTAAACCTTTTGAGTTTCTATCGACTAAAACTAGACTTCAACCTTTTGAGTTTCTATCGACTAAAACTAGACTTAAACCTTTTGAGTTTCTGTCGACTAAAACTAGACTTAAACCTTTTAAGTTTCTGTCGACTAAAACTAGACTTAAACCTTTTGAGTTTCTGTTGACTAAAACTAGACTTAAACCTTTTGAGTTTCTGTCGACTAAAACTAACTAGACTTAAACCTTTTGAGTTCTGTCGACTAAAACTAGACTTAAACCTTTTGAGTTTCTGTCGACTAAAACTAGACTTAAACCTTTTGAGTTTCTGTCGACTAAAACTAGACTTAAACCTTTTGAGTTTCTATCGACTAAAACTAGACTTCAACCTTTTGAGTTTCTATCGACTAAAACTAGACTTAAACCTTTTGAGTTTCTGTCGACTAAAACTAGACTTAAACCTTTTAAGTTTCTGTCGACTAAAACTAGACTTAAACCTTTTGAGTTTCTGTCGACTAAAACTAGACTTAAACCTTTTGAGTTTCTGTCGACTAAAACTAGACTTAAACCTTTTGAGTTTCTGTCGACTAAAACTAGACTTAAACCTTTTGAGTTTCTGTCGACGAAAACCTTTCATCGACTAAAACTATCCCATTTAGAAATGATTAACATGTGACTAAAACTAAAAGGATATATGACGTCCAAAAGACTAAGAGGACTGCCTGAAACAACACAGGCTGGGTGATCCTGACCATCAGCCTGGCTCCACATCTGTAGATAATAAAGTCACTTAACTTTAAGTGTGAGGCGCCATGATTTTAAGAGAAAAGTAATTGTGTATTAAATGACAACGTATCGCTGAGCAATATTAGAAGGCAATTCGAGAAGATCGAAACATAATCATGCAAAGATGTATATCCCACAACAAACAAAACAACAAAGTTTGAAGTTTAGCTCTGGCTAAATGGTCCTGAAAAGCGGAGAAATCTCTTCAAGTTCACTTTGATTTGACGAACAGACCTTATTTTGACACTAAGAAGGTAAGTAGTCGAGTCGGAATCCAATGTACAAGGCTATCCAAAACAGAACACCCAAAAACCTTCATGTGCTCAGGTAAAGATGGTCCTTTCCAGTTGTGAAGTGGAAATTGTGACTGCATTGTGTTCAAGTGCTTTTTGTGTCGTAGCGCTGAGAAACATAAAAAACACACACACAAATTATGCTACAAACAAAACAACGTGAGAAAGTTGTTTACAAACCGCTGACCTAGTGCTCTTTTATATCTGCTTTGATCGGTTAAACATTTTTATTTTACATGACGATAAGTAGAAAAAGAGACAATATTAAAATCGAGTAGCTAAATGGCTAAATGCATAGTGTAGGCTTCATAACAATCAGCTAAAAGGTTTTAAAAATGTATTATCGCTGCTTTAAGTCAAAAGTTATCTTCTCATCTCGGGAACTCGGTCATCCAAATTATTTCTCAGTTTCCCAGTGGAAGTTACGAGAGGACCACATGAAGGCAGCATTATTCACAGCTCTCCCTGACCTTGCTTTGACCAGTTCCTGCTGCAGCGCCCCTAGTGCTGAGGGGAGAAATACATGATCAGTGCTTTAGCTCGGTTCCTAACAGTTCCTTTATTGTTATGTCGAAATTAAAGCGTCTTCTTTTTTGAATACAGCCTACAGTTGTATTAAAAAAAGACACTGCAAGTGAAAGCATTGAATTTTCACACAATGGTCGATTTGGAAATGTTTTGCTTATTTTATGATGTTTTGTCTGCGGGGGAGCTAGAGATTTCCCGGATGTAACTCTGACATCACAGCACAAAAGCCAGGTTCTAACGCGTATTCATTTGCAATTACTGACATATTTTATATCCATGTATCCTGCATAGGGTGCCTGAGATGACGCTGTAATCCCAATATGGTCATTTTTTGGAGGCACCCGGAGAAACATGTTCAAAACCGCAGGTCAGTTTTCTCAAAATGAGGTGTTCATTTCCCCTCCTGGAACCGCCACCATAACGTGGTGGAGGGGTTTGAGCCCGAATGATCCTGGAGCTCTGTTGTCGGGGGCTTGGTGCCCCTGGTAGGGTCTCCCATGGCAAACAGGTCCTAGGTGACGGGTCAGACAAAGAGCGGTTCAGAAGACTCTTATGAGAGACCAACAGGCCCGGTTAGAACCATGAGGCCGTCCTTCTGTGGACCCACCACCTGCAGGAGGAGCCATAGGGGCTGGTGCAGTGTGATTTGGGCAGCTCCAACAGCTGCCCCCACGACCCGGCAACGCACAAGAGGAAGAAAATGGATGGATAGATGGATGGGAGGTGTTCATTTCCACTCTTTGCAACAACTTATCCACTTTATTTGCTCCTACATGACTCCAAACTTTCCAGTCTTGGACTTAACGTAATGTTTTGAAGTTTTTTTCAGAGGGATTGTTGAATCCCACGTCGAAAGGAGCCAGCTGAGGTGGCTAGGGCATCTGTTCCGGATGCCTCCTGGTCGCCTCCCTCGGGAGGTGTTCCAGGCATGTCCTATTGGGAGGAGGCCTCGTGGAAGGCCCAGGACACGCTGGTGGGACTATGTCTCCGAGCTGGCCTGGTGTCGCCTCAGGGTCCCCCAGAACAGCTGGAGGAGGTGTGCGTGGATCGGGAAGTCTGGGCATCTCTGCTGAGACTGCTGCCTCCGCGACCCGGCCCCGGATAAAGCGGAAGAAAATGGATGGATGGATGGATGGATTGTTGAATATCTGATTCCCAGCCTGATTTGTTGAGCTTTGGACGACAAAAAACAAATCAAAATTTGAGTTATTACTGATTTATTTCACTTATGATTAGCTGATTCACAAAATAAACAAGATCCTGCTGACAAAATCTTTGTTACTAATATGTCAACAAACTAATACTATTAATTTAAATCTGAGTCAATGTCTTCACCTCTTAACCCCCACATGAACCGAGCATATTATCTCCAGTTTGGCATTACCCAAATCTAAAAGCAAAAAGAAAAGTGACAAAACAGTGACGAAAATGTGCCGGAAAAGCAGCGACACAATAAAAAAGCGACAAAAACACATGACTAAAGAGTGATGAAAAAGCAACAAAAAAGTGTCAAAAAGGCAACGATAAAGCAACACAAAAAGCCACAAAAAAGTGACAAAAATCTGATTAAAAAAAAGTGACAAAAACACAACAAAATACACCTTTTTTTTATACATTTGGTCGGGACAGTGCATATTAATGAACATACAAAGTACATGGGACTCATGCATGTAAACACGCCACGCCAGATTGTAGCCATGGGCTCATTTCCATCCGTTGTCCCACACTCGCACTATCAAACACACTCTCATTCATCCTGATTTATTGTACATGTTTTTAGTGGTAGAGGAAACCTACGCAGACACGGGGGAGAACATGCAAACCCTACACAGAAAGACCCCATCCAGGACGGGGAATGCAACCCGGGACCTTCTAGCCGTGAACCGAGAGCGCTAACTGCTACGCTATCGTGCCGCCCCTAGATGACAAAAAAGCGCTTTAAAAAAACAGAACAAAAACACTTCCAAAGTGTGACAAAAACACGGCAAAAGAGCAACAAACACGTGCTGGAAAAAATACACGACTAAAGAGCGATGAAAAAGGTGAGATTGCGACACAAAAAGGTACGATCCGTTGTGTAAGTCTTAGCTTTCAAATGAGGGGTTACACTGGCCTATAGGCTGTAATATCCAGTCCAGAAGCTTTTAGATTTGGGTTAAAGACTTGCAATAGATTTTTCCCCCTCATTTATATTAGAACTGTTCAGCAAGAGTTTCAATTTGATATCTCTGAATTAGAATTTTTTTCCTTATTCACCTGCAGTGTCTCGCCTTAAACTCATTCTTGTAATGACTCTCTTTGTTTATTGTCTCCGTCTCCTCCATTTTATAGCGAGCGCGCTGAGTATTTGAGCCCAAGGCAATACAGTTGGTTCAGTATTGTGTCGCCAATGCCAACTTACTCACCCCGACTTTTTATCCTCCTCACCACGAGCTATTTGATCACCTTCAAGTGTCTGACTGCAGCGTGTTACTCAGTGAAGTGACGCCGACCGCACAGCGCACACATTACCCGGGAGAGGAGGAAGAGGAGGAGGAGGAGGAGGAGGCCGACTCCGATCTCGCTCGGGGATGATGGAGCGGACTGGAATGTGTGAGAAACAAGTTCAGCGCTGTAGCCCCCCCCTCCCCGTCCGTCCGTGTGCGTGTCACCTCTGCAGCTGGCCCTCCATCCGCAGATTAATAAGCTTTGTTGCCACGCCGACCGGAACCTAGTGACAACCATGCAGCCCCGAAGCACTCTGGGTAACGGACCCACTGGCCCACAAGCTGGCTCTGTTTTTACTGCGCTGTTTGTGAGAAAGGCTGGGCTGAGGTCTGGATCTCCATCTGCTTAACATGAAACCATATAAAGACGTGCGGAGGTTCTAATGTTCCCTCGTCCAAAGCAGCGTCTCAAACCCTTATGTCATACACTTTAGTTTACTTTATTTACTTGCTTTTTTTGATGGCAAACAATTTGAAAGAGGAAGCCGCCGAATTAAAACGTTAGCTGTGGTTCAAACTCGTTCCTAACTTCTCAGTTCTTCATAGGAATGAATTTATCAGCACATTTCACACTTGCACTGTCACTTTTTAGGGTCACTTTCACAGAAATGCTGGAAAAGTCGGCTGCGATTTCATAAAATTGTTACAAATGATTTATAATTACTGGAACAGTGTTTTTTTTCCACAAATGTCTACAGTACAATTTACTAAAGGAAGATAAAGGGCTGGCTGCCGTCACATGATACTAGGATTGTATTGAAAAGTTTAGGTACTACTGGTATTGGAAAAATAAAAGTATCGAAAGCAAGAAAAGATCCAAGTATTGATGCCGGTTGGTCCAGGGACAGCATTAAAGGAAGTGTCTTGGTTGTTTTGGCCCAAATAAATGATACACATTTAAAAGAAATGGTCTTTTATGGAATTAATTGACATTATTGTTCTCTTTTCTATAGTTCTATAAGTAAACCAAGTATCGTTAGAGTATTGGTATTGGAACAAAATGTCACAACACCCAGCCCTAAGCCCAGGGTTGCCAGATGTACGATAACTATCGTATTTGTACGATAATTTTAACCCCTGTATGATGTACGATCAATAATTTAAAAAAGCCCTAAATGTAGGATAATTTCAGAGCGCCAGATAAAGTCTGGTTAAATTCACCGTCCCCTCTCAACAGCGCTTTGCTTTCGCTCTGATCTGGAGTCAGACTTAGCCTCCGTATTCACGTAGGTGTAATATCTGCTGCCAGAAGGAGAGACTGTCCCTGGATCAGTTTTACAGTTCCACTATCGCATTGTCCTCCTGCGTTGGCTGCAGCCATGGCATTTGATTGGTCAGCAAGACGTAACCCCGTCTCACCAAATCCAGCAATCGACTGATTACTGCAACCCTTAACAAGCTTATCCAGGCATCAGTGTCTGAAGAATGGAGGGGGATGTCCGGATTTCAAACCTACAAAAGCTATGTTGCTGTGCTCAATAACTTTAGCAAACTTGTACACGAACGTCTGCATCAGAAGTGCAGAAGTGAAGACTCCGACGAGGAGGTGGAGTTCATCACTTAGGTGAGTGCCTGTGTTGTCATGTCATGCGTGTGCGTAATGTAATAAATGGGACAGTGCGTGAGCCTGTGTTGTAGTTTGTGGTGGTGATGATATGAGCCACATTTTGCGCAGGTGCTACAGCACTATTGACATATTTATAGTGTACGATAGTTTGTGCTGAAATACGATAGTTTTGGAAGCTTGGTACGATATATTGGTTTTGAGAATCTGGCAACCCTGCCTAAGCCCTTTCGTCCTGCCTAAGCCCTTTCGTTCTGCCCTTAAAAGGTCCTATATCATGCAAAATCGACTTTTTGGAGTTTTTAGCCATGTTGTTATGCTATTTCCTTATCAAAAACACCCCCAGAGCGGTTTTTGGCTTCATTCACGCAGTTCTAAGTAATCCTCCTGAATCCTGCTCTCTGAGCAGCTGCTCCGCCCTCTCCTGGTAAATGACTGAGCTGTTCAGTTGTGTCGTCACAAAGGAACGGAAGTGCTCTACGTCTGTAATGTAATGCCTTACGGCCTGATTTTTATTTATAAAACAGCTTTTTAATTTTTTAATTAAAAAAATAAAAATAAAAAAAATTAAAAAAGAAAGCAGCAACTCTCCGACGCGTCTGTGTTGTCCCGCGACACTAATCAAGCGCACCCACGGCTGGAGGATCCATGGATCCCAGCAGAAGTGTTGTTTTTGAAGACTGAGCTCTTTCTAACCTACTCTGGACACCACCTGTTCTTTTTTCTTACCGAACGATAATGTCACGAATGCGCGTTTGGCTACGAGAGGAACAGGACTATTCAACCTTCCTAAAGAAGAGTGCACTCTCCAGAAGTTGGAATTTCTTTCTGGGATTCAGCGACTTTATCAACCAACCTGATGGATGCTTGGTGAACCTTGGCCAGAATCAAAGTGGATTAACTTTTATAACCAACGCGATCTTATGGGGAGTCCAGACTGAGCGGTGAGTCAATCAAAACGCGTGTTAGCGTGTGTGTTAGCGTGTGTGTTAGCCATTTATGAAACTGTTGCACATGTCAACTCCTTATAACTGCATTATGTGAAGTAACTTCACTTTTTGCAGCGATATTTATATTTATAATACTGTAAATGTGGAATGAGCGGAGAGAGGGGCGGAGTTAACTGAATCGAAGCGTCTTGTCTTCCGAGTAGGGAAAATACCCCCCAAAAATACTTATATTTCTCTCAAAAATGAGTACTCCATAGTGATAGAGGTAGAATATATCATATATATGCCTATACTTTACTTTGGAATGGCTAAAATAGCATGATACAGCTCCTTTAAAGGAACAGGCCACCAGTTTTCCATACTGAGATATGTTCTTACCTGAGCTTAGACGAGTTGATACGTACCTGTCTGGTCTTTGTGCCCGTGGAAGAGCATGGTCGCTTCCAACTTCACCCTGTTTGGAGCCATAGGAATATGCTGGGAGAGGCTAAACGCTAACAACATGTTTGGTCGTTTTGCGTGACTGAGGGCACGCACAAAGACCAGACAGGTACGCATCAACTCGTCTAAGCTCAGGTGAGAACATATATCAGTATGTAAAAAACGGTGGCCTGTTCCTTTAATGGGAAACAAATCTGATGTAGTGTCTTTAAAGGTGACTATCACACATGAGCTTGTAAGACATGAAAATGAACAGTAGGCAGTAGAGCTGGGCAAATAATTGAAATCTCAATCCCTACTTGGGTCAATGTCAATAACTGTCACTTTATAATCGACAGGTGTACAGCCATTTCTTTGGCAGAAACAGAACCTAGTTTGGATGAGACAAATTAAACGAGAGAATTGTTTTTGTTCGAGCTTAGAAAAAGTCCATAAATCAACATAAACACTACAGGTCAAAGGTCTTCTCTAATCAGCACAACAAGGGTTTTCATAATCATCAATTCAGGCCAGGATGAATGAGAGTGTGTTTGAGAGTGCGCATGGGGGATGACGGATGGAAATTAGCCCAAGGCTACAATCCGGTGTGGCTTGTTCATTAACATGCACTGTCCCAACCAATTAACCAATAAATTACCAATTAGCTAACACAATGTACTATTAGAACACTGGAGCGATGGTTGCTAGAACTGCGCCTCTACACACCTATGTAGGTATTCCATTAAAAATCGCCCATTTCCAGCGAGAATAGGCATTCACAACATTAATAATGTCTAGACTGTATTTCTGATTCATTTAATGTTATTCTTATAAAAAAAATGGTAGTGTATTTGTGTATTATTTTGAAATAATAAAATAAAATGATGAGAGAAACAATAATTTTTGTTGTCATATCATTCAGCCCTAGTAGGCAGAAATCCAAATACATTACACTGAGAGTGTCCTCTTACATTGAAGCCAAACACTTAACAAAAACTGTGGCTTATACTTGAACAAATACTTAAGCCTTTCCTCATCTGACAATTCAAACAAATGTACAGCTACGTCAGAGACTTTACAGAATACCTCCTGAGGTCATGATAGAAATGACCATTAAACAAAAAATGCAGTTCATTTTCAATATCATTGAACTGACACAAACACCTCCTCTGGGACCATCTCCAGAGCCAGAATCCCAGGCTGACCTCTGGGCAGGTTCAGGGTCGCATAGGGCTCAGGACCAAAATGATATTTTATCAAAATACAGATTGGCTCACACAAGACATCATTTGACCATTTATGTTCATAGATTTCAGAATATATCCTTAATTTCCCCAAACGTTACATCTCAGCTGGTTTCTATGGAATCTGTAAATATGTGTTTGGTCAGTCTTGGCTCCGACATATTGATGAACCTATTCCATAACTGTGCCTTATCACAAACATTGCAGCATCATATGCTTGTTTTCACTCTTACACTTAATTTCAGATGGTAAAATGTACAATTTAAGTGCTGAGGTACTCACTTATGTATCCCTAAAGCCCAGTGTGCATTGCAGTTTTGTTTGTTGTACTTGTTGACGGATGCTTGACAGAGATCCTATAGTTGCAGCGAGAGGAGGCTCACTTTGCGACTAGCCTTCCAAAATATCAGACACTGCCTGATGTCAGTATCAGCTCCAAATGGCAGGTCGTATAATGAGGCAGAGACAGAGAACAAAAAAGTTGATATTAGTGCGTATTTGTGTGACCCAGCAGCCATATGTATGTATGGTTAACATGGTGCCTTTACTTTCATCCCGGTGGCCTCCAGGCCCAATTGTTTTTAGGGTTTCTGTAGGTTTTCACTGCTGGTGGAACTGTCTCCATAGTTATGTATACATTCCATCCAGAAAGCCTAAAAAGACCTGACATAAAATTGATAATAATAATGCCTACACTTGTATTGCGCTTTACAAGCCTGTATTACCAAGTTTCTCAAAGCGCTACACTGTCGTCATTATTCATTCACTCCATACTCGGTGGTGGTAAGCTACTGTTGTAGCCACAGCTGCCCTAGGGTAGACTGACAGAAGCGAGGCAACCAGTCTGCGCCATCGGCCCCTCCGACCACCATCAACCACTCACTCACTCACTACATTCACTAGGCTTCCTGGTGTTACCAAACGGTCTCCCATCCAAGTACTAACCAGGCCCTTCCCTGCTTAGCTTCCAAGGTCTGATGGGATTGGGCAGAGCAAAGGCGGTATGGCCACTACCGGGAGCGTCTAAGAGGTCATCAAGATAGAAAGCAAAGGTGCCATGCTAACCGCCCATGGAACAACTGAAAGATCAAATTCTGCATTAAAACTTTGCATAATGCGCCTTTAAATCTTTGTCTCAGTCTCACTGCGATTTAGAGTTACGACTCAAGACATTCACCCAGGACATTGTTCGTCACAGACGGCCAAAATCGTGCAGTGGCTTAACACATGTAAGGCTCCAAATCAGGGTTTCTTTAGTGGCCTGCGCAGATTCACGTCGGCTTCTCACAAAGCTCTGCAGATCCACATGAACAATTGAGATGTGTGGCATCTAATGTAAGAGCCATAAACTACAATACACACAAAACATACTTTTACGGGCCAAAAAGGATGTTGCCCAAGAAAAAGAAAAAAACTGGACTTTGCAGACACCAGAAGGAATAAAAAGTAGTTGTATTAATGTTACCATTCGCGGAGGTCTCCTATAGAAATCCAAACTTCTGCACAATGTAATTAATTACCATTTGAATTCTTAGTTTTGATCTATTTCAAATCAGTATTGTGGCCAGAGTAATACAAAATGCACCTGGTTTAAAATAGGACTCACCCCTTTACTGTTTCCACAGTGTTGCTGTCATGGCCAGCTGACTGCTTTCTTTGTCACAAACCGGCTGCATGGTGTTATCTCATGCCACATTTTTTACTTCTATACCATGATCAGCAACATTAAATCTTTAAAATATTACAAACACAACAATAATGGTTAAATTAGGGCAGTACAATTTAAAGAGTAACTAAACGGGCGTGCATAAGCCTTTCCCCACCCACAAACAAAAGTCAAAAAGTGCTGTGAAAGACGCGGTCTCTGAAGTTTGGGGGTGACATGCGGGGGGTGAGTGTGTGGGCCTTTGCATTGGCACAATCACAGCAGACTGATTACGTGGGAGGGGCTTGGTTATAAACCACAGGTACAGGGGCAGGACACTTGGCAGCACCTGATGACGATGTGTGGAGCTGGTGCGGCTTATGACGTTCTGTGGAGGCCGTGGACACGTCTCCAGCCAATCAGGAAATTCTAATTTAGTAGCAGAGTTTACCCTGAAGGGGGCGCAACCCATTCGTTTTCAGGCCAAAGTTAGGATTTAACACGTTTGCGCTATAATGTCAGAATAATGTCAGGGACCAGTGGACAACACTATGAGACACCCATTGAGACAGTTTATCAGTAAAAACTTGATTTGGTGTTAAAAAATATGGATTAAAAGATTGAAGATTGTGGTGCAACAAATGTCAACCTAGAAGTCCATAAAGCATAATCTGACCCACTCTGAGCAGCACTGCATTTATTACGGCATCATTGATTTGTTAGCATGCTGTTGTATGAAACTAGAAAAACAAAAACGCACACCAAGTTCTTCTCATGAGGTGCATGTGCTGGAGCAGAAATTAAATGTATTGGAAAATACACAGCACACTCGGATAGATGTCCAAAAGATCTAGTATTTATTACGTTTCGGCCTTAGCCTTCGTCAGATCATTTTTATCTTATTCATTTGGATCACAATATACACCTCTGTGACTGTAACAGCATGCTGTTGTAACCAAAAATGAAAGCTTGTATCTTTAATTTTTCTTGAATCATTCCAAGTTCTGCCTGTGGAGGGCGCACAGAGTTCTAAACAAGGTGCTTAGAAACAGTCCTTACTAAAGAGTCTTTTCATTACACATTACTTTAAAGCTGTGCATCGACTTATTAAGCCTTGTCCTTGATATGAAGGACATGAAGGATATGTTGTTAGCCTTGACAACTATGGCCGTTAAACGATACCAGGTACTACCGGTATCAAAAAAATGAAAGTATCGGGGGGGAAACCTATCTCTAGGTCCAGGTTTTGATGCTGTTGAGTCCAGGGACAGGATTAAAGGAAGTGACTTGGCTGTTTCAGCTCAATAATTGATTTTTTTCTCTTGCATACAGAAAAGTCTTTATTATACGGCAGGATGTTTTCCATTAAACTGAAATTAAACTACATTGACTGAAAGAGATTTTTCCAGTTCAAGAGTATTGTCATATTGTGCCACGGTTTGGGATGTTGGTATAAAGTTATGGATGGGGTTGGTGAGTTGGAGACCGGAAAGATCCCCTAATAGGGCAATGGAGGGAGTGATTTTAAAGAGCTCTCCCATGGCCTCTGACCTGAAGTGTTGGACTGATGTGCATAAATGGTTCTGTCTGAGTTGTGTAGCCATAGACTGTAGAATAGCCTTGGACTAAGTGAGGCGTGGCTTCCTCCATAGCCTTCAGCGTGGGCTAACTGACGCTCAGTCATGCTAACAATTTGCAAGCTCCTATATTTAGAGAAGGGCAAACATAAAACAAATAAAAGGAAGAAAAAAATACAATGTTGTGCATGTTAAGACAAACACAAGGATGTAACAATGACAAACATTAAAGGAAAGTTCGATACAGCAAGGAGCCTGCTCCCATTGGCCTTCAGCAGCTAATAGCAACATCTATATTTTTCACAGTCTATGAAAAACATTGCAACGTTTGAGAAGTCCATGTGATGTACGATGAGGTTTGTGGCTCTTATGGTGGCTTTATGGATTTGGGACACATGCTTTGATGGTTTTTGATGGAGATTGTATCTTGGAAATATGCTCATACATGTGTTAGGAAAGTTAGGAATCAGTTCGGACCACAACTAATTATTTTAAGAGCAAGATGCTGCTGGCAAAAACATTTCTCATGGTCAATTTGAAGATTTAAGAAAATCACTCCCTCCATTTCACAATGGAGAAATTTACTTGTTACATTCAGCTCTTAGAAACACTCCAATAGGCAGGAAATGTGAGGAAAAAAATTAAATAGTAAATTGTGGTATCTTATATACAATGACTACCAAGGACTTAGTTGAATGCATACACAACAAAGTTTTCTTTACACTCTTGCAACAACATCTCCCCTTTAGTGACACCTACGGACTCCAAACTTTCTGGTCTTGGAATAAAAACAATATTCTGAAAGGTTTTAATTTTTGATATGTATTTCCTAGCCTGAATTATTGACTGAATGAATTATTGAACCCCAAAACACGAAGCAAGGTTTGAGTCTTCACAGCTTATTCAAAAACTAAACAAGATCCAAAATCCCCGTAGAACAAATCTTTGTAACTAAGCAAAACAGAAAAAAATTATTACACAACATAAAATAAGTATAAAATTACACAACAAAATTATGTTAATTTTTGTTGCCCAAAATATGTAGCCTGCCCAAAATGCCCTACTTTTTATATGAAAACATAAAATGACAAAACTTTCCATACGTTTGTTCTCATATCCATGTCAGTAACCTACAGCGAAAGTTTCAAATACTTCAAATTCTAGTCACTTGGAAAAGCAAAGAACGCTTTGTACTCCTGCACCACAACTATAACTCGGTGTCACCTCCTCTCCCTGGTTTTGCAGCGCGCACTGGAGAAGCCCAACTTTTTTCCGCCTTGCTTTGTGAGTACTTTTCTCCTCCAACTTTAAAGCTGTCCTCTGCATATCCACCGCCGTTGCTGGGAGACAGGGATTTGCGCCGGGCCCCTAGGTTCATTCCCACACAGTTTTTTTCGGCCCCTGCGCTCATGACAGTGTGTGTGCGCGTGTGTGTGTGCTAGGATATTTCTTTTTCTGGGCCTTTTGATTGGGCTCCCAGTGTGAAGTCGCTCCCCATGGTGACAGTATGGGTGGGCATGAGCGGAGGAGTGGAGGATGGAGGGATGGAAGATGGAAGGATGGAAGGAGAGAGGTTACACTCGGAGGGCTGCAGACAAAAGAAGGGAGCGAGTTTGCGGAGCTAGTTGAGCTAAAACCGGGGGAGTGGAATGAAGTAAACAAGTTAGCTAATCAATCAAAAGCTTTCGAGTATGGTTCATGCTGGTTCCATTAGAGTAAAAGTTATCAAAGTGTAGTCATCTGGATCGGATTGTTCAGAATCACGAACATTGTGTCCGTCATCCAATACACTTCCCCAGCCCTGAGTTTCCTCTTGTTGGAAAATTTGGTATTTAGACCCCTCCTGTGAAGCAAGTACTGCACTTTATTTGAGTAGCGTGTTTCTTTGAGAACTTTCTACCTTTGCTCCGCTACATTTGAAAGTTGAACGTAATACTTTCTATAAAGGCTCCAAAGTAAAAGTAAAAGTCAATAAATGTCAAACAGCATATGGTAAACATTTTACTTATCATAATGACTTACTGTATCGCAATACATATCGTGACAAGTGTATCGTCCCAGCCCTAGTAGATGTTGATGCTTCATCTTCTCTAAGAGGATTTTCTTCATGTTGCCATCTATTGACTGTTTTTTTGTCCATTTCCAAACGTACATTTATTGAAGAAGCCGTTGTGCATTTGTATTGAATTCTCCTATGTTTAAAATCTGAAACAAGTATCCTTCAGTGTTGGTGGCAAAAACGAGACTGATCGTTAATATTAAATCTCAACTCTTCCGGATTTTCTGATTGGTAAACACTGGGAATTTGAAGAGATCACCCCTGATCCCAGACTTGACACCTTTGTAAAGAATAAGAAAAGGGTTGTGTAGGGTTAGGGTACTAACTCACGACAAGGAAGATCCGTGCGGGTTTAAATTATGTAATCATAATTTAAACCCGCAATTATGATTACAACATTTCCACCAAATCATTTTCTACTTTGAACACTCAAGTATTTCCGGGGTCAGCCCTATGTTCCCCGGTACCTATGTTCCCCCACTTCTATTGATTAAGATTAGGCACCAGCCCACTATCCTTAAGGTTAGTGGCTAGGGCAGGGTCAGGGTTAAACTGCAATTTCAAATGGTTTTGCCCCTCCACCATTAATGGATTTTATATTTAAAAAAAAAAGCAACACTTGAGAAAATACCAGAGGAGACTGTAATGTGCAACGATGCAGGACTAAATTCAGTGGTGTCTATCAGAGGCACACAGTCATGGAACTCACTGCCTGCTCACGTCAGGAACTGTGACAATTACCACACTTTTAAAAAGGTCCTAAAAATCTGGTTGAAAACAAATCAATCATTCACTCACAGGTAAGAATATCCATGTAACCTCTTGGGCGTGTTATCTCAACTGTGACTGTCCTTGTTCCTGACCTCTGTGACTGTAACTTGTAACTTTGTTGTTCCATGTACTATGTCTGTGCCATTTACTGTGTCTGTATTTCTCTTCTGTCAATTCATGTTTCTTTACTTGCCTCAGGACAACGGATGCAATTTAGCTATTATGCTAATTCAGTTAGATTTACATGGAGTCTTTCTGCTGACGTGTTGGTTAATGTGCACTGTCCTAATTCAAATAAATAGATAGATAAATAAAATAAGTAAAATCGTTCACTGAGCAACTTTTGCAGGTAATATTTGACCGGATGAATCTGTACTGTTACTCAAGTAATGAAATCAAGTACTTTGCAAACTTTCTGAAGTCTGTATTCAAAGGTGGTCAGACTCCTTTAGGTCGTTCTGATTTAAGATGTGGATCAGGTTCACTTCTATTCCTAAAATCCGACACTGGTTAAGCTCCAACACATAACGATAAAGAAAAGTTCACTACCAAACTCACTCCCAACTCACATAGACCACAGGTGCCTCCGCTCTGCTGACGCCAACTTTGTCAAAGTCATCACTGAATCAACTCACCGAACCTTGGGGGATCGAGCCTTTGCCATAGCTGCTTCTAACCCTCTGGAACTCATCCACATCAGAAACAGCTCAAAACTCACCTGTTTAAGCTCACATGCAACGTCTGTGTGTTTCTTAAAAACGCTACATAAAACCTATTATTATTATTAGGCCTGAGCGCCATCAGGGCTGGCGAAGGGGCTCTTGTAATCGTATAGTGCGCGGAAACATGCACTAACGCACTCCTCTCCTCGTGCACGTTCCGTGCAGGTGCACATGTATCAGAAAACGAACATTGTAATTGGACTCCCCCAAAGTGCGAACAAAACGCACAAAACGAGCGCGAAGCGCTCCCCTCCTCTCAAACACTCACTAACACACTCCTCTTGTCGTGCACGTCCCGTGCACATACATATATAATGCAAAAATCAACATTGTAATTGTACAGAGCCCATAAAAGTCAATGGGCGACTGAGAGCCCTGGGTCACTGACGGGCACTTTAGTGACCCAGGACCTCTACCATGAGGTAGGAATGCGCGAGCGCTTTCCGAAAATATATAGTTTATGGTACCCGCGTAAGCGGGAACATTGTTTTTGTATGGGAATATTATTCTTTCTTCTTTCTTTCTTTCTTTCTTTCTTTCTTTCTTTCTTTCTTTCTTTCTTTCTTTCTTTCTTTCTTTCTTTCTTTCTTTCGCACCGTCGCAATTTTCACCCAGTGAACATCGACGAAAAGTCACAGATTTTGGCCCAAAATTCAAACCCGATCCGACGTAACTTTTGACTATTTCCAAATTTTGAATTTCAAAATAGTGGCGCAATAGCGCCACCTCAGTTTTTTTTAACATCTATCTCCTCCTAGAGCGTTTATCGGAACGAGCGAATTATGGGTGGAAAATAATCTTGAGAAGTAGAACTTTAAAAGTTATCCAAATTACATTTCTACGTTTTACGGTTTTTATGCGGCGAAGCCGCAAACTGTACAAAGTATTTTTAGATTTTTCGCAAACAAAAAATGGCTCCCATTCGCACATATGAAGTCCGATTTCGTTCATTTTGTTATCAGTTGTTAAAGTCACAGTCCTAAACACTTTCATTTGGCAAAATTCAAATTGGGCGCGATAGCGCCCCCTATAGGAATTATATGGAGAGTACAAATTTTAGTTTTACGAAAATTAAAATAATTTGGCACAAAATTCTATTTGGTCGTTCCGATCAGAAAGGTCAATCACACCCATGCCATATTTTTCACGGTGTTGCCGTAGCGATGACCAGAACGTCCCATTTTATTCTGATGGAAAAATGTTAAACACCATAATTCAGCGAGAAGTGAGGAACCAAAGGTTATCCAACGTACTTGGACAACCTTTGTGGATGTTCTGCGGCGCAGCCGCAGCCTTAAGTAAAATGTAAAAATATGCTTCAGTTTGCAGATATAGTGTGATACAAATTCATACACATTTTTCTCTGTATAATGTCAAAATTGAGCGCGGAGTGCGCGTTAGCGCATTCCAAAAATCCTAAAACTAAGACCCTTAGGAAAAAAGTTAAAAACAAACATAAAGGCAGTAGCAATACCATAATTTTAGATTGAGGGAGACAAAAGGGCGCGAAGCGCCCCCTTGCTTTAGGCAGGGCGGTCGGCGAGGGCCGATAATTGCCGCTTGCGGCTATATTTATTATTATTATTGTTATTATATTTCGACCCACTAACGCATCTTTGAGCAA